>JAPFRW010000131.1:0-344658 GCA_030778065.1 Akanthomyces uredinophilus | reverse complement strand
ACCTACCTACCTTGCACATCGCGAACCCATGAGCAGCACCTTCTAATTTGTAACAATGCAGGCCCCTTTGCCGGCATGATGCTCGCCGACGCCGGCGCCACCGTCCTGCGCGTCAACCGCCACAACGACCCCCCGCAGGACATGCTCGCGCGCCACAAGGCCTCGGTCGCCGTGGACCTCAAGGACCCGGCGGGCGTCGCGCTGCTCAAGGCCCTCGTCGCCCGCGGCGGCGTCGACGTGCTCATCGACCCCTTTCGCCCGGGCGTGCTCGAGCGCCTCGGCCTCGGGCCCGAGCCCCTGCTGCGGCTCAACCCGCGCCTCGTCTACGGCCGCATCACGGGCTACCGCCGCGACGGCAAGTACGCCGCCATGGCCGGCCACGACATCAACTACATTGGCGTCTCCGGCGCGCTGTCCATGCTCGGCGCCGCCGGCGAGCGCCCGCAGCCGCCCATCAACATCCTCGGCGACTTTGCCGGCGGCGGCGCCACGCTCTTCCAGGGCATCCTCCTGGCCCTCCTCGCGCGCCAGACCACCGGCCAGGGCCAGGTCGTCGAGGCCAACATGGTCGACGGCAGCTCCTACCTCGCCAGCTTCCCGCGCATGAGCCGCGTCACGCCCATGGGCAACAAGCCCCGCGGCGAAAACGTCCTCGACGGCGGCTGCCCGTGGTACGGGTGCTACGCCACGCGCGACGACAGGTGGGTGACGGTCGGCGCGCTGGAGCCGCAGTTCTTCGCGCAGCTCCTCCGCGGCCTCGGCATGGAGGGCCAGGGCTGGGAGGACGACCGCGGCGACGAGGACCGCTGGCCGGAGCTCGCGCGCCTCTTTGCGGAAAAGTTCAGAGCCAAGACGCGCACCGAGTGGGAGCGCGTCTTTGACGGCACCGACGCCTGCGTCGCGCCGGTCCTCGACTACGAGGAGCTGCAGGCGGACCCCGCGCGCGAGGGCGACCAGAGGCCCGCGGTCACGCTGAGGGGCACGCCGTGGAAGGCGGTGCACCAGGAGCGCGGCAAGGTGCCCGACGAGGATCGCGGGCAGGGCGACGGCGTCGACGGCGGCGGCTACTACCCGACGCTCCTGGACGTGGGCGAGGTCGGCGACGAGGTGCTGACCAGCTGGCTGGGGTGGAAGCGCGGGCAGCATTACGAGGATAAGAATGGACGCGGCCTGGCGTTGGTCAATGACAAGGCCAAGATTTGAAAGATTAAAAAAAAAGAGCTGACCCGGGGATAATGTGGCCGCGCAGCCGCTTTCAGGGTCGACGAGCATGTACATAGCGAATCTCATCCATTTACAAGATCCATCAACAATTGTGAGACTGTCAAAGTTGCACACGTATAGAGACGTAGTAATCTACTTTGTAAATGCCAATCTGCCATGTGGACGAGCCTTGATCCGCGCGGAATTCTGCATGGATTCGCGGGACAAGAAGCAAATCCTACAACAAAAACCAAGTCATTTATATCTACTCTATACCCCCGGCCCAACAAGTCATGGTATCGAAAAGGGAAATTTAAAAATTACTTTCTTTTGGTATCACCCGTTTCCGCACGAGGAGCGGCAGAGCGCCGCGCTGAGCACGACGCTGCGCATCCTTATGGCGGATCAAGACGCGCAAAGCAAGTTTTGACAACAAGCCCGGCACCCATTTCCTTACTGCACCTGGGCGACAATCTCGCTCGCGCGCGAGAGTGACTCCACCATCTGCTGGCACTCCTTTCGTCGGCGGATGGTAAAGTCGCTCTCCTTCAGGAGCTCTTCCAGGGCATCGGTGCGGTACATGTTCTCGAGGAGCTCCTTCTGCATCTCATCCTTGGTGAATCTGGCTCTGTTAGTAAAGCGAGCCGTCAAGTTGGCTAGATGATGCTTACTGGACAAGGGTAAGCATGATGGCTTTGGGCACCATGTCAATCATTGTACGCTTGACAATGTTATAGTATGAGGAAATGAGCAGTTCTGTCAGGGTTAGCAAGTGTTCTGCATGAAATGGGGGCATAACATACTGATGACCTCGACTTCAATATTCTCACGTTCCGACAATGTGCCAGAAGCCTTGAGCGTGGGAGGGGGAGCCTCCATGGCAGCAGCCTTCTTCTTGTTCTTGGCGGCAAAGAAACTGCCAAAGAAGCCACCGTTGCCATCATCAGGGATAGGAGGACTAGTTGTGCGGGCGGGAGTGGTGGCAGCCGCAGGCAGGGGCTTGCCGGTCTTGGGGTCGACCTGGACAGGTTTGCTGGGGTTGTGGCGCTCGTTGACAACAGCCATGGCCTGTGAGCAGTCAGTCAGTATACCGTTACCATTCGCAGAAATGCCGTTGTTACTTACGCGGTGGCCGTTCAAAAAGTCGGGGTGGCCAGTGTTGATGTAGCATGCCTCCATGTTGACAAGGTCGCGAACGAGCTTGTTGGTGGGCTCCATGGCCTTTTTGAAAAACGCAATGACGACGCCGTGCATCTTCTCCTTCAGAGAAGGATAGCGACGGTACAGGGTCTTGCCGAGCAGCTGAGAGAGAATGCGGACCAGCTCGTCGTAGACGAGCGAAATGCACTTCAAGCTAGGGTCTTCCAGGCGCTTGATCTGCTGCTTGACAATGAGCTCAAAGGCAGTGGTGCCAACAAAAAGAGCCGGAGAGGAGCCCGACGAGTTGTAGAGAATGGTGCGAATATCGACGTCCTTGACAACGTCAAAGGGGTCAATAGCCTTGACACCATTGGAGTAGAGCTCATGGAAGACGAAGCTGATACGAGCACCACCCGACAGCTCGGTGCTGGAGAGCTCGTTATTGTTACCATCGAGAACGGTTCGCCACTCGTTTGTGAATTCGGTAATGATGTTGAGGATGATATTGGCGCTGTTGCCCAGCATGGAAGGGCCTAGGCTGTCGAGTTCCGCGGTGTACTTTTGCAGAGAGCTGGCGATTCTTGCCTTGATGTCGGGTAGCGTCTGCTTAATGTGCATCATCAGGATGAGGTTGAGCTTGCGGGCAAGGTAGGGGGTACCGCAGTAGGAGCTCTTGTTGCGGTAAGCCTTGTGGTTCTCGAAAAAATTCTTTTCAGCCTCGAGGGCGGCGTTGATGGCCTTTTTGTTGTCGATATCGCGCTGACCACGGTTGACAACGGGAACGTAGCCGAGACGGAGAGGAATGACGCGGTTGGAAAGGATGTCAATGACATCGGTGCCGTCGTCCATCAGATCGACCTTGGTGAGGACACCAATGGTACGCTGGCCTTCGGGGTCGACTTCGCGGGCGAGCTTGAGACCGTCCGAGTTGGCCAAGTCGATGTTGGCAGAGGTAACGGCGAGGATAATGGCGTTGGACTTGCCAATGTACTTGAGAACCATTTCGCGAATCTGCCTCTCAATGTCTCGAGGCTGGTCACCGACGGGGACCTTGGTAAGACCGGGCAAGTCGACGAGGGTCAAGGTCAGGACGTTGGGAGAGTAGATGCGCAGGTTGATGGGAGCGGCCGAGATGCCGCCATTCTTGCCGACCTTGGTCTCGGTTTCTCGGGCAATTTCGTCGCGAATCTTGGAAAAGTCAAAGAACTTTTGGCCAGGAACGTGGAGGAACTCGCCCCATTCGTCGGCGTTGGCGGCCTTGTCGTTTCCGCCATCAAAGTCGCCATCACTGGTACCGTTGGACTGGGCAGTTCGGTTGATGAGCTGGAGGACGAGGGGTCGACGGGTGACGATACCGGAGCCACGAGGCAGGCTGCAGCAGCTTGTCAGTAGCACAAAAAGGTGGCCGCGTGGCAATGTTGAAGCAGACTTACAAGTCACGGCCGACAATATTTTCCAATACGGACGACTTGCCGCTAGACTGACTACCTACGACGGCAATCTGGGGGAGATCGATGGGGTTGTTGACACCGACAGTAGCAAAGACGTCCTGAAGCTTGTTGACGAGGCTAGAGGGGCATCGTCATGTTAGCGAAGGGTCAGGGAGGCAGCGCAAGGCGAGGACGCACGTAATGAGGGCGGGGTCGGAAATACCGCCCGGCGTAGAAAGGTTGCCGCTCATGATGGGCGAGGATTCGGTATGTCTGTATCAGCGGACCAGCAATCGTGTCGAGGCGAGTCTGTAGCTGGTGATGGGACCCGGAGCGGTGTCGTTTGTTTAGAAGGGGAGGGAGGTGGGGTGGGCTGCCGCCGTCCGAGATTAAAAGGTTGACAAAGTTGCGCGTTGCGACCCGCCAGAGAAGATGGAGGCACGAGATCAGAGAAGTCGGGGACAGATTGAGGCTGGAGGGGTGGGCGCGCAGAAAACGAGCTGTCGGTTGGAGAAATGGTGAAAGGGAGGTTTGCGGCAAGATGGTGACGCTGCGCAACACGACAGCCAGTTGCCCCGTCCCACCAAGAGCAGGAGACGAGGCGAGGCGAGCCCAACCAGTCCAGCGGTTGTGTGGCTGCCTGGCTGTGGGCTGTGTGGCTGTGTGGCTGGGGCGGGCCCTGGCGAGCAACGGCTGAGAGGGTCAGAGGGTCGGTCAGAGGGTCAGAAGATCATGCATAACGTATTGAAAAAGCCCAATAAATGGTATCTTGATAATTAATAGCTACTGTTGTTTTACAGTACAGACACCCGTCACTCTCAGGCAATACCCTCGAGCAAGTGGTCAGCAACCTAGACATACAATGTCTGCAATCGATATGCTGGAGGTGGTCTTCAGCACCTGAAGATGTCACCACGCACGAGATCGTGGAAAATATCTATGCCAATCTTCAGAAACGGTGCTGGTCGTAACTCAGTAAATGCGGATGATGATACTATGCAGTATTTTTTACCTGCAGATGCTGAAGTTCTTGATGCTGCTTCCCATAATGAGCACTGGGTAAAGATGGTCGAGGTCAAGTATCATGAAAAGGATTATACGCCACATCCTATACAATTTACTGGATTGCCAACCTACTTTGGTCGGGTGAAAATAGCGACGAATGTCCGTAGTCTCTTTCATATCCGGGTCAAGCTAGACTCTATACAGCTTTCGCCTACTGTTGGAGCAAGCTCGCAATAGCAGTTCCCTTGCTAATGAGTCTCCTATGATGGAGAGCGGGAGAAACGTGGACTAATGCTAGTTGGTGTGACTAGTATTGCGGCTTCTCTATGAATACGGAACCCGAGCGAGACATGAACATACCTATGTGTCAAATTCGAGTGGTCTCTAAGCTCTTCCACCATAGCAGTAGTCAGTCGCAATCAGAGGCGACGATCAGGGCGTCCATCTAGATGCATGCTCATGCATACCACACGCTGAGCCGATAACGAAGAGATGATATTGGTCATCTATTATATTTTAGCTTTCATTTGTGCGGGCTAAAGCCACAGATGGCTGTCTTTACCTACTTATCTCCGTGTATCTTGACTGTGCTTGGTACGCGTACTTACCAGTAAGTACCTAGGTAGGCAGGTGGGGAGGTACACCTAGGCAGCTACGCAGCCACCGCAAAGCACTAACTTAAACCCCACAGCAGCCGCCTGTAAATCGACCTGGAGCTGGGCTAATGCAGTCGCCAAACGGACCGCATGAGCCATGACTGCAGACAATGACGAATGTCTTACAGGCAAGAGCCGGAATCGTGCATCTGCCCCTATTTGACCCGACGCATAGAGAATGCAGCACCTGAGCGTCGAGCACTCCCTTCATAAAAGTAAAAATAAAAGCAGCGCAACTATAGCTGCTCTGCTCGCCCGAGCAAGCCCACCACGGCGCTGTGGCGAGTCACCTGATGTTTATTCTGTCCACTAAAAGACGCCCTGGAGCCGCTCAAGGCCGCTGAAATGTCCGTTCCAACGGACGGAGGCAGCGCTCTCCATGCCCAACTAAGTTAGCGGCATCAGCCAGATCAGCCAGGCAAACAGCGCTGTGACCTCTGTCGACAGGGCATTTGGGTGTGAGAAGGCTCCCTGAAAGTCCACCAGACAGCGCCAAAAGCTACCCGAAGCTGACAAGTGCGACTCCCAGCCTCCACCTCCACCTTGACCTCGACCTCCGCTTGTGCTGTTTCGGCATATCGACCCTGAAGCTCGCCGGGCGCTCCTCTGACCTCCAACATTATACCCCAACTCCAAGCACCGCCCTTCCCTTTCGCCTCGTCCAACATCCACCATCCCTGGACTTGTGTGTCACGGCCGTCCTGGCAGCTTCATACCGTGCCACCTGGACCTGTCCGTCTTGAATTAGAACCAGCTTGCCTTGCTGCACCCCGTACGCCGCCAGGCACTTCACATGTGCCTCTCCGCCACCTGCTCTTGGGGTACGATTAGGCCATCATAACCGCATCTGTCCCGACCACGTCCGCCATCCGTGCGACTTTTCGCTTCCACCATACGCGCTTGAGCCGTAGGCCCTCTGTCGGCCGGCTCCTGAAGAAATTCCGCCTCTTCACCCTGCGGCCACCCGCCGCGGTGAGGTCGACCTGGATCGACTCTCAGATTCGAGTAACCGCCCCGCTGACGCTTCTGACGCTTCGACGACGACGACTGTTGCCCAGCAGCCAGCCACTTCCACGACTGCCGCCGCCCCCCCGCCCCAGACATCATCAAGTAACCCGATCCCACCTGCCGCATCAGACGCCGCCAGAGCGAACATAGAATCTTCCTCTGCCTCGACCCGTCTCTCCCCGCCGCCACTCCGCCAGCTGCTCGGACGCCGTCGACGCTCTTCAAGTAGCCAAGACCAGGGAACGCCTTACGCCTCGGCTGCTGCAGCTTCGGGTGCAGACACCCCGGCAGAACCAGATCCCAAGCGGAGAAGACACACCCGAGCAGATATGGTTGCCGCCGACGACAAGGGCGCGTCCTCGAACGGAGCGGCGACGCAAGACGGGGCGAATGGCACATCGACTTCAACGACCTCTGGACCCTTTGGGTCCTTCCGGCCAGCAAACGGCAGCGCAGCTAATGGAGACGCTAAACTTGCAGTTGCTACTAATGGCTCGTCAATAAAAGGGAAGCGAGTTGGGGCGGGCCCGAACGATACTTACTTCGGCCACAATAGAGAAGAGGTCACTCGTATCCTCATCCAGGCCTTGACAGACATGGGGTATCAGACTGCGGCCGAGAATGTCAGCCACGAAAGCGGCTTCAACCTAGAGAGCCCTACTGTTGCTGCATTTCGATCTTCGGTACTGCACGGCGTTTGGGACGAGACGGAGAAGCTTCTCAACGGCGCTGCTACGTCTGAGGAGCAGGGAGAACCAGGTAACGGCCTTGTCCTCGCGGCCGGTTCAGATCGAAGCATGATGCGTTTCTGGGTCCGTCAACAAAAGTATCTGGAGCTACTGGAGCAACGAGACACCACAAGCGCCCTAATGGCTCTGCGCAACGACTTGACACCACTCTCCCAAGACGCGGAAAAGCTTCGCTTATTATCAAGTCTGCTCATGTGCCGTTCATTGCACGATCTCATGGCCAAAGCAAACTGGGACGGCGCACAAGGCCAGTCTCGTCATAGACTGCTATCAGAACTCTCCAGTACGTATTACGCTGCAGCCATGTTGCGCTCAGCGAGCAGCGCTAACTTGGCATAGAATGTATATCACCTTCCGTTATGCTTCCTGAAACCCGCCTCGCCGTTCTATTAGATCATGTGAAGAAAAGCCAGATTGATACTTGCCTCTACCACACGACCGCCTCCTCGCCCTCCTTATACTCTGATCACTCCTGCGAGCGTCGAAACTTTCCTACCGAAGTCGCTCTCGAGCTCTCTGACCTAATCGGCGAAGCTTGGCAAGTGCAGTTCTCACACGATGGCAGCAGACTTGCTGCATGCGGCAGTAACGAAGCCGTCGTGATATGGGAGACGACGGCATTTGCCGTTACCTGCACTCTCTCTAACCACGATGCTGGAGTGGGTAATATCTCGTGGAGTCCGGATGACACGATGCTTGTTACTTGCTCACAAGATAACTTTGCCCGTCTATGGGACGCCAAGGTAAGTACTTCGTGTCTTGTGATCTGTGATGCACACGCTAATGAGCTGCAGTCGGGTCTATTAATCAGGAAACTAGCTAGCTTTGACCAACCCGTCAGCGGATGCCTATGGGCTCCCGACAGCACGTCCTTTGTGCTTGGCGGGCTCTCACGCGCGCACGGGTTGTGCACTTTCTTCGTAGCCAGCCTCGAGATTGAGCAGTGGGGTAAAGACCACCGCGTGCAGGACCTTGCTCTCTCGCCCGACGGCCGCTGGCTCGTGGCCCTCGACGACCAGCACAAGTTTCACGTTTACAATGCCAAGACGCGCGAGCTCATCTACACCCACGAGCTCAAGACGCGGCCGACATCGGTCAGCATCAGCGAGGACTCGAAGCACATACTCCTCAACAAGCGCGACGGCGAGGCCCAGCTCATTGAGATTGAGACCAAGGCGCACAAGCAAAAGTATTTGGGCCACACGGGTGGCGAATTTCTCATCCGCAGCTCATTCGGGGGCGCTAATGAAGGCTTCGTCGTCAGCGGCAGCGAGGACGGCAACATTCTCATCTGGCACAAGAACACGGGAGCGGCGGTTGAGCGCCTGCCGGGACACCATCCGCGCTGCAACGCCGTGGCGTGGAATCCGACGGATCCATGCATGCTGGCGTCTGGAGGCGACGACAAGCGCGTCAAGATGTGAGTTTGATAACATGCCAACCAACGGCAGCCCGTTACACTATCGTAGAGATACTGATTGTCGTCTTGATAGCTGGAGCAACAAGGCTCGCGCCGCCCAACTGCGAACCTTGCATTCACGTGCGCCCAAAGCCGAGGATACATGGCGCATTCCAGAGGAGAGCATTTATTAGGGATCCTCGAGAGAAGAAGACTGAAATAGCAGCAGTCACTTTTTGCATTGGTGTTGTTCTCCTCTGTTACAACGGTGTTGTTTTCTACTTTTTGGATTTTTCTTTCATCACGTTTTCTGGCCACACTCATTCGTTGGGAAAAGGTGAAAAAGGAAGGGGCAAATGGCGCTTTTGATTTTATTCATTTTCTGTTTGCTTTCGTACAGTGCTTCGGGGGTTTGGAATCTGCTGGATTTTCATGTATTGCAACAGAAGAAACACACACGCTCTCACACATACACACATACACACACCACGCATAACTTGTACCCTTCGCCTTGGACGAACCATCACAACCCGGAGTTGATCGTCTGCGTGTTTCTCTACTGGGCCCCTATTCTCTTCTTTTGCTTTGCCATTCCCCTCATCGTCTGTTCCTTGTTTAATAATGAAGCTCGATTATCCGCAGTTGTTGTCTATTGGGATATGCGTCGTTCCTTTGCTGTTCCAGTCGTCAGGTAGTTACTACGCCTTAGACTCGTCATCCTCCACCCCCCCTCCCCTCTTAGTTTTTTTTTTCTTGAATAGAAGACAAATGTATTATAAGGCTAGAACGTGGCCATTCGCGAAAGGTCAGGGTCCAACATACATCAGTATCAAACGGCTTTTGCACCTTTGCAACGTATGCTCAACTGACATTTCAGTCTTGTGGCGCTCTTCTGTGCTTGTGCTTGTCGTCTCCTGCCAAGAAGAGCAGAATGCCTCAGAATGTCTTATATGTCACCGAGAAGCGGGCAGCCTTTGAGCCAGGCCAGCCACGGACAATAGTCGGCCGTTTGCCAGAATGCCTGGTGGGCTGTTGCCCCCTTTTCCGGGGTCCCTCCTTCTTTCGGCCGTCGGTGTGCGCCGAGAGGGCTTGCGCATGCCCGTCATCGGCATCGGCCTCGGGGCACAGCCCGGCCCTTATTACGCCAAAAAAAAAAAAGAGAGAGAGCTCTCCAAGCCAAGAACAGCAACGAGCGAGAGCACAAAGACCCCCCCCTGACGCCCCTGGCTCCCCTGACGCCTTTGATGGACGCCTTGCCGAGTGCGGGATGAAGGCGCAGGCGACCACTTGCTAGTTCGGTCGTAATCAACCAGGCTCGGAGGACCAGGGGTGATTGTGTTGACGGCCCTTTTTGTCAGGCCCGCTCCGGTAACAAACAATATCAACAGACACGCCATCTACGAAAGCGATTTGTTTCCGTCTCGCATCTCGACGATAATACGTTACATGGTCTAGGTCCGGGTACCTTTGCGTAGCGGTTTAGCATGGATCATTGTGCTGTTTAGGGATTAGCCAGACAAAAATAAGCACCACTAATACCCCCGCGATCCGAGATACCGCCGGATCGACTACATCGAGCGTCAGGGGAGAACAAGACGAAGAAAAGTCCGTCAACGACAGGCGACTTGTTATACAGGAGTTGCGGTGTAACATGCTGCATGTAGGCAGGTGGACGAGATGCTCGGTCAAGGCAGCAAGGAAGAAAGATGATGATAAGAAGCGAAGCGAAAGCATCCTGCATGTGCAGCTGGCCATGAAATTTTCCGCGTATTCAGTCCGAGGCTTCTATGCTGGGACCAATCGATCTTGCAGTTGCCCATTGCTTTAGCTTCCGGCTTGCAGGACACCGCAGGACTTGAGGTCGACGCGTGAGCCCAGGCTACGAGGTTGCGTTCAGCTGCAACTGTGCATGGGGCTGTAGCAAACAAAAAAACCGGAGTCTCGTTTAACGGAAGCGATATGCTTATCATGTGATGGCGTTGACCAATGCGTCACTGGCACCGTCGTGGCCAGCTCCGCGGCGCCTACTGGTAGCTTGGGCCGCACCAACTCCGCGGCCTTGGGGTCTGTCGAGGTGCATCTTGTTGAGGTTGCCGTTATCCCGCCGACACGTCTGCATGAAGCACGGCACAGACCAGCCGGCTGCGTAACTGAGCCCTGACCACCTTTGCACGAGGCATTGAACGAGGCATTACACAAGTATTGGCTGTACCGGGGTATGTACCACGGAATTCTTTGAGCTACATGTGAGATTTCTCACGACATTCACTCCGGTGAGCTGCATTGAATATCCATTGGGAGTATGACCGAGGACGGTGGTCCACAACAGATTCGCTGAGCTGCTCCATCGCCAGGCATTCGTTGAGGGATCGAGTATATGAAAGGATCTCTATATCTGGTCCAATGAACACTCGATGAATATGGGTCTTCGGCCGGCAACTCTGCAGTACCATCAGTAGTCGATCCTCGGCAGGCGAGGAGCTTGTGTGCCAACCAGCATTCGAGTCTGCCATCGTCGCACTTTCAATTGGTAAGTAGTGGCGGTCTAGCCAAGACAGAATGAAAAGCGTACCATGTTTCGACGAAAGAAAGTGACAGCCTGATTCAGCCATCGTCCCACGAATCTCCTGCACTGTGACAAGGGAGAACAGGGGTCCTGTTGATGGGCAGCACCCCTGCCCCAGGTGCCAGTCTAGCGAGCGTCTGCGCAACCTTGAGACTGGGTTTCTAGAACGTCTGCCTGGCAGCGGCCCATTCGATAGCGCAGATGTTAACGTCAGAGACAGTGGTTTCAGTGGCATACTCTCGAGACGTCAAGTAAAGCTAATATTAGCTCTGCAGTGTACAACTTGAAAGCAGCCTGCCCCGCTGTTGCTATTACCCGAGACGCTGACAGGGAAGACAAGGCGTCGATAGAACGAGTACGAGGCACGGCGAAGCCAGAGGCTGCGCTTCAAGGGTTGGGAGTACGAGGATGCTGATGGAGTGGTGTGAACGAGCCAACGACCAGTATCAGTATCAGCCAACGATTGGTTGTGATGATTGACGAGGTCGCCCCCTCGCGGACCGACAGTTGGGCTGGACCGACATGACCCAGTTGAAAGCGTGCCCGCGTGGTAGCGACGCGCTGTTTGTGTTTGCAATGCTGAACTGCGCCGATGCCTCGCCGTTTGTTCTAATAGGACATGATAGGCGGCGCAGCTTCTCTGCGTTGGGCCTACCTAGGAGGTGGGCCGGGCGGTTTTAGTGGACGCCACTGGCAACACTTGTCTTGAGTGGGTGTGCAAGTATACGTTTATGTTTTCTTTTTCTCGTCCTCTAGCATGAGTTTTGAGTGCATATTGATATCAAGGCCGAGAAATGCACTATGCTGTGGTAGCCTGGCACCTGGTAGGGTTGCACAGGCTGTAGCTTGGCTTGTCGATGCTGTGTTCAATAAGCCCTGTGAGGTGTCCCGTCAACAGTTTGGCTGAAGATCGGGATACGAGAATGTTTCAAAAAGTCGGCTTGTGTAGGTTGTCAATCGCGTTGTTGGTTGGGTATGGCTCTGCGTTTATTAGGGAATATTGAAAGGTGATGATCATGTTGCCGTAAGCCACTGACCCAGGGCTCAATTACAAATACAAGCCATGCCGAAACGGATGAAACAATCATCATGAATAAGCTGGGTCCAAGAGTGGCAGGAGGTGTAGTCGGCGTCGGACAAGGAACGGGCTGACCGGGGATACGCTGGCAGGAACATTGGCACAAGACAGAGGGTGAGGGCCTGGCATAAATTACGCCGTGGCCGTCGGAAGGGCGCATCAAAGCTTCAGAGTGCGTGGAGGCGAAACCTGACGAGAGCTGGATCAACAGCGGGCGTAGTTGTGGCGTTTGATATGCGGCAGCCGCTGTCAACTGGCTGGGCAGCTTTTTCTTGGTCGGCAGTGACGGAAGGGTGTTTTGTGCGGTGGGATCCCAGACAGTCTGTAGGACATTTTGGTTTCTGACCCCGCACTTGGCGAACCGACAGAGACAAGAGGCGGATTGCATGAGTTCGAATCCAGGCAAATGATAGGCCAGAGTGACAGGCATGAGTTGGTGTCTGGCCGGCTGGGTACATGATGCGTTGGAGACGGGGAGATGGTGGTGTGCACGAGGCGAGCTGTGGCAATGTGGGTAGACAGCAGGCCCAGAAGGTCGATGTGCTGTGTCGTGTAGAACAGACTCGGAAGCAGCGTGAGGGTTGTATTCAATCCCGGCTAGCCTGTGCGGTACAAGTCCGTCCGAACAGCGAGGGCTAGCTGGCAATTACTGCAGGCTGCAGGTAACTAAGGTGCTAAGGTGCTAAGGTGTTGGGTCTTGCTCTCATCAGTCTCAGCTTGGCGCCTGCCCAGGCATCCAAGGCCATGGCAGGCACGCAAGTCCGTGGCCGCAGGGCAGCCAAGGTGGTGTGCAGATGGCACGGCGTGCTCGGTTCCTGGAGACGCCCCTTGGCCGTCCCTGATCCCCCGTCGCCAGCTAACAACGTTAGTGTGGTCGTGGAGAGTCTCCTGTAGGCTAGGCCTTTGCTGGCATTTAAACCGTCGAGGCGGCGGACCTGAGGTCAATGCGAAGGCTGAAACGGTGCCGCTGGAGCAGGACGCCGCACGCCAACGCGCAGGAGGAGTTGGTGTGGGAGGAGCGGGCGGAGCATTTGCATGGCTGCGGGCAGAGCGATGCCATTGGCGACGAGGATCAAGGCGTTGCAAATGGCGAGCTGATGGGTGTACGGGCACACGGGGGACTTGCAGATTGGAAGAGAAGGAAGGTCGGTTGAATGCCGATGGATGGGGCATGTCTCTGCCGTAATTATCAAAGAAACAGTAGCCGGGGATATGAAGGTGGAGGTGAAGGAGAAGAAGCGGGTTGGGGGACCTAGAAGGCGGTTTGGTGGGCACCAAGACTGGACGGGCGGATACTGTTGACTGGTGAGTGGTGGCTGGTGCTCCGTATCCGTACAGGCACTGGCACTGCTAATAAGTAACGAGACTGAAAGTGACTGACTTGACTGGCACTGGCCCCGTCCGTCGTCGACTCGTGGACGCTTTGCCTGGCGCGAGGCAAAGGAGGAGCCACAATTGGTGGCGCACAATTCAAGGGAGAGAAGAGAAGAAAAAAAAGAGTGTTCCGTGACCATGTGGAACGACTAATCTAAAGCCAATAATGCGAGAGACGAAAGGTCTGTGAGGTGGCTGAGGAACCGCAATGATCGGTAGAAGACATCAACGTGCCATGACGACGGCTACAGTTGGTGGTGATTTGTAAAGGGTCGGCACAGCAATGATGTCTAAGTCGGTAGGAAATGAGGCACGTTGTGCCACTGCCGCTGCCACTGCCGCAGTCTCGTAGATCGATTCGGCCGTAGAGGCAGAGATGATCGATGGGGAGGTCGGCAGGTGATTAGCCAGTGAGTGGCACGGAGTAACTAGGCGCCGCAGAGTTGCGGACGGCAAGCAGCAAAAAAGATGCAATAATGGTTTCTGGCATGGATACTAATATACATGGTCAGGGCGAGCGGCGACATTGAGCTACCAATCATCGAGGTAGGTCCATGACTTGGCCGTCCGTTACCTTTTTCTACCAGCTACGTTAACTTACTGCTTTGCCTCATCATTGGCTGTTGTGTGCAATCCGCTGCGCTGGTACAAGGCCGCGAGGAATTCCATCGGCACGGCCCATCTGCACCCACAGCGGCTCCACGTCCCGTCAACGTGACACCTTTTGGCTGTTCCTCTGAAGTTGCTCCCCACTCCCATGTTGGGCTTCTTCTCTGGCCTGCTAATTTGCCCCAGAATGAGCTGTTTTTTATTTCTTCATCTTGGGCTGCTTGAAAGCTGCGGATCATTCAGGACAGGAACAACAAGCTCATCTCAGGTACGGCTACGGATGCTGAAAGACGTGCAGCCATGTACCTATACGTACCCAACGGGCGGTGCATACCCGGGCAAATGGTGTCTGAACTGAGCCTGCGATGGACTCTTTCCTTTTGCCGCCTCATCATCATATGCAACTTGGCTTGTCCCTTTTTCACTTTTATTAATGGTATCTACTTACTTTGCTACACCCCGGCCGGGTTGGGAGATGAGCAGTCCGGGCGCTGCGCTCCAGTCCCACGATCAGCCCTGGCATGCGCCGCAACTCAGCGGGGTCATGGCAAAAAGTGATGAAGATAAGGAAAGTACGGATACGGGTGCCAGAACAAGAAATCCAAATAAATTAAAACAAGCAAAACTCAGGAATATGAGAGCGGGAATATTGTCTATTTTACCAGCGTCGCCCGCATGTTCAGGCATCTAGGTACCTGGGTACCTACCAAGCCCCAGACGATGACACCTGGCTAGCCGATGCTGCGGGCCTGTTAATAATGCCACCCAGCACGAAGCGGCCAGAGGGCCACAGAGCCCAGGTACATACCTACCTACCTAGGTGTGGTAGGCACCTACAATACCTTAGATAGGTACCAGCACCATTTCTCCATCCACTACCTGGGTACCTAGGTATGTAGGTAGGTACCTAATAAACATCCACCGCGACCACTGTAGCAAGGAACTCGTAGTACCTTTTTTGCCTCTGCCTACAAGCACCCCCAGGCACCCCGGCCCCCTTCCCTGCTATTGCATCTCCCCAAGCCCGCCAAGCGCCTTCACCTCTTTCGTCTGTCTCCTCGAGCAACGACTTCTAAGTTGCATCCCTTTCCCACGCATTCATCCTGCTGCACACACCACCGCATCGCCAATCTTTACATTACCTTTTGCTCCCGCCGCCGCCTGTTCTTTGTGCGCATCTTCATCTTGACCTCCGGTGCATCCTCTCCTACCAATTCCTCTCTAGACCGCTCCAGTCCGCTTCCTTCCTCATCGTCCGCCGCCGTTTTTTCGACTGCTCTGCAAACGGCCGAATAGCCACCGATCGAGTTGCCGACACCACGCCCGCCAGTCGTCTGAAGGACCAAGGAAGAACCTGCCTCTGGACTTGACGACGGCACTGTGAACTCTCCTGCGTACTTTGCGTTGCTTGACTTCACGCCTCCTCCAGCATGATATCCTAGCACTCGCTCTCCACGCCGCGCCATCGAGTTCCCTGCGGCCTGGCCCGGCCCTACGACAGACAACACAATGGACATCCTTGACGGCTTCCTCCTTGTGCCTCCCGACCGCAGCCAAATACTAGGAAGAGCTAGCTGGAAAGTGCGTGCTGGCTCCGTCCCCGCGTTCCCATGCGCATCTGTTGACAGCCCCCCTCTGAATCTAGGCGCGATACGTTCTCGTGGGTCGAAAAACACCAGTCCTTCGGGACAATGCTCATAACTGCTACAATGGGAATCGCACCCTGCCCAAAAACTTGCCCAAACCGGCTAGCGACGAATACTTTGTATCTGTTTATAAGCACAAGGTATGCTGCCCCGACTTGACT
Source organism: Akanthomyces uredinophilus (assembly GCA_030778065.1). Classification (NCBI taxonomy): domain Eukaryota; kingdom Fungi; phylum Ascomycota; class Sordariomycetes; order Hypocreales; family Cordycipitaceae; genus Akanthomyces; species Akanthomyces uredinophilus. The sequence continues at coordinate 328,634 of JAPFRW010000131.1, read as the reverse complement.
GCTTATGCAACTCCTTGCCTAACACGCTCTAGGATGACTTTGAGCCTATTCAACAATGGAGCGCATCTTTAATTACCGATTGCCAGGTGCAGAATGTCTCCCACCGGAAACAAACCGTTGCTCAGCCCACTCTCGTCATAACTCTTGCCGACAAGGAGCGCAAGCGCCGTTCTAGCCGTGCTGCTGGCCTTGTATCCTCGAATAAAGACTCGGGCACAACCGCTCTCTGGTTCCGCACGCCTTCGGGTAATCCGCAGCACACTCTTGACGACTGGGCTCGATTCATCTCGTCCAAAAAGTCCATGTCAAATTCGGCGAGCCCCGTTTCTCCCGTCTTCACCAGCCCTTTCACCTCGCGCAGCCGGGATATGCCAGAATACTTTCAAAGACCCGGAAGCAGCGGCAACCGCCTGCAGCATAAGAGCTCTACCGCAACATATTCGACGGGTCCCAGGGATCGCCCGGTCACGTTTAGCTCCGAGTCCCCTAGTTTGCGTTCCAAACGCAGCGACCTCTCCTCCCCCTCTACTACCAACAACAATTACCCTATTCCTGGCCAATTGTATACAACAGTGCTGCCGACTGACATTGGCCCCTCTGGCGAGCATAACGGCGACTCAAGAGAGGGGTGGGCATCTGGTCCGACCCACGGTCGCTCAGCCGTAAACTCCCCTGCCAACATACCTGCTCATATGCGAGACAGCACGAGCAGCCACGGATATCACGGCGAGATGCCCGACGTGAACGCACCTCCAGCCCCAGGCGAAACCATTCTCGATCGGGCCTTCAAACTCGGCCATGTGCCGTTCGCGATCCCTGATGTTCCTGGGCAGGAGAAGTTGAGCTCCATTGCCAGATTCGATGCCTTGATGCGGGACGCCGAGCAACGGCGTTTACAAAAACAGGCGGCCGAAAAGAGGAATCGTCTGGCACTTCAAAGCAGATTTGATGATAACGACTCCTCGGAGGAGACACAGTCCGACGGCTCTCACGGCGCGGGTACCAGAGACGATGCATACGGGCAATCTCGGAAAGCCGAGTTAATCTCGCCGACGGCGCAGAGGGCTTTGGAGTTTATCGCTGGACGCAAGGCCCAAGGCCATCTCAGCCACAGACCCTCAGCTTCTCGAAACCACCTCAGTTTCCATGCTGATACGGCACCAGCTGCCATCATCACTGCACCGCCAGTGCGACCCCACACTGCTCACGCCAAGAGTCGACCTGCCGCACAACGCACACAAAGCACGCCTCACCTTGTCGCCTCACCTGCGACCTTTGACGTCCCCAACTTGCCGAGCAAGATCCCCGAGGATCCGCGCAAGCCCACGCCTGAGAAGCGCATCTCTGGTTCAAGCTCCAAGAGACTTAGTCTCAATGACATAACCAAACGGTTCTCCAGCACGAGCAGTCTGTTGCTTGTGCAGACAAACGCCAGTGGTGCCAGCAGTCGTCGAAGCAGCGAAGTTGACGTCAACCCCCCTGCGCCGCGAACCAATCTCTCCATCCGTGGAAACAGTCAGGCTGCCAGAAACCGGGAAGAACAAAAGTGCGGCTGGCGAGGCAGCGTCAACGTCGTATCGTCCGAGGGCGGCTTTCTGTAAACCGCTCCATCATGACTTGGGCCCATTACTATGGATGCGATGCATAAGGTCGCTGTAGGGGTTTGGCGACAAAGGTTGTACCAACGGCGAAAAGCGGTATCATCTCACCCATGACGATTGTTGCTGTTGGCTAGCAATTCTGCGTTTTATCATTATACCTTGTTGTCTCGTATCATTTCTTGCATTATGCCCCTTTCTCTTCCTCTTCCACAATCACGACACTCACGACGCCAAGAACAGCAACCCTCTATTTTACTTCCTCATCTCACTGCCACGAGACTGATTTTTATGAAAGACTGCGTCGCCGCGTCATCTCCCTCGGTTCGCCGCCCCACAAGCTCGATGGCCTTTGCGCCTTTCGATTGTGTTGACTCGGATGCTCATTGCATCTCTGGTCACTTTGTTTCATCAATGATTTTGTTATTCTTTTTTTGTGATATACACCTTTGAATATTGGAAGCTTCTCTCTTTTCTTTATACATATATGGGGATAATACACAAAGTGTTGTACATAGCGCGAATACCACAAGACCATTTTGTTCATCTTGCCCTTGATCCAGTGTCAAGTTACGTTTTGCTCGTCAATTACTCGTATTGTGTTTTGATTTCATATTTTGGGAAAGACGCGAAAAGGCTTCGTAGAATTTGTACGTAAATTTCGCGTCACGTAGCTAAACCTTGTTTATTCACGTACACTTTTCGGTTCCTTGACCCTATAATCCAGCCTCCATCCCGTTGCCTTGAAATCGCTCCACATGATATGCCCATGGTATTTTTACGCCCTCTTCTGCCCAATATGCGCTGTATTTCCTAAATGCTTCCTGATCTCTTTTTTATTGAACACCTCCACTTCGCTGTGTCCGCACACAGGCTCCTTTAGTAAAGGTACTGCGCAATCGCCTGTTGCTGGTCCGGGGGCAGGCGCTCCGAGATGAAGCCCTGCAAGGCGCCGCTGTGGCGCTGGTTGGCGCTCACCATGTATTCCTTGACCCATTTCGGCACATCTTGGACCTCAGGGAAATCGTCACGCGCCGGAGGTTTGCAAGTGTTGAGTGGCGTGTACGAGGTGCCGAAGCCAATGTCGTCGACGGGCGACTCGGCCAGAATCTCGTCACCACCGCCGGCCGCTACGGCCGGTGGATTGGCCAGCAACGACAGCAAGATACGACAAGTGTTGCCCCACCCCTTCATAAACTTTTGCGCAAAGACGGTCGAGTCGCACAGTGTCTTGGTCAATGAGATTACGGCCAGTTTGCGGTCAACAGGTCGAGCAAGCTTTTCTGTCTCGGCGAGCACAAACGGCGGGTATACCTGAGCGAATGCCTTTTCGTCCAGCTTGTCCGAGTGGCTGATGAAGAAGTCTGTGCCGTAACCAGCCTCGAGTCGGGAGCTCACAAGGTGAAAGAAGCGGACAAAACGAAGCTTGAGGGACTGGCCAGGGTTGCCTTGCAGTTTGGTGTATATGAGTTGTATAATAGTGCCGAAGTACTGGTCGAGCACAGCCCTACGACTCAAAGTTAGTAAAGTTGTCGGGGAGCTATGCTGCTAGTTAACTTACGGCTCAAACGCCTTGACAGAAGCATCAAGAACGTCAAAAGCATTCAGTTCGAACTTTTTGCTGCTCAGAAGATTCTGGAAAATGCCCAGCAGTGGCTCCAGCTGGTTATTTGCCGCAATGTCGGCAGAGGCCTTGGGGATAACGGCCGATAGGAGCCTGGTGCAGGCGGGAATGTTGCCTCTAGTTTCCCAGATGGGAGCTGCAAGCAATGGCTGCAAAAGACCCTTGTAATTGTCCGAAATGGTCTCCGCGGGGCTCGATTCGAGAAGTTGAGCGAGAATTTGAAAAACATAGGGCATAAACTCAGTCACATCCTCGGCGAGAATCTCGTGGAAGGGGCCCCAAAGCTTGGCATTAAGAGCCGGGGCATTGGTAGCCGCGCAGTAACGAACCAAGGCACCCATGGCTTCAAAATGGTAGTAGTAGAAACGGGGGTTACTGGGATTCTGCTTCATAATGTTCGTAATAGCAACAAGGTGAGTCAGCGCGTTGTCCAGAACCGGGGCTGCGCCATCCTTGATGACGATGAGGATGCGCATAACACAGCGCATCAGAAACTCGTTCTCTTGCAGCTTCGCCGGGCTGGGATCCTTCTCGATGAGTTTGAAAAGGTGGTCCAGCAGATCCTTGGACAGAGGCTCAACGTCTTGGCGGTCGAACGTGTGGTTACCGTCGTCGTCCGTCAGGAAAAGCACACGCTCGACAGCGATAGCGGCGTACGTGTAAACGACATAGTTGGAAGAGTTGAGATTTTGAACCAGAGGTCCAATGGCTTGCTTCCACTGCTCCTTGTTGAGCTGGCTTCGAAATGTGTAGAGGAACTTGATAGCATCAACCTTGGGAATCGGCTCCGAGTCATCAGAGGCGACGAGGTCCGAGGCCACATGTTGCTGAAAAAAGTCGACAATGTTGACCAGGGGGTTAACGGTCTTGACACCCTGCGCAGCGGTAACAGCCCCCTTGGCGGCAATAGAGAGGAATAAATAAATGGCGGTGTCTTTGGCCTTCCAGTCCGTCTTTCCGAGGTTCAGGTAGTGGTTGATGTATTTAGAGACTGCGGTAGTGACAAGGCTCTCGAATTTCTCTTGCAGCTTGCGGAGGAAGTCGGTGGCAGAGCGTCTGCGTGAGTCGTTGTCGGAGCCTTCCAAATCGCGGCGAATGTACTCGATCGGCTCGTCTTCGAATAACTCGACATCGGATTCGCGAAGGGTGACGTTGGGCAGAATGACTTTCTCGACGATTTGTGTAATGACATCCTCGCTATTAAACAATCCAGAGTACTGCGCTGTGGCAGTGACAGCCGTGAGGAAGTGCAGAGCCTTGCTCACAATCGTGTCGTACTTTGTCTCAGTGCCAGTAGCTGACAGCAAGTTCCAAGCGCTGGTGATGAACGGCTGGCAGTATTGGGAGAATTCCTCGTCGTATTTAAAGGTGTAGAGAACAAGGATCTCGCAGATGTTGGCCTTGACCGTGTCGACAACGCTGACTTCGGACTCGTCGTCGGTGTCAAGCAGTGGGTTCGTGTATGTCAGGTATTTGTGGAGAAGTTCGGCTATGCTGGAGAGGTTCTCTTCGAAAATAGGAGGAAGATCGTGGCTGGAAAGGTCGTGCATGATCTTAATCTGCAGATCAAGGGTCTCAAACCAGCCTTGAAGGGCTTGCTTGTCGTTGGCATGCTCTTGGATCTTCCTGTCTGTAGTCTGTATTCGCTTCCGTTAGCGGGTAATGAGGAAGATGTGGGAATCGAAGTACACACGACAAGCAGGTGGAAAAATTGCTCGCCAAAGGTTTGTAGCACATGATTAATTTCAATGTACAGTTCGTCCGTCTTTCCTAGGGGCCGCCATCTGCTAAAAATGGAGTGTGCGACTTCGAGAACGCCCACGTTGATCTTGGGGTCGGTGCCAGAAAATCGGCTGACGAGATCCTTTGAAAAGATGGTTAATAGCCGTACACAACTGACGGAGTAAGAGAACGTACTTGTGTGAGGGTCTCCCACCGCCTCCAAAAGTCGGAGTCAGCAATGACGCTGATGGCTTCGCCAAGCTGCGCTTGCACATTAGGAGGGCAAGCAATCATGAGACCGACGAGACGCTCCTTGATGGTCTGGACCTCGGATTCTGAGATTTTGTAGTTTCCTTCCTCGTCCTGAGTATGTTAGCTGGGCGTGAGTGTCGAGGTTGGTTGCGTGCATCGAGGCGGGCGCGCGCGTTGGAAGGCGGACGTACGACATAGTTTGTACGGATAAAGTTTTTGAAGGCGAGAGCAGCGGCGAGCCTCGTGTTGGCTGGGGCAGATTCGTTGCTGACGATAGTGAGAAGAGCCAGCGAGTATTGGGGCTTCGAGGCCTCCTGCTTCAAGGCCAATTCGGCTGGCGGCGGTTGTTTGTTAGCTTGGAGAAGAGAGGCGGGGACAGGGTGCGAGCTGGAGGTGTTTACCTTTTCTGTGCTGGGAAGGATCGAGAGTGGCATTGAGCAGCTGAGCGATTTGCTCCATCTCGGCCGCCATTTTGAATAAGTGTGCGCGGGCTATATGCAGGGCGTGGTGAAGATGATGGAGGCAGAAGCTGGATGGCAGATGTTGTGGACTTTTCGTGGTTGCGGGACAACGCAGATAGCTGGGTGGGGGAGGCGCTGCTTTATTAACTGCCAGTATCCGTACCTACAGCGACATCTGTTTTGGAGTTGGCCCAAGCTCCGGTGAAAGCCTTGTGCGACTGGGCTAACAATGGTACCGAGCGGAAGCTGGAGCAATAGAGAAACAGTGTTTGTGATAATTGTTTTTCCATTTCGTAAGCCAAGCCAGTGAGGCAGAAGCTATATTTTTCTTCGAGCTGTCAATAGTTGCCCCGCTGTAGAAGAAGTTACCCAGCGGCAACACGCGCCAAATAGCAACAACGGCAGAAGCAGGCCACCTTGTCACGCCGAGTAAGTTTGACGGATGCTTCGATACCAATTTTGAACGAATTGAGGAATTCTTGTAGAGTACGAAGTATGTGGTAGGAGACATGAGCATAGACCGGGCGAGAGCCGTTGGTTCCCAGATATCTTTCTGTTTTTTTCTCATTGATAGATCGACAATCGACCGGCTGGTACAACTGGCTACTTGTGCTCCGTACAGAGCAGAGACAGGGCAGGTCGGCGGTTGCGCAGGCGTGCCGTCATAAATGCGAAATGGGGCACGGCACGGCAGATGCGCTACTTGGATGCAGCTTCTTGGAGGTATTAGTACAGGTTATCGCATGAAGGCATCGACCAAGTCGCAGATCGGGTTTTAAGCTGCGTTTGCCGTTTGATTGGCGTCAGCTAGCGTCCTGTTCAGGATTTATGTTAAATAGGTCAGAAGGAGACTCATCGCTGGCGTTTGCAGAGGGATGCATGGCCCCGTATCCAAACCTTACCTACGCGGGATGGGGGGTGCCCTGTGTGACCTAATGGAGGCCCTGGCGTAGGAAAATTAGCCCGGACATAAGAAAAAGAGTATTGCGATTCATACGGCAGCCTTTTGCTATTCGTATGGCATCACATGGGATTAGTAAATTTTGAAGAATCCTTAATAATAGCGCTGTATTCGATTCTCCCAGTGCTATTGCCTACCAACGTTGCCGCTGTTACTTTTCTGTGCTGTGAGAATGGCCTAGTTAGTATAAGTAGTTTTTAAAAGAGGATGAAGAAAGAAAGATGGGGGAAAAAGAAGGGAAATCAGAGATGAAAATTATACAATCAAGGTCTTAATATTAATACTGATAAACATCACTATATAAAAAGTAAAAATTGCTATATAAACAGTAATGATTTGACAGATAACAAGTTGATCTCATAATCTTCCTACAATTGACAGCACAGAAGCAGGTCACACAGGCGATGTCCACAGGCCCCCCTCCCCCCTCCCGCGTACCTACAGCGCCCCTGCTTCCTGAGAGCTCGTCGACGACCCCGTTGGTTGTGCGCGTCTGTTCAGGTGTGACGCAAGCCATTTGACTTGACGGCATGCGGCTTTTGGGAGAGAGTCAGGTAGGTACAGACGTCAATGACCCCTACCTTGACACACTTGCATACATGAGAGAGTCTTTCTTTTCTTTTTCTTGTCACAGCTGAATCGGACGGCTCTTGGACCCCTGCCATCACATCTGCTCATCAGCCACCGTTGAGCTGCCCTGTGCTTCCCGCGCCCCTGTAACCCCCCGTGCTCCCCTGCAGCAGCGGCCACTAACAGCATTGCTAGGGTACCTTTGCACCTTCTCTAGTTGAGCACAGGGTGGTTCGTTAAGGTAACTAGAGCCGCCTTGACCCGCAGAGCGAGCTCTTCGCCGCTTTAAGCTTTGTGCCCAGAAAAAGCTCTGCTTCGCGTTTCTTTGCACCCGCCGCCCCCGGCCGCCCACCTAACTTACGGATACTGCTGCACTCATCGCCGCCTTAGTCAGAATCCTACCTATCTATCTCGTTCGTCACCTGCTCCCATCACCACGCCACTTCCGCCTCGTCTTTCTGCGTTTCGTCTTCCATCTTGGACTTCTTCTTCTTTCTTTTTCAATAGCGAAACAGCTGTGACACTTCTCTTCGACCGTCCAACACCTCCCCGCCCCCGCCGATGATCCTGCTATAGCTCTCTAGCATCGCAGCTAGTGCGATAGTGGCAGCTCCCTCTCACCTCTTCCTCCTTCCTTTTGCGACCAATCCCACTCCTCGCCGCCGTCCCGATACTCGCCCTTCGTCTCCTGGCTCGTCTCGATCCAGTCATCCGATCATTACTTCTCTACGCCGCTCCTCTATGCGGTCGCTTACACAATCTGAAATCTTTGTCGGCCTTTGAATCATCAAGGTCGCCAGCAGGTACGCATTTCTGCCGTCGCATAGCAGCCCGCCTGCACCGCTACCCAATGCACTTTGCGCAAACCCCAGCCAGTCGGTGGCCAAGCAACCATTTCTATCTGTGATTTTGGGAGAAGCCTGGAGCTGGCTCTTGTGTCCGCGCTTGGTTTTGTGTACCCATACTCCGGCATATGCTTGTCATGTAACCATTTTCTGCGTCATCCCGGCCAGCACAGCTAACATCCTCCTCCGTCCTAGTCCTTCTCCTCGACACAGCGCGCCCAAGACGACGAGCACATGTCTCGACGGCCCGACGATGATGTGCCGTCATCAGAGTCGGTCCGCCCTGGCGGCCTCACCAGTGTGCTCCGCGGCCTCACCAGCTCCAAAAGTACCCGCTCGCCGCCGCACATACCATCGCCTGCTGCAGCTCAGCCCAGGACGGAATTTGTAAATGCCACCCCTATACACTCTCGAGGTCTTGCCACAAACCACATGGATGCACTCGAACTTCTGATATCGGGTACCCCCGCCGAACGTATATCCGCCGCCGATACCCTCCGATATGCAATCTCCGAATACCCATTGAACCCTGTTCTTGACATATGGTATGCCGCCAAGGACTTGGTCGACGAGCAGAAGCCACAAGCGGTCCGAGTTGCCGGCTGGGAGCTTTTGACCGAGTGTGTGAAGCACACCTCCTCGACAGATCTCGAACGGCAAGAATATTTCCAGACGATTACCGCTCCAGCCCACCCCGACGACTTTCATCTCCAGCTAGCCGCCCTCGTTGATTTGACCAAAGGAGGCCGCAGATTGGCGGGCTTTGATTACGAAACCATTCCCTTATTGATAGAGTGGCTTCATCAAGCGTACAACGCTGCCAAGTTGGCGCGCAAAAATGCAGCAAGGGGCTCAAAGTCGTCCAAGCGAGCAAACGCATCGGGCGAGGATCAAAATCTGGCACAGCTTTTTTCTTTTGTTCACGACGTCATGAAATTCGGCTACAACACGGCCGGCGAAGCTACCGTGTCAAAGCTTATCGATATGCTGCTCAATATCTGCATGAGCACCAGCGTGGAAGACGACCTCAAATCCTGTATTTCTATCCTCGATGTCATCGTCACATTTGGCTCTATTCCCAACGACAAGCTTAAAGAATGCGTTCAGGTTTTGGGTTCCATTTTCTGCCTCGTCCCCAGTCTTCACAAGGGATCTTGGCATACGCTTGCCAATCTATTCAAGTCTCACAATGGCCAGGCCACTGTGCGTATTTTGCTTGATATCCTCCGAAATTTATCCTCGGATTCTTCCAACGACAGAGATATCAGCAGAGAAATCCGTGGTGCACTTGCGGTGCTTCAAAAGCTTCTGGCTAAGAGCACAGATAAAGGATACCCAACTGTTCCGTACGCCCTGCTGGTTGACGGTTTGGCAAACGCTCTAAAAGCATCGAATTCCGCAAGGGTATATGGGTCTATTATACAGATCCTCAACGCTTTGTTCGACGATGGAGCCGGGCAACTGCACAAGCTACTTATTGATGAAGATTGGTCCATTGCTCTGCGCGTGTGCGCCCAGTGCTACACACGTGTCACTGCGGCCATCGGCGATAAAACTGCCAAGGAAGAATCTGCCGAAGACTTTCTTGTCTCTGAGCTGACAACTCTGATTGCGCGTCTTGATCTTTTGATGAACCAAAAGACGACCAACTATATCCCCCGTCAGACAATAGTCAATTTTTTCACTCAAGCTCCAGAGCTGCTCCCCAATGCCACTGCGATAACCGTCCTCAACTACTTCCAAGAGTTTAGGTGTTGTTCACCCTCCGATTTGGACTGGGAGGAGAACATTTCTTTGGTATTAAACGCCTTCTTTCTCAACCGCAAGCGACCTTCCAAGACGCGTCTCATGGCGCTCAGCACAATCATGGACGCATACGATATCGTGGAGCTTGTCGGTGATGGAGCCGAGCAAAATTTTATTCCTCGGCTTACCAGGCGAATCATTCAAGACGTTGCAGAGGAAAACGATATTCCTGTTCTTAACGCCATCATGGCATTCATCATTTCTGTGGCCAAATCTTGCGACATGGAACTATTCAAGTACATCATGGACATCCTCAAAGGTATTGTTCCTAATGACAGGCTCATGTCGCCAGTCTTGGGTTCCGCTCCCACCATCCCCAGTATCGCAGGCGACGCCGAAAAGCGCGACCTGCCGTCCTACGAGTCGCCGTCCAATACTGTGACTCGAGCCTATGTCACCATGTTTCTACATTTGATGAATTCTCACCAGGAAAAAAGTGTTGTTCTTTTAAACGTCCTGATTAACATTGCCAAATCCGCCCACTGTGAAGTTGACGCGCGTCTATGTGCCATGAAGCTGCTATTCAGACTTCGTGCAGACTGGGCGTACAGAATCTACGTCACCGATGACTTGGATGTCGACTTTTTAGCGTCTTCGATATGTCGCACAGAGGCAGCTCTAGCCAAGAAAAAGACCGAGGAGGCCGCGGAAACGATGCGGTCTTCTCGAAACGATCATGGGATTCAGGTTCGCCCCTCCAGAGGCGTCTCATTCAGTCACAGCGAGCGAGGCATACCTGTTCGAGCAGCAAGTGGCACCAGCGTCAGAGCAACTGCCAAGCACCAGCAGCTGTGGCAGTATCCCGACCCCAAGGCCCTGCCCTGTCAAGCTCCGACGGCAATTAGTCCCATCTTACTGTCTCATGTGGAGCAGGATGACTCGACGAATTCATCTTCCTCCGGATCATCAACACCTAGCACAACGCACTCCCCGGATATTTCTGCCTGGCTTGATGGTATCCTGGCTATACTTCAAGGTGCAGACTGGGAAATCTACAGTTTTGTGCTGGTACACCTGCCACTGCAATTGAGCAATCACGCCCTCTTTCAGAGTGCAGTCTCGCAAATCCAAGAGCTCCGCAAGGTAGTCTGTGATCATTTGCGCACAAATACACTTCCAGAGCCTCCGAATATCCATGGACTCAGAAAGGCAGATGTAGCCATTTGCCTATATCAAAGTCTGACAGTAATTCTGAGCTATCATGAATATTTCCAAAAGTCAGACGAAGACGAAATTGTCAAGACTTTTGCGCAGGGTATTTCAGGGTGGGAACGCTCTGCCAAAGCATGCATCCACGCACTCTCTATCTGCTGCCATGAGCTTCCACTGTCCATGAGCAAGTCTCTGGTCCAAATTTTGACGCAGATGGCGCAAATCATTACACAGCCTCATGTTTCGGTCCACATTTTGGAGTTTCTCTCATGCTTGAGCCGGATGCACAATGTTTATGTCAACTTTAGAGAAGAAGAATTTCGCACAGTCTTCGGCATCTGTTTTCGATATCTTGATTACGCGAGAGAAAAGCGGCATTCCAACCGGAGCAGCAGGACCAGCGAGGTGTCGACACCGTTGACACCGCAATCTGGCTATCCCGAGAGTAGCCACAATCCTCCGTCAGACGACTTGCCACAATATGTGCATGCCATTGCTTATCATGCAATCATATTTTGGTTTCTGGCCCTCAAGCTCCCCGATAGAGCTAACCATGTATCGTGGATTGTTCGAAAACTGTTTACTGATGTGGATGGCCCTGCGCAACAAGTTGAAGAGCAAGCCATCACTTCTGTCGACTTTATGCAGCGTGTCACGTATGCCGATGCGGACGAATCTGCCAAAGACCCGTACTTTACGGAAGACCGGTTTGGCCAGATAGGGAAGAAGAGGTGGCTCATTGGTAATAGCATCGTTACGGTGAAACAAGCCACACTCACAGGCTGGGCGCACATTGTTAAGCGACAACCGTCAGGTACCTCAGCCTATACAATTCGCGAAGCCTATCGGCCGCCACCGCTGCATCAAATTGAGAACCACTTGGACATTGCCAGAGAAGGCCAATCGACGAGCCACGCGATAATGCCCAGTCACATACTGGTGCAGCTCTTGTCACCCATTCCGCAGAGCTTCGATGCTGCACGACCTATTGCATTACCCGATGACGATGCCGTCGATCGAGCCATTCGTGTCTTTGATCGAAGCTCCAGTCTTGATGGACACAAGGTCGGAGTTATTTATATTGGCGAGGGTCAGACGGACGAAGCCGAAATTCTGGCCAACGTGTCTGGAAGCAGCGATTACATTGAATTCCTCAACAATTTAGGCACCCTCACCAGACTGAAGGGGGCTACGTTCAATACTCAGGGGTTGGACCGCGAATATGACACGGACGGCGAGTACACATTCTGTTGGCGTGATAGAGTGACCGAGATTGTGTTTCACGTTACAACGCAAATGCCGACAAACCTCGAGCGGGATCCCTCTTGTACCCTGAAGAAGCGACACATTGGTAATGATTTTGTCAACATCATTTTCAACGACTCTGGCATTCCGTTCAAATTTGACACGTTCCCAAGTCAGTTTAACTTTGTCAACATTGTCATTACCCCAGCCTCACGAGCGTCCTTTATCGTCCGGCGCGAGACCAAACCCGAGGCGGAGTCGGCTCAGCCATTCTACATGGTCAAGGTCATGAGCAAGCCAGGATTCCCGCCAATCTCGCCGGCGTCGGAAACCAAGATGGTATCGCTGAGAGCACTGCCTGGTTTTATTCGACTGCTGGCTCTAAATGCAACCATGTTTGCCATGGTTTGGCATAGCCAGGAAGGCGGGGAGCACATCTCCTCTTGGACCAGCCGCCTTCGCGAAATTAAGCGTCTGCGGGAACGGTATGGAATCAAGAACGCGACTATCGCGTCGTCGCCTCCTGGGACGTCCTTATCAGGTGGCCCAGCTCTAGGACCTGGAGATGCTTCGCGACCTGGCAGTAGCGTACGAGACAGCCTCAACAGTCTTCGTCGTACCAGCGTGGCAACGTTTTTCACCAACACTAGCGAACAGACTTCTCACCGGTCGTCTGTGTTGTCTACATCTACCACTACGAACGACACGGAGGTTGGATTTTTGACCAATCCCGCCTGCTCTGTTGTGGATTCAGTAGATTTCACGAAATGGGCCGCTTAATTGCGGTTCTTTTTTCTTTGTATTTATTGGCGTACAAAGAGTAGCCGGACCTTTGCTCACGGGTTGCTTTGAGAGAACACAAAAAGTTTGCGAGGCGTACAGTGATTTGATTGTTGAAATTTAGCGGCTAATGTACAATTGTCTTGGGTGTTGTCCTATTAGAATCGTGCTCAAAGCTTTGTATTTTGCATATTATACCACTTAGCTTTTACAAGGAGAACCATGTTCGATTAGCGATAGGAATCAAAGATGAGAATGGTTTGGGTCATAAAAGTGATTTTTGCCATTAGCTCTGTTGTGCTGTTGGCTCACTACAGCCGGAAAGTTCCTCATCGGAAGAAGACCATAAAACGTCATGCACTCATGTCGCAGACGGCTGATGCGGATTCGGAGTTGAGATTTGCGAGGCTTCCTTGGAGTCTAGTAGGAAATAGAATGAGTGCAATTTACATAAAAATGATTCGATGATTAAACACGTGTTTCTGGCACAACAGGCGTGTGTTGGTGGCTCTAGGGTAGGCCGTGTCTGTTGGTGCAAGTTGGGGCGGCCCATTAAACTGCAACGCGCTTTTGGCGTTGAACGCCCACTATGTGCTTCATCCGTCAACGTCGCGATACGGGAAATCAGAACCGCGCTCAAACACAGGTGCAATGCATAATCCTTCATAAAGTCCGATATTTCCATTTATTTACCGATTTATAACTCCCCCACTGTCGCAGGCGGCACGCCACGATGCCGGCCGCTGGGGACGATGAGATTACCAACTTGGTCGCGGACATTGTCGCTGGTATGAGACGCTCACTCACCCCAACACCCCCTAGTCTCATCTCATCCATCCCTTATCATATATTCCATCAAATTGTGTACATCATTTTCTCTCATCGGGTACTGCTAACACAGCATCCCACCTCCTACAGCTTCCAAGCTCGCCCCAAAGGCCCGCGCGACGCTCGTCAAGCCGTCGGTCAACAGCCTGGCGTCGCTCGCGTACGAGCGGGGGCTGCTCCCAGAGGTGCTGGACGAGCTGCTGACTCTCATAACGACGCCAAACCTGCTGGACCAGGCGAGCCTGGGCGTGCTGCTGCGCAGCCTGTACCCGGTGACGCGGGTGTCGGGCGCATGCGCGCTGCGCGTCGTCGGCGCGCTGGGCCACGGACGGCTGAAGCCGTCGATGGCGATGCAGGCGCTGCTGCTGCGCTGGCTCATCATGGTCCACCACGTGCTCGAGACGCCGGGCGTGCTGTCGCAGGCCTACCCGGTGCTGTTCAACCTACTGGATACGGCGGCGATACGGCCTCAGCTGACGCATCTGCTGGCGCTGATAACGAGGAGGAAGCATGTGCGGCCGTTTCGGATCCAAAATCTGTGGGTTTTCTCCGTGAGGGATTGATATGTGCGATGCAGACTAACAGTGGTGGGAAAAGATTAATCCTATCACGGCAAACAGGTAATGATCCGACGCTGGTCGGCTTACTGCGCGTTTACAAAGACTACTATCCGGAAATTATTGTCGGCGAGGCAGTGCGCGGACGAGCTTCTGCGTTCAAGGTATGATGACAAAGTGCTGGATGAGGGTGTGTGACTGAGCTGACCATGAAGCAAAGCATCCCGATCCGTCGTGGCGGGAAAGGCTGGATGCGCTGCAAGAGGCGCATCTGCAGCAGACGCAGGAGCGCATGTCACGGCCGCGGGATGCTTTCCGCGTGCACAAGACTGTCGGTCGCGGCCAGAGAAACAAGGCCCTCCCGTCTGTGCACACCTCGCACGCTACAGAGGTAAGGATTGGTTGCAAAGTTAGATTGCCGACACCGCCAACAAGCATGCTGACATGGGCGGCAAGGACTCGGTGACGCTGGAAGAGGTCGAAAACGTGCAGACCTTTGTGGACAAGATGGACAAGCTGGAGCTGCCGAACCAGCTGGTCGCGGTGCTGGCCGACCCCCTCCTGCAGAAGCTGCTGCTGCTGCGGCCCAGCGCCGAGTCCTTCTTGCGCGTGGCCAACTGGCTGAATGCGGCGCTGCAGGACGTCCTCGACGGCGACGCGGACGATGCGACGCTGTGGGAGATACTGGAAGTCGTGCGGGATTTCGTGGTGCAGACCAAGGTAAGTGGAACCTTGTACGCGTACGCATCTGCTTTTGCTAACGGTGCAGAACTTGCCATCTACTGTGCTCAATTTCTTTGCGCGCTTCTTTTCACTCTGGAGTGGTTCGGGAAACAAAGCATGCATCTTTGATATCCTGGCGTATACGCCCCTCCACGACTTCCAAGGCAAGTTGTTGTCCTCCATGTCTGTCGTGCTTAGAACGACTAGTAATAACAAGGCAAACCAGAGCTGTACCAGGCCGTCTTTCAGCCACTGGAAGCCGCCGTCGCCGACAACCAGCCGGCCACGCAGCTGGGGCTGCTCAACATGTACACCAACCTGGTGCATCACTGGGCGGCCGTGCTGCGCTCGAGCAAGAACATCCCGGCCCACGCCAGCCGCGCCGTCACCAGCACCGTGCGACACGCCGGCACGCTCGCCCTCACGCTGCTGCAGACGGACCCGACGCTGGCGAGCGAGTCGGCCATTCTCGCCTTTTACGAGCAGAACCTGGCGCTGCTCGCCGACGACGCGCTCAAGCACCACGTGTGCATCGAGCTGCCGCCGTCGGCGCTCATCTACCTGCTCGTCTTCAGCCAGTCGCTGGCCACGGTCGCGCGGCTGTGCCACATCATGGCCAGCTACAAGCGCGGCTTCGAGACGGCCATGAAGATTCGCGGCAGCCCCGACACGCCCACCGTTGACGCCTCGTCGTACACAAACGACGACGTGAACCGCTACAACGGCAACCTGCTCGACATTGTCAACCTGCACTGGCGCATGCGCGCCTTTGACGTCGAGAAGGAGGTCGAGCAGGGGTGCATGCTGCCGCCGGCGGCGCGCGCGCGCCTCGCGCGGTACGTGGCGGCTGTGGACCGCGGCGGGTTCGCGCTCGCGGCCGCGCTCTCGCTGTCGTACTCGCCGCTCTTTTGCCTGCAGAGCATCGAGACGCTGCGCGTGCTCGAGGACCGCCAGATTGCCGACGAGGCGGGCGCGGCGATTGAGACGCGCCACGCCGGGCCCGTCTCGCAGGAGAGCCTGCGCAGGCTCGGCACGTCGGGCGGCATACGCATCGGCTTCAACGGGTACCGGGCTAGCGTGCTGGAGACCCTGCGGGCCAAGGGCTTGGCCGGCGTCGAGGAGCTGCTCAAGGTCAGCATGCCGTCGGTGGCCAAGGCGATTGAGAGCTGGGCGGCCAAGGACTCGTGAAGAGGTGGGATTAGGTCTCTGTCCTGTAGACTAACAAGGGCAGTATAATGATGACATGCAATGACTGATGAAAAATATGCCCTTAAATGGTGTTTCAATTTGTGGCTATGTAGAAATGTATAGAAGCTGGAAACCGGGGTTCCGCTGAATTTGTCCAGTTGAAGTGGACGAGATGTTGTATATCGGTAGTATGTTTTCATGTTCCGTGCCCGTCTTGTTGAAGTACAGGGTATCATTTGAAAAGAAGAAGAAAATGCAAGCCGAATCGCTCCTAACCCACGCATCATGCTAAATGTTGAAAAAATAAAACTCCAAAATCATTGAGCGCGTATGTGAGGCTGCAGTGTTGAGGTCTGCGCTCCGCCGTCCAGATGTCAAAACGCCCGTCAAAGAAGCACCGTCCGTTGAATGATGTGTGCCGTGGTTCTATGCCATTTTCCATGCTCCAAATCCTATTGTTAAAATCAGGTTGTTCCTTCCGATGCAAAAAAAAATGTGTGTTTCTAATGTTAAAGTCTAGAAACGTGTGTAGTCATGATGCGTTGCCGAATAAAATGTGTTGAATAAAACAAGAAGTGAAGAAGAGAAGAACGGAGAATGGAGAGATTTAATGAGTCTTGGGCTTGGACTCGTCTCCGTATCCGCCGACGCGCATGCCGCCAAAGCCGTACGTCTTGCCCTCGGAGCCGCGGTTGATGCCGCTGCGGGGCCCGCGGGCCTTGAGGTCCTCGCGGAGCCAGGTCATGACGAGCTCGCCGAGGCGTGAGTTGCCAGTGTCGCCGACGGTGCCGTCAATGGTGGCGAGCATGGCGTCGGCCGTGTCCCACTCCTTGACGGCGCCCATGTGCATGTGGACGAGGTGGGTGGGCCAGCCGGCGAGGTTGTCGAGGATGTGGGTGGCGTAGACGATGGTGCACTCGCGCGTCTCCGTCTCGCGCTTGAGCCAGGCGAGGAACTCGGCGCGGCTGAGGACGTCGAGGTCGACGGTGATTTCGTCGAGGAAGAGGACGGTCCAGGGCCGCAGCAGGCCCATGGCGAGCTGGACGCGGCGGCGCTCGCCGTCCGAGACGGCGTGCATGCGCCAGTTGGTGTCAATGTCGAGCATGGCGACGAGCTCGTCGCGGCGCGCGGGGAAGGCGTCGCCGCCGACGCTGCGCAGGAGCTCGTCGACGCCCATGTCGGTGCGCACAATCGGGTTCAGCACCCACTCGAGGCCGAGGTACGTGACGCCCTCGAGGCCCTCGTGGAAGGGGTCGACGCCGCCGATGGAGATGGTGCCGTGCGGGCACAGGCGCTTGCCGGCGAGGAGGCGCAGCAGCGTCGTCTTGCCGGCGCCGTTGGCGCCGATGAGGAGCGTGCGCGAGCGCGGCGGCAGGTCGAGCGTGATGTTGTACACGCCGGTCGAGTAGTCGGGGAAGGTGTAGGAGAGGTCGTTGACGCCAATGGACGGCGGGTTCTGTTTGGAGGGCATGATGGCGGCGGCGGCGGCGGCGGCGGCAGCGGGAGAGATTGGGGACGAGAAAGGGAGATGTGAGTAGAGTATGGCTTGGGGGGTGATGAGAAGAAAGGAAGAGAGGAAGAGAGGGAAGAGGAAGAGGATTTGCTGACGAGTCGTTCGATGTTGGAGAAAATTTGCCAGTCAGACCATCGCCAGCGGTCAATGTGGTGGGGTAGCAAACGCGGGGCAGTGACGGCGACACTAATATTCGGGCTGGACGAACGGCAGAGGTCACTAATGGTGCAGGTGCAGGTATTGGATTCTGATATCGAATTGGCCAGGCCGCAAGCTTGTTGATTTATTTCCAATTCGACATGGACCAGTTCGGTCGAGTTGTCTAATGCATGCAGATCAGGGTCCATCTTACCAGGCTTCTTGGCCAAGCCTGGGGTTGCATGGAAGCCGCGCCACCAATTTCATCGGCATGAGCCTCTCATTTCTTCTTCAAGATGAAGCCCTTGTAATTGTAAAGCCAGGGATTTATTTGCCCAGAAAGTACATGATCGGTACCAGTGACTGCAAGCAACTGCTCTGCCACAAAACGGACATGAACAGTAGTATCCTGCAAGTATCCAGTGCGGACTACAAACAGGACTTGGCGTTGCCAATATAAATTCGACTACCCTTGTTGAAACCACAAGCAGAAATGGCTTGAAAAATCGAGTCGGTTGCATTATTTATTCATCTTCCGTCTTGATACCCTGCGCCCAGCCAGCCTTCTCCATGGTGCCACTTTACGCGCCAACCAGGCGTCGCGTAAAACGCGGGTCCCTTGGAATTTATTCTTTATACCACCCAGCTTGCAAATGCAGCTTGTCTGCAACGACATTTTGTGACCTTGATTTCCGTGGGCATCTTTTCGCAATCTTTGCCAATCCTTCAATACCCCCAATTCCACCGCTTAAAACCAAACAATCCTGCCATGGTGACCCTCGAGGAGGTGTCTGGGAGCTTGCTCCGAAAGCCATCGTGAGCTGCTACCATCCCTATGCGCCGACGCTTTTTGCGCGGCGCCCCAAAAACTCCCGAAAGTGACAGCTGTACTGACGAAGTTCATCCCCTCTAGAGACACGCCCCTCTCCGTCCCGCCGCGAGACGAATCCTCCTACAAGCCGCTCTCGACCTTTACCCTCGACCAGCAGCGCTCCTACAAGCAGCAGTACGGCGACATGTACTTTTTGCGCCTCACCAAGATCAAGCCCGACGTCGAGCAGGTCGCAGCCGCCTCGTGGGATGGCACCACCATCGGCGGCGAGACGGCCAGCAAGGTTGACCGCGTGCTCGACGTGCGCCAGGGCGAGCTGTGCTGGGTGGCCGGCACCGTCTACATGGACATGTCGCTGAAGCCCAATATCCTGGAAGACGTGTCCAAAGATGTAAGCTGCGCCCTGGTGAACAATTCATGGCCTTTGACTGACCCGTTGTGCAGCGCTGGCTATCCGCACCCATCTCGACGCAGAAATACTACTCAGACGACGGCAGCGACCAGGTTACCCTCGAAGACGACTCGGGCCGCATCCGGCTCGTCGGCGATGTTCTAAAGACTGTCCCACTGGTGACGGGCTGCATCATTGCCGTCATGGGCACGGAAAACACGAGCGGCGAGTTTGAGGTGCTGGACCTCAAATTCCCCGATTTGCCGCCCCAACCCGAGCGCTGGGCGCTCTCTGGTGGCGCGTCCAACGGCGGCGGCACCAAGACCAACGGGAAGCACAAGCAAGAAGACACGGAGATGACGGACGATGGCGGCTCCTCGCCGAGCAACAACCACAAGCAAATAGCCATCGTGTCAGGGCTGTCGTTTTCGGGCGCCGACGCCTCGGCCGCCGTCGAGGTCAATCTGCTGCTCGAGTACCTTCTCGGCGAGAGTCTGAGCGCCGATGCCCAGTCGCAAGCTTCGCACATTAGCCGTCTCGTCATTGCCGGCGACTCCATCAGCCAAGGGAGCACGACCAAGGAGGCCGCCGCCGCCGCCGCCGAGGATGAAAAAAAGTCGGCGGCGAGCAGCAGCAAAAAGTACGGCTACGACGCGAGCGCCTACAACGCGCTGCCCTCGCAGCTCTTTGACGAGTTTGTCAGCGAGCTGCTGCCGTCGATGCCCGTGACGCTGCTGCCCGGCGCCCAGGACCCGGCCAACGCCAGCTACCCCCAGCAGCCGCTGCACACGGCGCTGTTTCCGTCGGCGCGCGCGTATGGCGCGGACCCGACAAAGGCGGGCGCGACGGGTTGGTTTGATAGCGTGACGAACCCTTGGGAGGCCGAGGTCGAGGGCTGGCGCGTGCTGGGCACGGGTGGCCAGAATGTAGACGACGTATTCAAGTATGTGGACAGCGACGACAGGCTGGGCATGATGGAGGCCATGTGCCGATGGCGGTGTTGCGCGCCAACCGCGCCAGACACACTATGTAAGTGCCAAACTTTCATGGATTTTCCCTCCTTTTCTCTCTCTTTTTTTGGAGTATGTGCTAACGCAAGTGCCCGCAGGGAGCTACCCGTTCCAGGACGACGACCCGTTTGTGCTCAAGGCCTGCCCGCACCTGTACTTTGTCGGCAACCAGCCCGAGTTTGGCACGCGAATGATTCACGGACCCGCCGGGCAGAGCGTGCGGCTCGTCGCGGTGCCGGCTTTTACGGCCAGCAAGGAGATTGTGCTGGTGGACATGGAGACGCTCGACGTCACCAAGGTCAAGATTGAGACGTCGTAGGGGGAGGACAGCGGTGGAAGAAGCAAGCAAGGGAGAAGGGTTGAGCATGTGGTCATGACTAGTTGCAATGATTTCAAAATCTGAAATGAATAATGCTTCATTTAATCTGGCACCTGTTGTGCTGTGAAAACTCCGTATGAAGCAATTCGGCCTAGATGCTGTAGAGGGGTATAAAAAAGACGAGTGTCTCGTGTCATGATTGACGGCAGCTGTAATTCAGGCCAATATAAAAGAAAGAAAAGCAATCGCAAAAAAGTAGGACAAATCAAGGCAAGAGCAAGTCCATATCCATGAGCGAAATCGGCCACCACTGACATTCCTCTTGCCATAATTTCACCATTAGTCCTGATAGTCCTCATCGTCTGTATCATCCACATCCATCAGCAACAACTCCTCGTCAAAGTCGACATCTGCCAACCAGTCCTCCCCATCGCTGTCCCCTTCCTCTGCATCCTGCCCCTCCCCATCACCATCACCATCCTCCTCCTCGCCGTCCTCGACGACCGGGGGGCACCCTCGCTCGCCGTAGCTGGCGTCGCGGCACACGTCCTCGAGCACGCGCTGCAGCGTCGCGAAGCCGTCCTCCATGCGGCGCAGGCGCGCCTCCCTGCCGAGCTGCGTGGCCCCGTCGCCCGGCCAGACGTCGGCCACGCCAAACTCGCGCACCAGCCGGCCGACCTGGTGGTCGTACATGCAGAGCTCGCGCGTAAAGGTGGGCGGCCCGTCGTCGACGTCGTCGCCGCCACCGCCACCGCCACCGCCCTCGGCATCGCGCAGGCGGCGGTGACGACCCCCGGCGTGGGCCGCGCTGGGCGGCGGCAGGACGCGCACCGTCAGCCTGTCGCACGACAGGTCGCGGATGCTCCGCATGAGCGCCGTGTCGACGCCGAGCCAGTCGAGAAACGTGAAGCCGCCGACGTCGGCCTCCCACATGGGCACCACGCGCAGCTCCAGGCCGGCGAGGCGCGTGCAGAGGCCGCCGTCGGCCGGCACCATCGGCGGGTAGCGGTCCGTGAAGACCCTGACGGCGCTGACGGCGCGCGTCTGCGCGGCCTCGTCGAAGCGGTTGTGCTCGGCCTCGATGGCAATGTGCCGGACGTACCGTATGTAGCGGTCGAGGTTAATGTCAAACTTTTCGGGCAGCGGGGCCGCGCCGCGACGGCCGCCCCGAGTCGTCGCGCGGCGCGCAGCAGGGCCGCTTGCCCCCCATTGATGGTCCTGCTCCCCGTCGCTGCCGCTGCTGGCGCCGCCGCCGTCGCGGAGGAGGTACAGGAACTTGTTGCCGCCGTAGAGCGTCCGGGCGGCCTCGCGGAAGACTGCCGCGCAGGTGGCGAGGATGGCGGGCTGCAGGCCGAGGCCCTGGTTGCGGTACACCAGCTCCTAGGCGGCGTGCACGCGGATGGGCTCGGCCCGGACGAGCAGGTGCCGGTAGATTTCCCGACGCACCTCGTGGGGCAGCGCAAGGAAGCCTTGCTTGGCGAACTGGGGGGCGTTAGGGTCCTTGGTCGCGACGGGCGTGGACGGCGCTGCCGCATCCACGACGGGCTCTACAGGGCCTGGTGAAGATGGGGCGGGAGGCAAGGATGGTGCAGGCCCTCCTCCCCCTCTCAGCAGTGTTCCTCGTCCTCGTCTACCTTGAGCTCCAACAGCAGCAGCATGGCTGGGCCCGGAGCTGGGGCTGGTGGATGGTGCAGCTCGCGACCTAGCAGGAGGGCTGGTGTTTGAGCTCAGAGAGGTGGATGTAGTGGCTCTGGCCACTTCAGGCGTAGTGCGGCCCGGATCGGCATTGTTAAACTGCTCAAGTAAGCTGAGGTTAGCCTCGACCTGCCCATCGGTCTGCTCAATCGACGGCACAGGCATGTCGCACGGTGCTGTAGAGCCTGGCGTCGTGGCAGGAGTAAGCGGGATTTGGACAGGATTGCAGTTCTGGATCTGTTGCTGTCCCGTCTGGGCCTGCTCTTCCTCATAAAGACGACGTCTCTTTCGGCCATGTCCAATATCAATGTCGGCCTCTTCCGGATGCTCCGACTGGTTTCTACCACGCGCCTTGCGCTTCCTCTTTTTGTTCTCGTCCGTCGTCGTTTTCTTCTTCTTCTTTCCCTTTGTCTCGTCGGGATCAATTTTGGAGCGAAACATGTACTTGTCCCGCAACCCCTCGAGCTTCGAGTCGTCGTAGGGGTCCGGAATCGCGGGCGTGGGCGGGCCGCGGTAGGCCTCGCCGGGCGGGATCTGTGGGAAGAAGCGCAGGTTGCGGCGCACGGGACCGGGCATGCGACGGATCTCGGCGGCGGTGGGCCTCTCGACGTCGACATTCTCGTAGACGTAGGTGAGATCTATCTTTTCTTGGCGGATGCGGAACTCGATGTTGTCAAAGTCGGAAATGTTGGACCCTTCGCGCAGCGCCCGGAGCTCATCGTCACGATCGGGATCGTATTCTCTGTTGAGACCGCCAGTTAACTTGCGCAGCGAGTATTCAATGTTGCGCGCGTGGGTGATGGGCTGGATCTTCTCGGAGTAGCCAAAGAGCTTGAACCGCCTGGACGGGGTGGCTGCCGAAGCCATGGCAGAGATGGAGTGAGAGAACTGAGCAAAGTACGGAGCGGTTCGGTACAGTGAGCAAGGTGTGAAAGAAGAGAGAAATCAAAGCGAGTTCAAAGGTGCAACGATGTGAGATGTCAGAGCAGTGTAAGGGGACTTGAGACGAGGCACTGGATGTAGGATGGCTGTTCACCGCTTTGGTGCAAGTCACCTTCACAAAAGATGGTGAAAAGGGCGGGGGATGAGACTTGTGCTGCTTAATATGCAGCAGATTGATTGAAAAGATTTGGAAGTGCGTGCTGGTGAAGAATCAGCGAAGGAAGTGGCATCGTTGGAAAGTGAGGTTGAGAGCTGGAGGTGGGAGGTTGCAGGCTCGGCGTTGATGCGCAGTTTTAAAGGCACACTAGAGTTGAATCTTTTTTTTTTTTTTTTTTAGCAATGAGACTCGTAATTCCATTGCCAACTACAATGTGATTTTTGAAACAACCTTTTGTCGACCTTCTCCAAGTAGTCATGTTGCTATTTGGTGCAAACGCGCAACGAACTGGGCCGTTTACAGCCAGCACCTGTTAGCCGCCACGCACTGAGCAAGGACGAGGCGGCAGCACCGCACAGCCGCGACAGCAGCTGCACACGGTTCGCCCAGCGCCCACTAGGTTCCGTATGTTTGCCCGTGGGCTGCTCTTTTTTGCGATCTGCACAAGGGATACCCTGATGGCAGATGCTGATAATAATGGCACATGGGTTACTACTCCAACTGCCGAGACGGCAAGACAGGGTCATATAGGTCAAAGTCAAAGCACTGCTCCCACAAAAGAGGTGCAGACGACGGACGTATCGATGAATCAATTACTGAACGTTTTAATCATTACCTTTAATTATTATCCTTGTTCTTGCCAATTTTCTCGATTTTCCTCATTCTGCCTCGACTTTAGAGGTGCATGAGGAAACGGGCGGGCGTCATACAGTACCCGTGTCACAGTCTAGACACGGCTCAGGCTGGCTGGACCGGTGCCTGGACTCGGACAAAGGTCGGCATCTTCTAAATTTTCACCCATATTTTTAGTCTCGTTCCAATCTACCCGTAGGCTTTTTTACTGGCTGCGCATTTCTTCTTAGCTCACACTTTTTAGTAAGGACTTCCAGAAGCCAAGGCATCCACACCACCGGCTCCGTCTCCAACCCCGGATGGGTCCGGGTGGGCGTGTCTTGCGTGGTCGCAAGGCTCCGCCGGCGCCCGCCTGCGGATATTCCACAGTTGGGTCTTTGCTTTAACCGTTTCGTGATTTGTAGATGGCTGAGCGGGGTATTGAAGCAGCGAAACAGTCATGAATTGCGAAAGTGAGGGGGTTGTCTTGAAATGGGGAACTTGTTAGCAAATGGAATCTCGGTCGTGTCCACCGGGGATGCTGTGATGCCATGCCAGCTCAAGTGAGACTGTTGAGAGACAGGTCTCCGACAGCCTTGGCCCCGATTGCCGCGTTTCGAGGACAGTGTTTCCGAAGCAAGCTGTGAAAGCATGAGCGGTCGAAGCCGCGGTCTGGCTGCCGAGGACAGCGCAGGGCAAGGGTGCGTCTTTACGCAGACTACCGACAAAACACTTGACAAGCATAAATGATAGGGCTGTATGTGTACATCTGCCCCGGGCAAGCAATGGTGCCACGAGAGCCAAGCGTGCGCTGAGTCCAAGACGGCAGGTGGCAATAAGACTAGGTGCAACAGCGACGGCAGCAAGCATGAGCTCGGCTGGCGCATGTGCTTGAAGATGCTGCTCAAACGATGCGGAGAATTCAGATGATAAAATGGACGACGCGGATGGCGTCGCAGCTGGCCGATGAGGCGCAATGGCAGGCCGACTATGATGCAAGCTGGGTTTGCCATGTCGACACTAGGAGCTTGCTTGTTCTGGTTGCCCATAGCCAAGCCAACCATGAGCTGCAGTCCGACGACATGCACACCCAAGCACTGGTCCGCCCGCGACGGCACATGGCGCGCGCAAAGCTTTCTTCCAGCTAGTAAGAATAAATATAAAGTACGGACCAGGAGCAACTCAAGTTTGGTGCCAGCTCGTCGTGCCAGGCATGTGTGTAAAGACAAGTCTCGTGTGGATCCGGGCTTGTCAATGCTGTTACCCTATAACAACGTAATACGTAACCAAAATCGACGGGGCCAACGGGTGTGTGATCCACCAGCGCCGGGTCCAGCATGCGAGGGCAAGTGGAAGAAGAGATTTTTTTTTTAGGAAAAGGCAATAATTTTGGACGTCAATAATTCAGATCTGCTGCTTGCTTTATTCGGACTAATCCGCTGCAGCGTCCGGGGCAGGTGGGGGAGTCGTAGGCGCAGAGCAGACGGGGAGATGAACGTCGTTGGCTTTTGTTTGTAGCCACAGGCTATCAATGTCTGTTCATTGACAACAACGAAGGTAATATTTTGCATGTGTGATTCGACGTGCAGCGATACGTCGCGAGCTATAATAGCAAGAGTCGGAAGCTTGTGAAGAGCGCTGGTGAGATGCTGGATGCTTCCTGGACTTTCCGTTTCCCGGCATCACAGGATCACAGGATCACCAGACCACCCCATCACAAAGTCAGTGCTGTTTGTCGGCGGCGCAATGGAATGGACAGTCGTCTTACCGCCCTTGCGTGTTGAAGCTGGGCATGGGCACGGCCGCGGTCTGGAGTAATTTCGCTGTTGTAAATTGGGTGCAGGAAAGCAACGAGCATCGTTGGCCGGTCACCTGATCGGTGCGAGAAGCCAAACGTTTCGTGGTACTCGAAGCTGGTCAAGCCATCAGGCGGGCGCCCGTTTGTCTTTCTTGGTTGATATAGATATGCTTTCGGAAGGGAGCAGACGCGGCCGCCGTGCTCCGATGCGCGGCCATGGCCTGCCTGCCTGTGCTTTGTGCCTGTGACTCCTGCGTTGAAAGTGTGTCTTGCTTGTCACACTTTTTGGTCAAAGCATCACCGATTTCGATATTTTTATTTTTGGGTTGCTTGCCGCGTCGCTGACATTTGCTACCTGATCGGGACTAGACTCGGTCCGCGCTCTCACGTCGCACACACACGCACACACACACCTTCGACCGCGAGGAGGAACGAGGCCAAACCAAGCGAATCACGCGGGGGGGAGTGTGTTCTTTTCTGCTAGCGGCAAAAAAAGTAAGATATTTCTGATTGTGCATACGAAGAGGCGAGGAAAAAATAAAAAATCCACGAGGCTCGAAAGCCAACTAGCTCCTGAGCAGACAGACGTCGCTGCCGCTGCTGGCTTGAACCGAGCCGGCCGGCGAGGGTACGGGTTTTTCGCAGCACGGCTTTTGAAGTTGCTGACGAGAGCATGGGCAAAGGCTGTGGCTGTGACGGCATTGCAAAGCAATGTATTCGAATTGGCCCTGCAAGACTGCTGAATTTTTACCTGTTGATGCGCGACAGCAGATACGGTACGGAGGAGGCCGTACTCAGCTGCGAGATGTGCCTGAGATTGACACAGATGGGCTTGCAATGCGACACCACCACCATCACTGACACCACTACAACGTCCACCACCACCCAACCAGCGGCCAGGTTCAACACCTGCCGTGATCCGGCCATGAAAATCATGGGCAACGAGACTGCTGCTAATAACAAAAATAATACCAACTTTATTCTCACGTCGTTCTTGTTTCATTCTCCACCAGATGGCCACTTTAATGGCCACACCTGGCACACACACCATGACAATCCTCACGACGAGCAACGAGGCAGCGTAGCCACACGCCCCCCCTGCCCCCCCGGGTCGGCTTCCCACGGATCCTCTTCGCCGTATGCCGCCAAGTATCTCTCCCATGTTGGCACCATACAACAGGTACCTCATCTTTCCGCGCCTTGTAACCGCACACCTCCGTCGCCGCCTTCGCACCGCCGCCCTCGCCATGTATTTTTTTTTTTCCCTTCTCTCTTGGTCCTCCCGCCACGGCCGTCCGCCGGGCCACGCCCACGACGACTCTCTGACCACCCAGAGCAAACGGCCACCTCCCCAACATTCTAGACCTACTACTTATTCTCGATTTCCCCAATTTCTTCCTCGTCTTCCTCCCTCTCCCTCCTTTACTCCCATTTACATCTCTTCTCTTTTTCTGTTTTCCAATTTCAACCTCTTGGAAACTTAAAAAAAGACTATTGTGATCCTCTAGCCTTTCTCCAACACTCGTCAACCGAGAGTTTCAACACTAATACGTGCCCTCCTCAACGCCCGTATACCCTCGTCACCCACACAAAAACACTTTCTCTTTTCATAATGGGATCTCTCGGCGGTGAAAGCACCCTTCCCTGGGTCAAGACGCCCTGCGTCTACAACACTGCCGTTTCTCGTGCCGTTGGCTGGTAAGTCCTTGCTCGTCCCATTGCCTGCTGCAACAGCCCACACACACTAACACCCACCAACAGCAACATCTACCTCAAGCTCGACAACCTCCAACCCTCGGGCTCCTTCAAGTCCCGCGGCATCGGCAACCTCATGACCCGTGCCGTTGCCCACCACGCCGGGAACGTGCACTTTTACTGCGCTTCCGGCGGCAACGCCGGCCTCGCCTGCGCCACGTCAGCCGTCGCCCTGGACCGGCCCTGCACCGTCGTCGTGCCCCTAACCACCTCTGAGTTTATGAAGAACAAGCTCATCGCCCTCGGCGCCCGCGTCGAGCAGGTCGGCAAGAACCTCTTTGCCGCCGAGCAGTACGTCAAGCAGGAGCTCGTCGCCAACGACCCGGACGGCGTCTTTGTCCCGCCCTTTGACCACCCGGACATCTGGGACGGCGCGGCCAGCCTCATCCCCGAGCTGCGCGACCAGATGGACGTGCCCATGGACGCCATCGTCTGCTCCGTCGGCGGCGGCGGCCTCTTCAACGGCCTCATGCAGGGCATCGAGACGTTTCCCTGGTCCGGCAGCAAGCCCCACGTCGTCGGCGTCGAGACGGCCGGCGCCGACTCGCTCAACGCCTCCCTCGTCGCCCAGGAGCACCTCACCCTCGCCGAAATCACCTCCATCGCCGTCTCCCTCGGCTGCTCCCGCGTCTCCGCCCAGACCTGGAAGTGGGCGCACTACCCAAACACCCACAGCATGGTCGTCTCCGACGCCGACGCCGCCATGGCCTGCGTGCGCTTCGCCGACGACGCCCGTCTCCTCGTCGAGGTCTCTTGCGGCGCCGCCCTGGCTGCCGCCTACCGCGGCGACCTCCGCGCCTCCTTGGGCAAGGGCCTGTCCGACGCCGAGTGGGCCCAGAAGAATGTTGTCCTCATTGTCTGCGGCGGCTCCGGTGTCTCCCTGCAGCTCCTCGACCGCTACGTCCAGGAGTACGGCCCCCAGTCCGCCATCAAGGTCTAAGGACGTCACGCCTTCTCTATACCCCACCTTCAAAGGGCTCGACTACCCTTTTCTTCCTGACGACACTTTCGACGACACGTCTCTCAGGGGATTCGATTTCCTTTCTTCTTCTTCTTCAACTAATGACGAGAGACCATGCACGACGACCATGATTAGGAGCCGCGAGACAGCACCATTCGACGACAACGGTCTACTTTTTGCTCACCAAGAGCACCGAAAACATCCCCCCGGGGCTGGAAAGAACTTTTAGAGAAAGATTTGCTGCTTTTTTGTTTCTTCATCTTTTGCATTTTTGTGTGTCGGCGAGACACAACACCACTGGCAGGCGTTTCTTTTCTTGCTTTGTCTTGCTCTTTTTCTCATCTTAGGTATTAATGCGGACAAAGACCGTTCAGAGTCTTGGATTTAAATGTCGCGGTTTAACTACTACGAGCATTTTCTGGGACCAATGTTTTCCAATACTCACTCAGCAGCGCATCTGCAGGGCTGGATCCCTCGGAAGCTTTTTTTTTTATCTACGACAACGGAGGACCGGAGGAAAAAAGATACCCATTTGTTTTTTTACGATTTACGATTTTACGATATAGAGATACCCCCCATAGAGAGGACTTGGTCTGACGGAGGACAGACAGACCACAACGAGAGACTTTTGCGAGCCTGCAACACGGCTCGCACGACTTTTTTTTCCCCTTGAAATTCTTCTTTATTTTAGTTAATAAAAGTGACGCCCGCGTAGAAATGTGTCGTACAAAGACTGATCCAAATGTTCTCTTGGTAAATGAGGAGAACCTAGGATGGGTGGTTTCGTGTCTGTCGATGACGGGCACAAGCCATTCTAAAATATCAGTCGACGACGCAAGACTTGAAACCTTGTACTTTGTTGTTTGTTTGTACGCCCCTTTTGTTATCGAGATAGGGAAACGAGGTTAGATAGCGGAATGACTTGGAAGGGGGGGAGTGTTATCGGTCGCATGGGGGCTGAGCGTGTGGGGAGTCGCTCACGTTTGACAGGGCTATATCGGGGTGTGCATCTCGGTTTGGGGAGATCTTTAACCTTTTTTGCTAATGAAGGAGATAACATTGGTCTACTGAGAGACGGGCCTTGTGTGACGTAGATAGGGGAAGCGTTGCCCTGGCTTGCCGCGCTTCTTGATATCAGTGACTCAGAACTTTGCCCGGTCACCGCAACGATTACGGGTTGCTAGAGGCAAGAGAAGACAAAAAAAAAAAAGTCAATTCGTGTCCAAGAATAAACAAACAAGGGAATGCAATCTGTCATTGGTCGCTGGAAATGCGTGTACGACACGCGATACGGAGATTGTGTCTGGACCCTTGACGTTGCTTTCATATCTTTGTCGTTGACGCTCCGACTCGGCGACGCTTATCGGCGGCGTCTTCAAGATAGCCAGCCGCGTTTGCGCAGCATGCTTCCGAGACATTGTTTTTGTTTTGTTTTCCGTTTGTGCCCAAGAAGCAAATTCAGTAAAGATAGTTTCCAAAGAAAAATTCAAAAATTCAAAAATTCATCAATTCGTTATCGTAGCAAACAGGACGTGAGATGCAGCAGCGCCATCTCACCGCCCCGATATCCTCGTCGCGCCTCCACGCCCCCTTGCTCCTCCTCCTCCTCGTCCGCCTCTCCCCGACGACGACTTGGCGGTGGTGGCCGCAGCCGGCTTGCGCACGCCGCGCTCCGTCTTGCGCTCGTCAATGTACTCCTTCATGAGCTGCTGCAGGTCCGGGTTCTTGCGCGCCAGCAGCAGCACGTCCTCGGTGGTGACGACGCTGCGGGCGGCGTGGTTGGCAAACGACTCGAGGTCGATGGCGACATTTTCTGCGGTGATAAAAGTTAAAAATAAAAAAAATAAAAATAGAATTGCATCACAACCCCGGCGCAAAGATCGAGCGAAGCGAAGGAAAATAAAATAAAATTTACCGATTTGGGTCCAGACGAGCTCGGTCAGAGCACCGATGAATTGGGGCGTCGCGTTGCGGTTGCGCCGCATGCACTCCTCGTCGACGATTTGGCCGACGGCGTACCAGAGCGCCGACTTGAGGCGCTGTGCATTTTTGGAGAGGTTAGCCAACCTGTCATTTCGCTCGCGAGTTCTCGGCAGTGATGAAGCCGCTTACATCTCTGTCGTCTTCTATTGTGTCAGCCATTGTATTCGCCTGCTTTAATTTTAAACGCCTTGCGCAGGGCTCGTCGCTGATGGCCGTTGTGCTGTTTGATGGTGGTGGAGGGAACGCACCACAGCCCCGCGACGCGTCTCTCGACGTGGGGCCACGTTAAAGTGCTCTGGCCACGGCAGAAGAAAAGAAGCCTGTGACGACTGAAAAAAAGGGCAGAGATAAAAAAGTAGAAATAACGACGAGCGAGATCACGAGGATCAAGGGAAGAAGTACAGAATCAAATTTGAAATGAAACGGTGCTCTACTATCGCCGAATGGAAGTTATCCCGATAACAAGTCTCTCGTCTACTGTAGCGGCGCTCTTCTCATAACCCAACCCGGCGGGCGGTTTTTACAACTACGCTCACAAGTCTGAAAAATCTTCATTACTCGTGAATGTGAGATTGAGCATACAATTCAAATAAGATACACACTAATAGCCATGCTCACATCATTCATCATCTATGTACAGACATTGCTCTGCCGTTAGCTCCCCGGCGCCGTGCCGTTCCTGGGCGGCGGGGGTGGGGGCGGCGTCACCGGTGGCTTCTTCTTATACACGGACAGCCGGTTCGAGCCGCCACAATACTCAACATTGCTGCCCGCGCACAGCATGACGCACTCGCCCTTGGGAGCTACCGCCGACGAAGCGGCCAACGCATTGCCGCAGTAGCATTCGCGTCCGTACTCGGTGCCAAAGTATTCGTAGCCCTTGCAAAACGTCCCGCACGCCTCATTCGTCATGTTATCCGCCGCCGTGGACGTATCCGCCAGCGCACGCGTGGCGTTGCCCTCCGTCTGGCACCCGACTAGCACAAAATCCCCCGCCGCTGGCGGCTGCTCGGGTGCGCCGCCGGTAATGTTGGGGTTCATGTACAGCTCCAGCCGGTTGCTCGCGCCGCAGTATTCGAATTGGTCTCCCCCGCAGGTCATGTTACAGTCGGTGAGCGGCGCCGTCTTGCTGTCATCAGCGAGGAAGCTGCCACAATAGCACTCGGTGCCGTACTCGGTACCAAAGTAACGATAAGTCTTGCAATAATCGGCGCACTTTTCATTCGTCATTTCAGGGGACGAGCTGCCGCCGCTGCTGAGGGCGCGGTTTGTGGCTGCTTCGGCCCAGCACCCAACCATTGTGTAGGGCGCGATGGTGGGCTTGTGTGCGAGCGTGCCCGTGGGCGTGGTGATACTGACCGTAGTCGAAAACAGTTCGAGGCGGTTGCCGGCGCCGCAGTACTCGGTGGCATCGCCTCCGCAGGGCATGTTGCACTGCTCGAGCGGTGCTGCCTTGGTATCGACACCAAGAGAGTTGCCGCAGTAGCCTGGGGTTTGCATTAGCCTGGGTATAGGTTGCTGCGTACGGCATCGCAAAAAAGAACACAGAAGAAATATGATTGTAAACTTACATTCGCGGCCGTACTCAGTGCCCCAATAGTTGTAGCTCTTGCAAAAATCAAGACACTTTTCATTCGTCATGGTATCTTCAGCAGTAAAGGCACCGGACAAGGCTCGGACGCTGCCTTCAGCCCAGCAAGACAGCATGGTGTAGCCGCCAAGCGCCGTCTTGTGCGTAGGAGTGGGAGTAGGAGTAGGAGTAGGCGTGGGAGTAGAAGGCGGCGTGGTGCTTGGGGGAGTAGGCGAAGTGGAATTGCCAGTTGGCTCCGGCGTCGGGGTGGGACTAGGAGTAGGATCGACAAATACTGTCGCTAGGAGCGAGGCTTGGTCGGCGGCCCTGGCGGCATTCGCCAAGTTCAGGGAGCGTTTGCTCTCAGCGTTGCAAGACATGGGGTTCTGGAAAGCAGAGCAAGATCCGCCAATGTCAGTAACGCCGTTGAACATGTCAAATGCGTCACCGCTGTTCAAGTCAACAAAAGACTGGTACGCCATGCCGCCTTCAATACTGTGCTCGACCTCGAAAAGGGTGTATTGGCCGACACATTGCGCCTTTGTCATGTCCAGCGTGGTAGAATTGATCTTGGGAACGGGACTATCCTTTTGCGCCGTCTTGTAGTGAATCGTAGCCTTGGCGCCATTGACGACGGCATCATTGCGCACAGCAGCGACCAGGGTCGTTGCGCCAGTAGAGCCCAGAATACAACTCTGTGGCTTCTGGAAGAGAACAGTGTCCTGAATGGGGAAGCCGTGGCCGTTGTTGTCGGCTGTCTGCTTGGTGCCGTCGGCGTGGTTGATGACGACACTGAAAGATGAGATGCCAGTTTTAACGGGAATCTTGGCATCAATGGGAAAGAATCCAAAAGTGTCGTCAAAACCCTTACCGAGCCCATGGATGCTGGCCTTGATGTCGCAGCCACCGTTCCCGCACTCAGAATGACCGTTGCGGTCCTTGTACGTAATGGTGAGATCCTTGATACTGCCTTGGGCAAGATCAGTCGTCTTGACGCGGATATAGCCCGAGAAGTGCAAGTTGGCACCGCCGTCGGCGAGGAGGAGCTGCAAGTCGACAGGCTTGACATTGTAGGGAACAATCGGCTCTGTCAGGTTGACGCCGGCGGGTACCACCTCAATCATCTTCTGCAGCACATTCTTGCAGACCTCGTTAAACTTGGCATTGTCGCGCAGAGCCTCCATGGTCTTGTTGCCATCCGAGTCGAAAACTTTAAAGTCGGAATTTTTGTTAATCTTGACCGCGGGTCCGACAACGAGTGGGTTGGCGGTGGTGCCGTCTAGGTATTCGGTGACAATCTTATTGTCGAAAGCCGCAGGCGTGCTGTCAGTACCACCCAAACCGTTGTTAAGCTTTGCGTCGGGGACGATTTCGGGAAATTCAGTGTTGTGGACGCCGCCAAGCGTGTGACCGCAAGCCGTGACCTGAATCATTTCCACATTGTTGAAACCCATGCGGTCAAACTGCTGCTTGAACATTGTAGCAGAGTTTTGCGGCTGCGGAACACCAGGATTGCCAGCCTCTTTAGCATCGACTCTTCCGCCACGAACGGGGACGATAGGGCCGCCGCATGAGCGCACTGAGGCATACACACCAGCGGCAATCAAATCAGAAAGACTAGTCCGCGGAGACACATACTTGGACATGAATTCCAACGTTGTCTTGTGGCCCGGACCGGTATTGTCGCCATTATCGAGCTCGTACTGCAGCGAGCCATCGAGACCACCGGTCTTGAAGTAGGTATTCGCAGTCGACATGTCGTGGAAGCCGACCCGGAGCCACTCGGCCGCGTTCTGGCGACCCGGGCCGGACGCTTCATTGGTACAAGGCGAGACGGTATCGGAGAACTTGCGCGCTTTGAAGGAGCTGAGCTGGTACATGATCTCCTCGAGGTCATCGGTCGCTGCAGGCCACGTCGGATCGGCAACGACCAAGCTAGCGAGCGCCAGCAAGACCAGCGCCACAGACTTTGCCATGTTAAAATATGAACAAAACGTGTAAATGGATATGCCAGATCGAAACCGAGGCTCTGGAGGATTTGCGATTTTTCTTGGACTGCGACGAAAAAGTATGTCACAGCGGGAGTTGCGCTTGGACCGGTATAGCACGAGAGCCCGAGGACCAAGCGAGACACATCAACGCTTTATGTGAGAAAGCGAGCGCTGTGAAAGCAGGACAATGGAACGAATGTAGAAGGTGGCAGTAGGATCTGCGTGCATATTGATGAAGGAGAGAAATGAATAAAGGTGAAGCGGATGTAACAAGACTGGCCATGGAGGCGACAGCGGCTTGGCTCGGTGGGACGAATGCACAGAGCAATACGGGCGACATGCAGCAGTGCAGCAGAGCTAAAAAGCCTGTGCACAGCGCGTTGGATTCACCGCAGGACCAGGGTGTCTGCATGCAGCTTTGCCACTCTGGCATATGCAGGTGCAGCTATACGAGACATGATGGATGCCGAATTGTCGTCTGCTGCGCAATGGAGGTGACGGTGACGGTGCGGCTGGCCGTGTACCTGTAGCAGATTGTGATGATGGTCAGGCCATGGTCGGCCAAGATTGCGCTGAACGGCTATGGTCCCACGGCCTGATCCGGAATCTGTTGCGGGAGGGGCTTGAGCTTTCGTCCGAAGGCAGCTGATGATTAGATGAAGTGCATGAGGGCTGAAATGCAGACTGTGCCGATGGGCCGTCGCCTGTCTGTTTGGTTTGGTTCGAGAGGAGAATATTTGCTTTTACAGGGTCACGCAGTCCTGTGGCACCAGATACCGTATGGCTTGTAGCGCTTTACACCGCTGTAAGAGTGCTGTTTACCCACTGTACTAGTGGCTGCAAGTCTCAGCAGCTCTCTCACCAAGGATGTGCTCCTCGGTACTCGCCGTTTGCCAACTTTTCATCTCTTGACGAACAAAATTGGCATTGCCTTTGTTATAAATGCCCGCACCATTCCCGAGCAAAAAACCATGGAGTAAGAAAACAGAAAATTTGCTCACGCCCGCACCAGCCAATTTGATCCTTGCAGCGCGGACCACGCTTCCGTCTGCATCGATGGAGACCTAGATTGCAATAGCTCAAGATCCAGGCTGCCACGCTACTACAGACCAAGCCGAGCTCGATGCAATGCAACCCTACAACGTCGGCGTGGTGGATAATCAGCATATGGCGATTGGATAACCAGAAAGATACCTAGGTCCAAGCTCTGGACCCTGATCCTATTCATGCGAACCGCATCCCATCCGCTACCAAACAGGCAGCAGCTGTTTTCGATGCAACAATTGCAATGCTGACTCCAATACTATTACCGATGGATTACAAGTCGGTCTGGTCCCACCAGAATTGCTCTTGTCTAGACCCTCGGCAATGATGGCTTTCTCATCAGCTTGCCCCATCTCTGCAGCATGGCGCTCTTGGCCGTATACTTGCACTACACAGCCCCAGAACCCCAATCTGCCGCGTGCAATCAGCCCTGTCTGTGCAACGGAATATTACCCCTCCAAAGGTACCGTTGATTTGCATCGTTGATGTGTTGCACCCACAGAGCTCGCGCCTCGCGCGACGTCACTGCTACATTGGTTGCGCAAGTGTCGTCATAACGACTCTTCCCAGTCGCTACATGATCGCATCCAGGCCCGGTTCGGCCATTGCGCAAGATATCAACAGATCCAGGTCCGTTGATCTGTGGTAATGTCTAGAAAAAGCCTCGGCCCTGCTTCGGCGAACTTACCTTAGTTGACATATTAGCTGCTGTAAAGGCAGAGACCGACTACACATACTCCGTATAGAGAGAGTCCGGACGGGTGGTACCTAGAAAGTGGCAGAGTCCATCTCCCCAACAGCAAGCGTCGATCGTTACAGAGAGCAAACAATCAGACAAGATATAAGTTGGGTAGTTGCCACGGCCCGGCCGGGTACGATCCACCCAGGCGGGAAGCCGCGAGACCTAGTTGCCCAGTCCTGCTCAGGTCGGAGTCCTCGTTCTATTTGAACTAACGGCCAATTGTGTAACTAGCTAGTCTACAATCTCGGCATACTGAAGTTATGATTCCTCCCCAAGCTGAGAGGCGTCAGTGTACTTTTGTTGCAGCCAAGCCGCCAGCTCGACACAAGGTGGCAGCCATGGGGACGGGTGCATCCGCCAGCTCAGCACCCTGTCGAGGAGGGCATGGTTCACCCCCTCACGAAAACGGGCAGAAATGTGTCCCCTATAACGAGCGGGGATGCCTCCATATGTGCCATTTTCATCACGGCTCATCGCTTTCTTGC
Source organism: Akanthomyces uredinophilus (assembly GCA_030778065.1). Lineage (NCBI taxonomy): Eukaryota > Fungi > Ascomycota > Sordariomycetes > Hypocreales > Cordycipitaceae > Akanthomyces > Akanthomyces uredinophilus. Next base: position 292,384 of record JAPFRW010000131.1, on the reverse strand, counting down.
GTGTGATATTTCGCGCCCTTGATTCCTCACTGGCCAATGGATTTCCTCAACGCAATGAACTTGGTCAGGCCAGAGAGCACCGCCCCCTCCATGTGCCAAAAAGTTGCATTTCGGTTTTGTTGAACCAAAATCAAAAGATGTGTTCGACGTCCGCCAAACGATGAATATTACGCTCTAGGGCGGAAAGTCCCAAGGGACGCGAAAGACTGGCCTGTAGTAGTCTTTGATCTTGTGTTCGTTCATGACATGGTGGATGTTACTTTGGTCGGGAAACGTATAGACAGTAACGACTCACAAAAACGCGCAATCTTGGAAGCATACTCTAGCTAGGCGCGCCTAGGGAGCAAGCAGTTTGTTTTCTCTGCTGATGAAACGGCGCGCGACAATACCTGGACCATTATTGACGCGTGCGATGATACCGTCTTTTTCTATCTATGGACGATTTCGGGCGACCTGGACTTGTGGAGCAACGAATTTACATTGTTGGCTTACAATGTGTCGCAGGCCGACTCAGCTCCGTTTTTTCCCGCCGAGCTTTTCACCATTCGGAAGCAGCAGTTGTCGTCGTCCGCGGCCTCATCCAGTACCATCGCCGCAACTAGCATGAGCGAGAGCAGCACGCGCGAAAGCAGACGCGCGAAAGCAGCACGAACGAGAACAGCAGAGCTACAACCACTATCTATTCCACAACAGAGTCATCGAACACCAAGTCTGCAAGTCAAACTCTGGCATCTTCCCCCCAATCTCCTCCGCCGCCGCCACCGCGCCCAGCGCAAGCGGAACCAATTCAAGCAAAACGACCGTCTCTTCCACAGCAGAGCCAGCATCAAGCCGGCCTCACTAACAGCTATAGAACGGTGCCAAGTCAGGCATCGGCGCAGATGCTGGCGTGTTTGCCATTGCCCTCCTCTTGCTGGGATCCTGGGTCTATCGTCAGAGGAGAAACTCCAGGGACCGTGATGCTACGGCGGTCATTGCTGAAAAAGGTCATGGGCAGTCTGAATTAATAGCAAAAGCTAGAAGACATCCAGATAAACGGGTAGGTCGGCTGGATGCCTTCGAAGCGGATGGTGTTGATGCTGCCAAACCGAGCACGCCGCGCAAGGATATTTTTGAGTTGCCGACAGAGAGATATCGCGGATACTGAGGTCGGATTTGCTCGTCTTCCTGTCTCGATGGAGCGAGCGCGGCTGCTACATCTTGCACTTTTAGAAGTTTTCGACTTTCTTCTTCACAGCACGGGGGCAAGCTAGCTAAGCCGCTCATGAAGCAGACACCGGAAGGAAGAGAGAGATTGCGAGCCTTGGATCGAAACAGGTTAAATTTGCCATGGAACTTACTCATCGAAACAAGTTTGTAGCTCTGGCTATGAATTGCCATATTTAATGTATTTGGGCAGATTTATCAAACGTCCGAAGTGCAGAGAGACAGGTAACACTTTCCTTGTACACACTCACCGCCATCGAATTCGGGGATAAAGCTGGAATGTGAAAGGCAAACACACACACGGTTCGAAATGCAGCATAATGTGCCTTGCCTCTTTATTAATGATCCTCGACCCAATTCGTCATCGGAGGAATATTGCTGAGCAGTCGCTATTATTAGAATGCCCCGTCTTCCCCGTTCTCGTCTGATGAAAGGGTCCTTGACTGGTGTCATGACAGCCCTTCACAAGCCCTTTCCACCGACGGAAATTGGAAGGGCTAACAACTTCTAAAAAGCACAAATAAAGGTGTCAGGCGTATTTATGGCACCTGCTCATTTCGCACTGCAGGCCTTTGCTTAGGGCGGGCGCTGACACTGGGGTAGAGCTGAAAAGCCTCCCATGTCGTGATTGGCCACGCGTCAATTTAGGCTTGTAAATGTGCTTCAGCGCAACCCGCTGGCTTGGCCTAAACGGGCAAGGCTGCCGCCTGTCGGGATTCTTGTCGACGAGGCGGAGGGACCTCGAGCTCCTTTCGCGCAAAATCAGCCTCACCCGCGGCTTCTTCCCCTTCTTTTGGAAGCTTTGTTTTGCTGATTGAAGTTTCAGAGAAAAAGGGACAGAACAGCGAATAATCATCGGGCGTCTTGAGTGGGTGGTTTTTTCGAGTTTTGCGTGCGACTCTCCAACTTGTCACTTACACAATCTACGAGGGAGGATTCGACACCACCAAGGCCTAAGCCCAACCCAACAAGAGCAGTCAGGATGCCGTCGCACTGGGCTGTGTTGAGCTCAGTGCTCGTCGCTATCCAGCCCGTAGCCGCCTCCTACATTCCCGAATCGCCAAATAGTGTCGAGCCGACAAATGCGGCCATCGCTTCGAGTTATCTTCTTGGCGTGTCCCCAAGAATTACAGACGCTCCTTTGCCGGAACCGCACAGCTTGGCTGGCCGCGCCGACGCCTTTGACAGAAACACAGACACTTGTGGATTTTATTCGGATGGTGCGTGGAAGTCACTTGATGCCTTTTTTTTTGGTTCTTTACTCTCAATGGTCCCTCTATTTTTCTTGGTCATCTCTTGTTTTGTCTTGAAAAAAAGAAGAGGAAACCGCTGCGGCGCATTTGCTTTAATTTCGTACCCAACATATGATCTAACAATGAACAGGCTACCCCCTCCGGTGCTTTGCAACGACGGCGACGTGCGGGTACGGATCCAAGTTTGCAGCTTGCTGCAAACAAGGCACCACCTGCAGCACCTTTTTCACCGGCTGCTACGGATTCACCGATGCCTTGAACGGGAGCTGCTCCTCGGAGAAGCTCAAGACGGAGCCTCAGATGGCCTGCTGGTGAGTTTGGCGCCATCACGAACAGCCAAGCCCGGGCGACGGGGGAACGGCAGACGGCTAACGTGCACATTCAGCTATGATCGCTCAACGCCCAACTGTGTGCTCCATACTCTTTTAGTATCCTCGACAACACTTGGAGTTTGGGGCTGTGCGACGACGTTGACGGGCGAGACCCTCTACACCACGAACCCCTTTCTTAAAACAACTTCCGACAGTACCTCGTCCTCTAGACCTAGGAGCTCGTCTACAGCCAAATCCACGAGCACATCTACGACGACGACGACGACACCTGCATCGGAAAGCAGTACCAGCACCAGCACCAGCAGCGCTGCAGATACCAGCAGCGCCAGCAGCGGCGGGAAGAAGAGTAACACAGGTGCCATTGTCGGTGGTGCTGTCGGTGGCGTCGGCGCCCTTGCCATTATCGGAGCTGCCATCTTCTTCTTTATGCGCGGCCGCAAGAAGAACTCTGTCGACAGCAGCCCGAATGCCGCCGCCGCGGCCCAGCCCATGCTTCACCACCCGCAGCAGAGCCCGCCTCCGCCGGGCCAAGCCTCGCCGTACGGCTACCACCATCCGCAGGGGGGATCGCCGGTGTACGACCCGAACATGGCCTACCAGCACCACCAGGGCGGCGGCTCTCCGCAGCCCTACCCGCCGCCGTCACAAAGCCCATATGACCCGCGCCAATCGGGCTATGCGGGTTGGGGGGCACAGCAGCCCGCGCCGGGCTCGACCAGTCCGGCGGCACCAAGCCACGCGGCCTCGGGGCTGCACCACGGTCCGGCAGTCGAACTGTCAGACTCGAGAGCGGTCGGTACAGGCGGGAACCGAGCAGAGTTGGGTTAATGCGAGGTGGCGTTTTTTTTGGAGTCAAGAAGAATGAATGGGAGGCGCGCTTTTATCTATATGAAACAATATCTGTTCGAATGACATATTCCCCCATGTGTACTTACACCGCTCTGATGATATTGATACAGAGACCAAACACATCATTGCGCAGAATCACCAGATGTCGTGATCTGTATTAGAAGGTAGCGTCTAGTTGGTGCTCAAGGCTGATTCGAAACAGCGGCTCAAGGTGTCTTGCGGGCGACTTTCAGCCAGCCATGGAAAATTGTTGTTTTTTCTTCGGAAATTCTACAATAGCCATGCGCGTCGTCGTTGTTACCGAGCCGGTCAAGGAAGCGCAGTCATGAGGTTGAATGCAGCAGTTACCATTTCGTATCGGCAAGGTCCGCTCTTCATGTCGGCTATATGCCGCGGAGCTATATTATGCTCATGCCATATACCTCTTCAGCGCCCAGCCACAACCAACTTGCCAGGAAAGAAATGCAGTGCAACTTGACACAACATCACCCCTGACCACATGCCCATGCGCCACCGGGGTCAATTATGCCACCCCGGCGCCGTGAAAGGCGGGTCCGCGCATCACCCCGGAAAGCCGTTGGCGATGCAGCCTTTCGGCAAACACCCTTTTCTATAACCGAACGAATCACGCGCCCCGCGAGCAGTCGAGAGCGCAACGTCTGCATATTGGAACCTGTCAGGTGGCTCCAAACCAGAAACTAGCAAAAACTATATGAGACTTTGGTTTCCACTTACCCCAGGTTTTTGTTCTTATTTCCAGGGACTGTTTGCCCCCCCACACCCTGAGGCCGTTTAGCTTTTACACTAGTTGGTTGCTTCATTCACGCCACTTCTTCCTCTTTTGCCACGCTCTTCACCTTTTCCCCAACCATGGCCGTCGACAGCACTGTGCGAGCCCGTGCCGCTCCGGCCGCTGCGGCTGCTGCGGAAGCCACCAAGTACAAGAGGCCTCACATCTACGACACCATCGAGGAGCCGACGCTGCTGCAGGAGCTGCTCGTAGATGACATCTTTGTTCTCGGCGGGCAGTTTGCCATTCTGTGCCAGTGGGCGCACCCCGGCCTCGCCATCGGCAGCCACAAGCGCTCCAACTTTAAGACCCGCGTGGCCAACCGCCTGCAGACGACGCTGCGCTTCATCAACGCGGCCGTCTACGGCACGCCCGAGGACAAGGAGGCCATCTTCTCCGTCATCCACCGGTACCACGCCCCCGTGCACGGCCCCGGCTACGACGCCAACGACCCGGAGCTGCACAAGTGGACGGCCGCCACGCTCTTTGTCTCGCTCGTCGTCGTCCACGAGCTCGTCCTCGGAAAGCTGTCGCGGGAAAAGCAAGAGGCGCTGTTTCGCCAGGCGGCCGTCTACGGGACGAGCCTGCGCATGCCGCCGGACATGTGGCCCGAGAGCCTCGACGCGTTCTGGGCGTACTGGGACCACAACGTGGCGACGCTCGAGATTACCGACGAGGCGCGCAGCCTCTGCCAGGACCTGCTGTACGCCGAGAACCTGCCGTTTGAGCTCGCGGCCATGATGCCCCTCGCGCGGCTCGTGACGGCGAATGTGCTGCCGCAGCGGCTGGCCGAGGAGTACAATCTGGTGCCGACGGCGGCGAGTAGGGCCGTGTTTCACACCGTCATGTACGGCATGGCGACGGTGTATCCGCTGCTGCCGCTGAGCGTGCGCCAGAGCCACCACAGGAGGAACATGGCGGACCTGGAGCGTGCGGTCAAGCGGATCAAAGAAACGGGACACTGGGCTGGTACACCGGCTGCATAGTCCGGCACGACTTATGATGGACGGGATAGCATAGCAAGCCAGATGATTATTACATTAATGACTGTAAATGCAGAATTGATTTTTTTAACAAGTTTAACGGATCTATCTTTTGGTCATTTTCTGGTGCCCTGTTTTTTAGCATCCCAGGCCACACAGCAACTTGCAACTCGGCTTCGACGGCCTTGTGTCCATCCTTCTCATTGGCCGCTCCGTAGTATAAAGACCCGTCAGTATCAGCGAGTAAATCCCGGGGCTTCCCGTCGTCGACGAGCTTGCCGCCGTCCATGACGAGCACGCGGTCCATCCACGCTAGGGAGTGGTGGACCTTCATCCACGAGGAGGACAGAGGGTCACTCGAGGAGGACTCGCGCAGCACAGACGAGCTGTCGCTGACCGGCCGACAAGTCGGCACCGCCGGACGCTAGTTCTTCCGTAAGGGCCTCGGCGCCATACTCAGCGCGCAGCACGCTGCTCATTCGGGTCGCTTCGAGCGCATTCCAGATCTCGTCGTCTGTGCGGCAGCTGTATGGGTCAAGATTCTCTCGCAGCGTGCCCTTGAAGATAAGATTCTCATGCGGGGGGGTAATGATGCCCGGGCGGAGGCGGCGAGGCGGGATCTTGGCCGTGTTGATCCCGCCTATGGTTATACTGCCATCGTTGATGCCAACGAGGCGAGCGACAACGGATAGCAAGGTAGATTTTACGGAGCATAAAATAAAGTCAGAAAGAATGAAAAAAGAAATGCGAAATTAATTTTTCTACCAGTCCGACCAACTAGACCGACTTTTTGACCTTGACTAATTTTGAGAGTAACGTTGTCGAGAGCTGGTATCTTGCGCGTCTTATACTTGAGATATGCCGTTTTGAGATCAATATTGTTGTTCTCCGGCCAGTTTTCAAGCCGGCTTCGGCGTTCCTCTTCGTTCAACCAAAGACCCAGTTTGTCTTCCCGCAGGATATCTTCGTGGTAGATTTGCAGACGATCCACCGAGGTGAGCTGGATCTCGAGATCCGTCGCTGCCCATGCGAGCAAGTAGACATTTCGCGCAAGCGTTGTGGCGGTGCCGAGGGCTAGGCTGGCGCTGATATGAGGGATGACACCGTAGATGGTGAGCTGCGCAAGGGCGAGCGAAACCGTCATAGCGGCAAATTCGGCGCGGAAAGTCACCCAAGTGTCGAGCGAGGAGCGGTGGATTTTGGACGAGGTGAGAAAGTCGAGGTCGTGGTCGTGACGGTGGATGAGGAACGAAATGGCATCGTAGGTGCGAACAGACGAAGGCGTACGCAGTGATCCGCTGACGATGGACAGAGCGGGGGACTGGAGGACGGAGTCGAGTCTTTGCACTTCTCGAGCGGTGCTACAAACAATTTAGTTGCTGGAGTCGAAGTGATGGAGATGAAGTATGACTTACCCTCGGAAACGCTGGAGGCGCCAGCCGACAAGGAGCAAAAACGGCACCACCGCGCCAAGGAGATAGACACCCGACGAAGCAACGATGGCGACCGAAGCTAGTGTCGTGGTATTCACAGAAAAAAGTCCATCGATGGCATTCCTCAGCCTGCTGTCCATCGAGTCCAAGTCTCTCGACATGCGATTCAAAGTTCGCCCTGTCGGGCTTTGCTGGAAGAACCATAGCGGCGCGCCGACCAAGTTGCTCAAGATCCGTTCGTGCACGCGTTTCGCGGCTCTTAAGCTGCTACGAACCAGCGTGATACCCACAATTGCCGTCAAGGTGCCCTGCAGCAGCGTGAGACCAAGGAATACGCCCATGTACGAACCTTGCGCGAGGCTAAACGATTCAGCAATCCACCACACGAACCAGTACTGCGAAATGACTTTGGCAATGGTAAGAAGAAGGTTCATGAGCGCGATGGCGACGGCATGCGTGGTACCGCCGGATTCGTAAATGTAGAAGCTAACGACGGAAAAATGGATGGCACCGCGGGCGCGTTCCTCTTCTTGCCAGAGGCTGTCGAGGGGGCCGTCGGTGTTGGCCATAGACTCTTCAGTGGTACCGGGCTGGGAGGCGGCCGTTTCTACGGTGGAAGCGCTATCGGATTGTTCTTGGCAATTTTCGTGGCGAACATGATCGGAAGCCCATTCCTGCAGGAGGAATTCGGGCTTGGTGCCGGACCAGTGTACTTTGTTGCTGTCGACGACGACGACATTGTCGACCTGGGTGATAAAGGTTGCATGGAGCGTGAATGTGGTTGTTAGATTGATTTAGTCGTACTCTGTAGCACAGAGTGCAATTTCTCACCTAACACAACAGTCTTGCCAGATGTTCGAATAGCTCCAAAAAGGTCACTGCGCACGTGCGCATCAAGAGCCGAGAGAGGGTCGTCGAGAAGCAAGATATTGGCGTCAGAGTACAGAGCCCGCGCGACAGAGACACGAGCGCGCTGTCCGCCTTTGAGATTTGTGCCCGCCTCACCAACGGCGGCGTGTTCGATACCACCAGGCAGCCTGGCGAAGTTTTTGTCCAGTCCACAGGCCCGAATCACACGCTGTTATTGCAGACGATCAAATCCTTGCGCACTATTGAAGTCGATGTTGTCACCGAGATCTCTCGAAATACTCCACGGATCCTGCGGGCAGTATGCCACAGAGCCGTTGACAACGCATGAGCCTTCGCTCAAAATCATCTCGCCGAGTATAGACTGGAGCAAAGACGTTTTTCCGGACCCATTTGGGCCAATAACGGCAGTCGCTTTGCCGCGGGGAACATTGAGGTTCCCGACATCAAGAGATGCTGGAGTGCCGTCTCCCTCACCCAATAACGGCAGTCGCTTTGCCGCGGGGAACATTGAGGTTCCCGACATCAAGAGATGCTGGAGTGCCGTCTCCCTCACAGGGCCATTCAAAGGTGGCCGAGTCGAAAGTGATGGCGGCAGACGAGCCATCACGGTCATCGCCAGTGTTGATACGAGACTCGGAAGCTGTGAGCAAGTCTCGCACACGACCGAGGGGTGGCCTGATGAAAAATTGGCGCGACAGAGCAAGTGAAGCGAGAGTGATGGGTTGGTACAGAAGCTGAAAGTAGGCAAGACACGGAAAGACCACATCAGCGCTCAATGTCTCGCCGGCCAGGGCATACGTCAAGAACGCGGCGCAGGCTGCAAGGTATAGAGTCGTCTGGTTGATGGCGGTAAGCATGGCAAACGATGTTGTTAGGTAGTAGCGCAGTACGCCCAACTCATCGTTACGCGCGGACGTGATTCTATCCTGAAAAACATCCTCCATGGCACTCGCCTCGACGCTTTTAATATTGTTGAGCATGTCTCTCAAAAAGCCAATGCGCCTGTCATTGTGCTCAATGTATCCGCCAATGGACTTGCCGAGGCGTTTGCCCAAGCTCGTCTGGGAAACAAAAATGGCAAACACGAGCGCGAAGCCGACACAGCTTGTCCAGCCCATGACCGATATAGTCAGCACGCCAATCCCGATAATCTGCACTGGCGCGCTCCAGACGTCGTGGATTTTCAAGACATAGTTGGTGAGGAAGCCGACGTCCACGGTGTTGATGTTGATAATCTTGGCGGACGGGTGCGTAACGCGAGCCGCGGGCGAGAGCTTCAGGCTCTTTGTAAAGATGGCGCTGCGCAGCATGCACTCGATCCACGCGGCGTGCACGCGGCACACCTGGTCCTTGGCGCGGCCGAAGAGGGTGGCGAGGAGAGTGGCCGCTACGAGTGCCCATGCGAGGGGGGTGCTGTTCGGGGTCTGGAGGAAGCGGTGCAGGATGAGAGGCGCGCCGAGCGAGGCTGTGAAGCTGGCAATCTGCGGACGAGGGACGAGGGAACGAGGGACGAGGTTAGCCAATTGCAGATTCAGCGATGAGGGAAGGACGGGAACCGACTTCAAGAAAAGTGCCAAGGAGAAGCATGCCGCCAATTTCGAACTGCAGTAGAAACGGCCACACGCCGTCTTGAAGCGTCTCGTACAGTGCACGCAGTGTCGTGGCATTGCGCTTAAAGTGCGGAAGCCAGGACTGCTCAATTTCGCCCGCCTTGTTGACGCGTGCGATGAGCGAGCCGATCCAGAGCTGTACAGGCGACAAGAAAAAGAGCGAGGGGACCTTGGCCGCCTCTTTGGGGGCTTTGTCGGCATTGTCGTTGTCAACGGGCGCGTAGGTTGATGCAGATGGCGACTTGCCAAAAAGGCGTTTGAGTAGGGCGACCATGGTGTTGATAGTAGGATCAGTTGGCGTCGCTCTTTGTTTGGGGCCCCTCGCAGCAGAGTCCTATTTATTGAGTCGCGCCGCCGATTCCGCCTATGATAGTATCAGTCTAGCACGAGACAGCGTTTCATGTAAAAAAAAAACATCTTTGTCGAGGCGCTTTCATGGCGTTGCCGGATACTTTAAGCCAGAGCCTGATTGTGATGCCAGAGTGGAGAGTTGAGTCAACACTGCGATGAATCATTTTTCCTAGCATAACAGAGCAAGTAGAGAACAAGTGCGATCAAAAGTTACAATCAATGTAGATTCTACGGAGTCTCGAACTCTGCAGCCTCCTTGGTGCAGGAACTCTGTCCGCGATTTTGGAATTGGAGTGGAAGCAGGACCGTCGCAGGGCCACTTTCGTGGTGTCGATCAAAATAGGAGCACGGCGGCAATGCAATGTGAGAACGAGAACCGCAATTTATTCAGCAAATATCTAGTCTCTTATCTTTTCCGATGCAAGAAGAATAAAACGCCTCAAGATCTTGTGTCTAGGGCTTCAAATACAATGTTTCACGCTCCGCTCCAATGCCTCGTAACCCACCTGATGCCGGGCAACCGCCCATCTCGCCCCTAGAAGTAGTAGGCGTGTGCTGATGGTCATAAATTGCCTGCCTTACTCCTGCACATCGTACGGATCCTTTTCTCCGGACACCCACACCAAGGCCTTCGACCAAACAACAGAGGGGACATGCTCGCCAGCTTCAGAAATGGGATCCGACAAGATGCATGGCCGGATCACTACGCCGACTGGGCGACCGTTCAGCCGTTCCCGGAAGGCTGACGCAACGGCAGGCTCGCATTCCAAGTATGGGCTACTCATCTCGAATGTCCAATCAGCTATGGCGTCGAGATCCAGTATATTGATCAATGTAGGTGTTTGCCACAGCTTCAATGCGATTTGCGAAAATCGAGTGAACAGGTCTGCCAAGTCTTCCAGAGCAACTGAATCCTGGTGTTCGAATAGGAAACCAAAAGCACCCAAGAAACGCTGTACGTGTCCCTCAACCTGCAAAGGGTCGAGAGGAAAGGTTTTCTCCAGGTTTCGGACGGTGTTCACTCTCCAATTTATAGCCTCTTTGAGTGACCCTGAAGAAATTAGAGAGTGTTTAGGAGGGAGAGAATTAGCAAGAGCACACAAACTTACTTTCGGCGAGTGTTCTCTCAACATTCTGTAAAACAGTACCGTCATCGAGGAGGAAATATGGATTCCTCAAAAAATTGTTGACGAGTGACTTGGCCAAGGCGGCTTGGAGAAGAACCAGAGAACTTGTCCCATGCGGTGCCTCGTAGTCAAACAATAAGTGAGCGGGACCAGAGCGGTAGTGTGGGCTTTGGTTGACAAGATTGAAGCAATTCAGATTATGCTTGAAACCTTTACTCCAATCGATTTCTGAGGCGCACATGTCGGCACACCAAGAGAAAAAGTCGCCTTGGAAGAAAGAGCTGATGGTGCTCCTGATCACGTCGTCGGGCATGTCGCGCGACACGTCTTGCACCCAGGTGGACACGGCGCTGGAGTACGCCTTGCTGAGCTGCGCCTGTTTCTCTTTAGCCTCGTTTTCTAGTTTCTCAATAAGCTTTGCCGAGGTCACAGCATTGCTTTTGTATTTTGCGAGCGTGTCTTGCAGGTGACCAACTTCCCTAGAGTAGTGGTGTTTCAGGCTGGCGATGTGCTCTCGTGCACGCTGAAGTTGTTCGCTCGATGACACGAAACTCGTTCGATTGCTCTCATTTTCCTCTCTCAATTTTTCAAGTTCTTTTTCCTTTTTGGCAAGGATCTCCTGAAGAACGCAAGCCTCTGGTTTCGGGCTTTCACCAGGCTTGGATGGCCGAGCCGGCGCTTGTGGCTGGAAGATGGGGAAAAAAGCGCTGAGTCGCGAGGTAAGCCCTGGCCGTGTTGTTTCTGTGCTCTTATTCTGGCTTTCTTCTTTCTTCTCCGTTGCCATCTTCGAGGTGTCGGAGTCTGTGTCCGAAGACATTGTCGTGTCTGTGTCGGCAGGTGTTGTCGAATGTTTCATGACCGCGGCCTCCTCCATGGCTGCTTGTTCTTGCTAAGCTGGTCAAAATTTTTGTTGCATGAAACAAGAATCAAGTTACAGCGGCGATGTGTGCCAGGGTCGATAATGAAAAAGGTCACTACTTACAGCTAGAGACGGCTGGCCAAGCCTTGGTGTTCGCATAGGTTTCTCTGTTTTGTTTTAATCCGCTCTCCAGCTGGCTCCGTGATCAGTCAAAAATGAGAAAAGTAATCGCGTTCTCTGTGGTTCCGTTCTGGAAATTTCTTTTGCTGAAAAAGGTGAAGTGCAAACGGACATCAGAAGCTTGTGCAATGTTTCCGTTTGCCAGCCACTCCTTGCCACTTCACTTTCCAGGAACACGTGCATGCTTGGGGCAGCATTCACTGGCACATCTGTTTTTCTCCCACATTTCTTCTTTGAGCCAAGCATTTTTTTTCTTCTCTTCATTCCTCTGTCAGACACCTCTCCCCCTGTTTGAGATCATCGTCGAGAACAGCAATGGCTTCAGCTGCTTGCCGCATCAAGCTGATCGTCGGCCTTGATTATGGCACGACTTATTCTGGTAAGATAACTTCTAAGTTTTTTGAGCCCCATTTCTGATGTAAAATAGGAATCAGCTTCGCCCTTTCCAACGCTGCCGACTTCAAAGACATTGTCCCTTGGACCAAATATCCCGGTGCTTTCTCCCATAGTGCCGAGCATAGCGTCAAAGCCCCTACACGCATTGCCTTTGCTGAAGAGAACCCCGATCTTGGAAGCAATGTTTGGGGATACCAAATCGAGCCGGGTATGAGGTCATGCGCCTTGACCAAGCTGCTTTTAGACAAGTCCGCTCTCCTGTCTGATTTTGACGACTGCGACATTTACGATGCCAGTACAAACGATATGATGCGTCTTCCCAAAGGCAAATCAGCCAAGTATGTTGCAACTGAGTATCTACGCCAAATGTTCAACATGTTCGACAAATCTAAGAAAGAGCTCTTTGGGTCGATGGACCTTGATGAGCTGCCTGTCGAGTTTTGGCTTACAGTCCCTGCGTCTTGGAGCGAAACTGCAAAGCTTTTGACCAAGAGCGCGGCTATGGAAGCTGGATTCGGCAGCCGCGGCATTGATCAGCTCATGTTAATTTCAGAACCGGAGGCCGCAGCTCAATACACCCTGAAGTCCAGCTTTCATCGATTGGAATCTTTTGTTCAGGTATGTCCACCCGACAGCAAACCATTTTGACAAGCTCTTATAGTCCCTGCAGAGAAACACCGGTGTGATGGTGTGCGATTGTGGCGGTGGGACAGTGGTAAGTTGCAGCGATGTGAGAGACGAGTTCTACAGACATCTGTATGCTAATGTCCGAAGGATATCACGACCTACGAAATTGAGGAAGTGAAGCCTCTGCTCAAGCTTCGAGAAATTGCCGTTGGCATTGGTGAGTGTCGGAATTGTCTAAGGCAACTTTACGCCATGTGGTTCGCTCTCTAACAGGCGTCACGTAGCTGGAAAATGCGGCGCAACATTCGTCGACAGAAACTTTTTCAAGCTCATGTCTGATCGATTTGGCGAAGCCTTTACTGGCCTTGATCCTGAACAAATTGGTCCAGGAAGTACATTCATGGATCATTTTGAGCAGCGAAAGAAAGATTTCAGCCACAGCAACGCCAGCCGGAGAGCACATCGAATTCCGCTTTTCATTCCGGGATTAAAACATTCCTCCAGCACTGAAAAGTTTTATGAGAAGCGCTCCTCGTCCATTCTTCTCACACATGAGGATTTCAAACAGCTCTTTGATCCCGTTGTGAAAAAAATTCTAGCTTTGATTGATGATCAGGTGTACCGTACAAAGAAGAATGGAGAAACGCCCATCACTACCATTGTACTTGTCGGTGGATTCGCCTCATCCCCCTACCTGAGAGAGTCTATTCAGCATTGGTGCGACGCAAATGAGATGCGCCTTACTACACCTATGTCTGGAGCGTAAGTTATTTATTCAATGAAAAGATTTCTTGAGCTGAAACATCTCCAGATGGTCTGCTATTGTTTGTGGCGCTGTGCTCAGAGGGCTGGAAGGCTCGATCGTTCGCGAAAAAAAGTGCCGCAGACACTACGGAACCGAGTTTTCTCAGAAATACATTCCATCCGAGCACCGAAGCTACGATAGTAGCAAGCGCTCTGTCTATATCGATCAGTACACTGGCGTTCAACGCCTGAGTGGATTCATGGAGTGGCAAATCAGCAAGGTGCGTTTGTTGGGGAGCACTAAGATACACTACAATACTCACCACTCCTCCAAACATAGGGAGAAAACATTGAAAAAGACACAGAAATTACTTGCGGCGCTCATTACACCTTGTCAGGTTACCCGCCATTTTCCAGAGACATGGTTTTATACTCATGCAACTTGGATGCCGCCCCAGGCACAATTGAGTCTACTCGTGAGTAGTTGAAGTTCCTTCGTCCAGCATGGCTTTGACTAACTGTTTTATCTCAGGGCTCGAAGTTGTGGGCCACTTAATGATCGAGTTGACCGAGAAAGACCTTGCCGAGTCCGAGTGGGTCATCAAAAACGGTATTACTCATTACCGCGCCAAGCTTGTGATTAGTGTTAGACTCAACGACGACGCTGGTCATTTGGTTTATCGAGTGCTTCATGATGGCAAGGAAATTGGACGAACTAATGTTCTGTTGGACGATTAGACCGTCTGAGGTGTTGCTATTTACGTGGCAGAGCGAGGCTCCTGCCAGAGATATTCAGGAGTAAATTTGGAGTAAATTTGGAGAGCGAGAAAACAAAAATCTTTACTTTAATATTCGGTTGGCTTACGGGACAAAGGGCAAGGTACGGGAAAGAGGGACCTCTACACACGGACGTGCTCTACTTTAGATAGATAAAGTGGCGAATGAAGTTATTCAGGTAAAATTCTGACTCGGGGGACGCCCAAAACTGAAATAGCAATTTGCGAAAAACAGCCGTCCGACGTCAGTGCAAGATCTACCATTGGGCTAGCTGAAATCTGTTCGTTGAGCAGCAGCGAGCGTGCCTGGGAGCGCACCTCTGGCAAGGGGCTCCAGAGACTGGCAATCTTGAGCCCCGGGAGCATCAAGAACGGTCGGAGTTTGGTGGTTGGCAAAGTGGTGCTCTGCACGCTGAAATTATTTGCTTGCAAAATAATTTCCGAGTCCTCCTCTGCCGTGCTGGATAAGCTACCATCTGTTGTGGACGCCAGCTGAGTGACGATGAGCCGCCCGGCGTGGAAGAGAGACACGAGCGCTGCCTCGGGGAGGCCAGGCATTGATGTTGCAGTAACTACCGACTCTGCGTCATCGGCCTTCTCAGGCGTCGTAACTTCACCTCCACGAGCTAGGTGAGCCCACGAAGCCGGCCGCAAGAAAGCCATGTACTTTTTCTCCCACGTGGATAGCTGATTTAGTGCAGCATCAGTCAAGGGTCTGATCGCCAAGAACGTTTCGTCACCCTTGACTGCGCCCACATCTACACTTTGCTGCACAAAAGAAAGACATCGCTGCACCAAGAAAAGAGCGTCAACCAGCTCGTCAAAAAGCGTCTTGCCCTGCTCTCGAAACGGAACATCCAGCCACCGGGGCTCGGCAAATATGGGCAGCGTATTTTCCTGCATCGACGCAATAAAGACCTGGAAACGAAGATGGCTGAAGACCGACTGGAGAAACCCCCCGCGACACGACTCGGGGCCAGCTGCTTGGAGCAATGACGCCGCGCCCTTGACGTGATGCACCCATGCGTTGCGCGACGTGCCAGCCCACGTTTCGAAATGGATGAGCATCACCGCCGCGCAGACTGCCATTTCCAGCGTCGCCACCGGCTGTTGCCTGACTTGCGCCGTGGCGCGGCGCAGCTGTGCGAGAGCGCTCGCATACCAGGAATACGAGTCGGCCTGGATGGCCTCGTCGCGCGCCCATGTGCCGTAGCTCAACATGGACGCAGAGCGGATGGACACCATGACCAAGGCATTGCTGCGGGCGCCGAGAAAGGTAGGCAGACTGTCGAGCCAAGTCGGGCCCGTGCTGACATTCTTGGGCAGACCGAAAGAATCGATAAAATGCGACACAAAGAGCTGGTCAAAGGCATCGGCGCGACACGCTTTGAGGGCAGAGGTCGGGGGCATGCGTGTGAGCGCCTGCTGTACCTGGGCGGGAGCCGGCTGTGATGCATTTGCCTGAGCGTGCACCCAAAAAGCTCCAACCCGCGGTCCGGGACAAGCAAGTCGCAGATCAACGCAGCGCTGGCATTGCGGGAAGCCCAAGTCGCACTGTCCGGAGCGTTGCTTGGTCAGTCTGGCAGTCGATGCACGGTGCGGCAGATGGAGCGCCTTGTCTGACCTTTACTTTGCGTCGCCTGCAGGTGGCGCACCCTTTGCTCCTACCAGCGACATTTACCATGACGGAACGCGAGAGGTTTCATATGGTTGCGCAATGGCGGCCGAGATGAGCTGTCCATGATGATGCGGCGCGCGATGATGCAGGACGCAGCTTGTCGCGATGGCGTCGAGCTTACTCTTGGGCGTGTTGCGGTCATCTCCACTGAAACCACCAGCTGTCCAACGGTTAGAGGTGACGGCGAGCGCGTGTACGAGTATTATTCTGTCAAAAAATTTGGAAGTACTTCTATGAGATACCTTCAATATGGAATTTTTACGAGCTTTTAACTAGACACAAGCTCAGTGCCAGGCTTTTCTCCAAGGTCGCCAGCCAGTACGATCTTCAGTACAGTCTCCATGACGGAAACCTGCGAAGTCTGAGCACCAGGTTGGCCCAACGATTGAATAAATTACAGGAGCGAAAGTTGTCTTAATAATAGCAATAGCACTTTTCCTGAATATGAATAAAACGACTTGTGCATATACAGTATTCGATCAGGTCAGCAGGCGAACTTTACGCAGTGCGACGCGAAGGGTGCCATCTGCGGTAAAACGGCGCCTTGGAGCCATCAGCATTCCTGCCCCTAGTTTCGCTCTCAGGAACATCCACGCGCTCGCCATCGAGGCCGGTATTGGTCACGGCATTCTGTTGCTTGCCGAGGTAAAAGTCTGGCATGAAGAATGTCGCAAACAAGGGAGGCGCTGAAAGGATGAGCGCCGTGATAACAATGTGGCCGTTGACATGGGCATATGCGCGGATGGCACCCTGACGGATCGGGTCGTCGAAGGCATAATCGGTGCGCAACTTTTTGATACTGCCAAATATTTTTTTGAGCGTCTTCTCATTGACATTGGGAAGCTCGGTATGCATACGGTCCAGCATCTCATTGGTCCAAATAGCCGACGCGACAGCGCTGCCAATCGATGACCCGAGCGTAGACCACAAAGTAAGGAGGGAGATCATTGACGCCATGTCCTCATGAGGTACAGATGCCTGGCTGCCTACACGCGCGCCAACAACGTTGAAGGCGCTGAGGCAGTAGATGAGCTGGGCGGCAACGAGGCGGCCGGTTCCCTGTGTCATTGTCCCATTGGTTTCGAGTAAAAGGCTGTAACCCAAAATCTTGGCTACGGCGCCAAATACCATGAGGCCTTTGTAACGGTGCGTATGGCGCTGGACAAGACCGACGATGGGGCCAAGCAGGCTGAGGCCCATGGTGGTGATGCCGAGGAAGATGATCCACTCGTATTCTGTCCACTGCTTGATAATATAGACGTAAGACGATAAGTACGTGTTGCGCACAGATGAGGCCATCTGGTTAAAGGTAAAAATGGTGACGGCGGCGAGAAAAGCGCGGTTCTTGATGATGCGTTGGCTCATGATGGGCTTGGGTGATAGGTAATGCTCGTATAGAACAAACGCAATCAACAATATGAAACCAACGACGAGCATAGCAATTATGCGTGGGCTGTGCCAGCCACCTGCAGTATCTTTGGCAACGGAAAATGGCAAGAGGATGAGCGAAAACGATACACCGAGGATGACGAGGCCGATGATGTCAATATCGATGAGTCCACCCCCCAAGAGTTGAACCCAGCGTGAGAAACGGGTTGTTTGGGCATACATTTCTTCCTCGGTAGCAGTACCGTGGCGAAGGCGCCTTGATGCTGCCATGGTGACCATGCCGACCTTTTCACCTCGGCGCTGCATCACGTACAGTGTAGCGATAGCAGGGAGAAGCAGCACGGGCATAATAATGGCAAACATGCCCAGTCCCCATCGCCAGCGGTCGACGAATGCAGCACCCAGGAAGCCATTGATGGGGACCGTCACCACAAACGGGAGCGACAGAACTGCGCCAAAGAAACCTCGCCACTGCAGCGGGGTCAAATCGCCGACAATAATGTCGCTGAGTAAGTCGAGGCCCGACTTTCCTATGGCGGTGAAGCATACACCGACAGTGTACGCCGCAAAAGTGCTCGAAGTAGCGGCGACAATAAACCCCAAGACGTAGAAGCAGAGAATGACGACGTATGTGGTCGGGCGGGACGTAATGTCGGAGAGCTTGCCGATGAACGGCTTGCTGATGGCGCGAATGATTTGGCTGGCCGTGGCGACGGCGCCGAGCTGCGAGTGCTTTCTAAACGTCGAGCTCGCCATGGTGTTGAAGACGGTGGTGGTGATGCCCAGGTCCAGCGCGTAGGCAAACATGGTGAGCGAGATGGAGATGGCGAGCAGCCAGAGGAGAATCTGGCCCGCGCGGCCCGACTGGTAGAGCACCTTGTTAAAGGCCTCGACTCTGCTGACGCCAATCTCGGCGTGGGCATTGTCCTTGGGCGCGGGCTTTTGGTCCTCGTCTGCTTCTGCGTCCGCCACGGCAATGGCTTCCTTGGGTGCGGAAGTGGACGACAAGTCCGGGACAGAGTTGTCTCCATCGTTGGAGCGTCGGGGTGGCTCTGAGGCGCCGGTTGAAGTCGCCATTGTGTGCTGTGGTATACTGAGCAGTGTCTGCGGTGAAGAGCGGCCCAAACCAGAGACGTGTGCTGGAGAAATATCGTGTACTTGATCGGGTGAGTGAACGGGTTTATTCCTCTACTTCAGTCAGTGCAGCAACGAGATTCCCAAGTCCACTACCCCGACATAGGGTAGCGGCGTTATCGAAATTGCAGATGAAGATTATTTTGACCAAGTGAGAGAATAGAGACTGAAAATTTTCAGCAGAGCACAGGGATCAAAAAGTGGCATGGGATTGCAGCTATGAGGAACCCCCCACTAAAGATCATCGTCCTGTGTGGAAGCCTCCCCTCTTTCGAGTAGTCTCCGAAGCTCTACAAAGTCGGGAAAGTGTAGTTGGCCGCGGGAAGATGACGATTCTCTCATGTCCTGGAGGAATTCTGCCGTGAGCGTATTACCGTTTTGGCCAAGCTGGCTGGTAACGGCGACAAGGGCCAACCTGTCTGTCGAAAGAGAGGAACCATGATTTTTAAATGCAGTAGAAGTTGAGAGCTTATAATCGGCACATGCTATAGCCGAGAAACAAGGCTGGCGAGAGTGGAGGCGTTTGTGACTGATCAACTGATTGATAAAAGTCTAGTCGCCCAGGTGTGCGCTAGAATGCCCATCTGATAAGCTCAAGGCCTAATTAGTGGACCAACTAAATGGCCTTGAAAGCAGGCAATGCTCCATTTGCCACCCGTCATCCAATAGGTCGGATGAAAGGTTTTGACTGGGATTCCCTTTAGGTAAGTGCCTAGTAATTTTGTTGTTGTTCTTATTATTATGGTTGTTTATTTCCAGTAGCTGAATGCCGCTCCGTCCGCCCTGTTAAAAGGCAGGCACACGACTTGAGTTACCTCTCTTCGTCTTGAAGTATGGATGATTGGTGAAGGATGTAGGATACGTGGTCCGCCAGCACCGGATGCCCGTGCCGCTGGCGCTGCTCATTCAACTTCAGACAGTCTACTATCAAACATGGTGTCAACTCTGGCCACCCGACCGTGTTCATATCCCCTCATCTACCCCCGTTGTTCATGAGCCTCATGATTGCGAAAATGGCTATTTCTGTGCTGGAAGTTGAGGGAACGCCAATCCGTAGCGTGCATGGCTGGTCTGCGACGACGCTACGGGGCTAACTCATCGACACAGAATGACAAAGTCACAAACTAGCAAGAACGGAAGAACCAGGACAATAAATAAAGAGAAGAAGCACAACAGTACCCCTGGATATTTGTTTGCTTCGTGGAGCGGTCTGCAATGCAGCTACCACGGAGCACTAGCCAACTGACCGTGAAACGTAAATTACAGTCATCTTTGTACTTGAAACTGGTTACAGAGTGAACGTGGGACTGCTAAGACTTACACGAAACTACCCTATCGCGCGCGGAAAAAACATTCGCTGCCATAAATACGCGTCCTTCCTCAGAACCAACGACCGATTGCTCTGCATGGCACGAGCCCTGTTCAGGAACAATGTTATTTGCGTCATCGCTGATCAGGCCAAGTGACCCCAGCGTGCTAATTTACGCCATGCTCTGGCTGATGCTCGTCTGGACATGTTTGTGCAGAGCTTAAAAGAGACTGTGGTGCGCTGAGTTGAGCGAGTACAAGCTTCGTCGGTTGTTGTGATGGCAGACCGCTCCTCATCACCAATATTGGATGTCGTGAATCGCTATTGATACATGTTTGCTCGTATTCAGAGCAGGTATTGGAGCATACTGTCGTTCAAAGATATCTATCGGCGCACATGTGTCCCTCTGGAGCCGCTCTGTCCAACGCTTGTGGCGCACCTTTTCACGGCAACTGCAGCGACGAGGTGACCGAAGCGCTTCTGTTTACAAGTGTGCAGGCTTTTTCTCAAAGTACTTAAAGAGGATGACCTCTCTCTCTTTTCCAAACATCAAAAAAGTACCAAGCAAGCAACATCGTTCCGAGCAACATCATCCTCAACATCTTCCACCATGTCTGTTCCACCATCGCCAGGTCACCCCCATGATTACAGCCGCTTGGATCAACGCAACGACAGTTTTCGCAGTAGTATTGATGTCGATTTGGTGGAGAAACTGGCCGCTCGTCACAATGGTAACAAGCTCTGTCGCATATTGGCTGCAGGCGGTGGCTACACTTTCACCTGCTACAGAGTCACCTTTCCCGATGATGGCAAGGAGTGGGTGGTTCGCATCGCCATGCCGTCATCGCTCGCAGACGAGTGGGATGTAGTCCGAACGGAGGTTGCCACTACAAGGTATGTGCACTTTTCCCAAATGTGTTGTGATTTTCCCCTCTGGCTGACACGGTTGGAACAGACATGTCCAGCGCCTGACCAAGATCCCCGTGCCTACGGTCCGCGCTTACGGAACCAACGAGCGCCTGACATCGGATCCGTTCAAGACGCAGTCATGGATCATCACCGATCGGCTGCCCGGCAAGCCTCTCTTGGATGATGATCTATTCCTCATGCCTCGCGAGAAGCGCTTGCGACTCTTCTCGCAGCTCGGAGACGTGCTTGCGCAGCTGCAGGGGCTGACTTTCCCCAGCACAGGCTCGCTGTATCCGGATGATTCAGACGATACAAAGGCCAAGATTGGTCCTTCCTTCTGTCGCCAGGATCACGCCCTTGGAATGCGAGATGGAGTTGTTCGGAATCGGCCCACTTTCACCACCGCCTGGGACTCGATCAAGCATCATCTCAAGGCCACAAGCGATCCGCCCGACATGAGAACTGTCAGTCACAGTAACGACGTCAATGATGAAATTGCTCGCCAAGTCGTGGCATTAGACGGCGTGGAGCGCCACGTCCGGGACAAGAGCCACTCCTTCTGGAGAGAGGACGCCGGGTTCGCACTGAGCCACCCCTGCCCGGTAAACAATCGCATCTTTGTCGACGACGACGGCAATATCAAGGGTATTATCCACTGGGCCTTTGCGGAGATTCTGCCACGCCAGCTCTGCCACCCGCCGGACTTTGCACTGGGCACCTGCGCCCCGCCCGGCCTGCGCGAGTTCAACCCCGTCTGGGCCGAGTTCCTCGAGGCCATCACCCCAGACCACTCGTACCACAAGCACCTGCGGTACTACCTGGACAATGAGAAGCACCTGGGCTTTGCCTCCATCCTGCGCTCCCCCTCCTTCCTGGCCGTGGTGTACTTTTGGGACAAGGTGTACGACCTGCAGCACAAGCAGCCCCCGCGCGTGATGCTCGCCGACTTCTTCAGCAAGCCGGAGAACCAGGCCGAGCTGGACAGGCGGCTGGCGGACCAGAAGCAGCACTCGGACGATGTTCTCGTCAGACGGGGCGTCGCGATGGCGCCGAGGCTGGAGGAGATCCGAGACTGGTTCATGCAGGTGCAGGACCTGGTGAGGATTGCTTCAAAGACGGGCAGTTATATCCACGAACCCTTTTCAGTCTCGCCAGTCTTGTCTGTTGACTCTGGGAGCTCCCGCGTGCGGTCTCAAGACTCTGGCAAGTCTGGTCACTAACCGTGCCTGACAGTTACGCATAGTCTGAGACTGAAAACGACAATTTTGTTTTCAGAAAATTTCTCAAAAAGAAAAAAATAATTTACTTTCAACATTCGATTCCTTATCTCCGCTAACTCTTGTGAATCTACTATTTCCAGCTCTCTTCCGTCCGAACGAGCTTGTCATGGTTGACGACTCCTGTAGTAGGAATTGTGTATAGTCATGCCATCTTTGTCATTTTCTCCTTTTTCGTTCCAGAGACAAAACCACACGGCTATACATGAGTATAGCTAATGAGATCCATCAGACATGGCAGTATCTACAGTGTTTTTCTTATTTTCCCCTTTCCCTAGACTGACTTTTACTAGTCACCCATCATTCATGTTGCAGTCGACAGATTCATTTGCTCCTGCTCGGCCGCCGTCTTTCTGGTGAGCAGGCTGTCAATGTTGCTTCGAATGTAATTCAGTCCGACCGAGTGATTGTTGACCGCTGCCGACACAAAGGGATCCGGCTGCCGGCCGCGCCTGGTAAACTGCTGCAGGCTGGTCAGGGCCCTGTCGAGCTGCGCGGCCGCGTCTCGCTCGTGGCGGCGCCAGTACTCCAGGTCTTGGTGTATCTGCGCGATCTCGGCACTCAACTCCGCCATACGGGTGTGCTTTGACATGATGTCGTCACGTTGATGAATACTAGTAACGGGATTTCAGCATGGGTGGTTCTGCAGATTATATGTTAGGTTGCATGAGAGTACTGAGAATACAGTCTTGGCCTTACTTTTTGTGTCTTTGGCTCATGAGCAAGTCAACTTCGTCGCGGTGGCATCAAGAGTAATCGTGATTTTCATCTGCCAGTTTGCGCCCAGTCATTCTCTCTTCTCAAGATAGTCCATCAGCGGTGTACTTATACTCTGCCTCGGGACCAGGGCCTGATGCTGTGCAACTCGACCGCGGAAATTCTTTGCGGCGGTATCCCTGCAATTCGAGCCAACAGTGCTAGGAAGTTTTGTATCCAGGCGACTTTTTTCTTGTAGAAGCGTCTTTCTGCCACGCAAAAGGGAGGAAAGGCGGCCAGGAGCTGCAGCGCGTTGTCGGGCAGAGTGGCCGGGGCCGCACTCGCCTCACCGTGTACTTACTGGCTGGAGACAGTTTGCGAATTTTTTCAATAAACAGACATGAGGCTGAAACGCATCACATGTCGTGACAAATTCCTCGCCTTTGTCCAGGTCGTTGGGCAGTCCTGCAGCCCTCTTTTTAATGCATGCACCGAGGATACACAAAATCGGTCGGGTGCATAGGCTGAAGAATGACTCGACGATTTTGGGCAGTTAACGTCTGCGTAGAGTTGTCGTCGGACACTTTCAGCAAAAATGGTTAGAATGAGTCAGACGAGAAGAAATGTAAATGTAAAAGGTGACCAATGTTGGTGAATTGGTGTAATTACGGCGGCGGACAATTCATTGTTATAGACCGACATTGTGGCAGTGCCGGCTTGCCAGGCCGCTTGCCAATACCAAACACTAATTTTTGCTTTGGTGGCTGATTCCTTTCTAGTTTTTCTTTATGTTATTTATAATTTTATAAGTATTGCTATTCAACCGTACAGCAACTTTTTGCTGTTCGTATAGGTAATTTCTATTAGTGGGAATATTATAACTTTAGCCCTACACTTTTTCCTTATGCCCTTGAGTTTCTTCTCTCCCTTCCTTCCTACTCTTGTCCTTCTTTTCCTGTCTTTATCTTTTCTTCCTTTTCCTTCACCTTCCTTATCTCAAAACTACTTATAGTAAACTATTCTCATGGCACAGAAAGACAGTGGCGGCAGTGTTATTAGGCAACAGCGCCTAGAAATATGAAATTAAGCACTATCATGAATTTTTTCTTCTTCTTTTTAGAAACCGACTAGTAGTCTCATGGGAAACCATACGAATAGCAATACTCTTTTTAATTTGATGTATTCACTTCATCTAGTGTCCTCGGGACAGCGCACAAGGACGGCGCCCCACCTACTGTTAGGCGCCTCCAAAGCTTGTCTCTGCACCGAGAAAATCAATGGTGAAATTCCTTCTCCCGTCATCCATTTCAGCTCCAAGCGCCACCAACAATGACCTCTGCGGATGGCAGCCGGATGGAGGGCGTAGAAATGGCTGCCGCACGCACACTCTTCACCTCGACCGCCGTCGAAGGCGCCGCCGCCCGCCTCGGCCGTCTGGCCCTGCCCGGGCGCGCCGCCTTTGACACGCCCAACTACACGTCCGTCGCCAGCCGCGGCGCCGTGCCGCATCTGACTCCCGACAACATGGCCAAGCATGTATCGCCCGGACCTGTATACATGGCTCTGGAAGATTGTGAGTCTTGCTTCCGCCTCTGCTCCAGACGTGTTGACGAAACCTCACATCGCTAACCGACGGGCAAGTCATTGAGAGGAAGCAGCCTCCGCTGTACAAGACGCCCGTGACGCGGGACAATCGGCTGCACAGCTTCACGGGCCTGCCGCTGGAGAGCGCCACCGTCCTGGCCGCCCGGCGCAGCCAGACCGTCACCACGCCCACGGGCAACACGGCCAAGTCGGTCACGCTCTTCACCTCGACGGGCTTCCGCAGCCTCTCCGTCCCAGAGTTTGTCGAGGCCGCCGCGCTGCTCCGGCCCGACATTGTCGTGCCCCTGGCCGACCTCTTGCACATTAGCGCCACGCCGCCGTCCAAGAAGCTGGTGCGCATGGTCGAGCGCACCGAGGAGTGGCTGGACCAGTTCCTGACGGCCTCGGAGCCGACCGACGGCGGCGCGCGGCACAGCGCCGTGTTTGCGCCGGTGCTGGCGGTCGAGCACCCGCTGCAGTGGGCGTACCTCCAGCACCTCGCCGAGGACGTGCGCGAGTCCCTCTCTGGCCTGGCCATATACGACACACGGCTCCTGGCGGACATTGTACCAAACTACGAGCCGCTTCGCGCGCTGCCTCGTCTGTCTCTGGATCCTCCCAAGACGCCCCAGCAGGTGCTCAAGCAAATTGCTCTCGGCATAGACGTCTGCGTGCTCCCCTTTATCAACGCCGTTTCCGATTCCGGCGTCGCCTTTACCTTTACCTTTCCGCCTCCCGCCGCGTCTTCATCCGACGACGCCCCTCGGCCTCTGGGCGTCGACATGTGGTCCGAGGCGCACGCCGCCGCGCCGCAGCCGCTCAGCGCCGACTGTCAGTGCTACACCTGCACGGCGCACCACCGCGCCTACGTGCGGCATCTGCTCAACGCAAAGGAGATGCTGGGCTGGAGCCTGCTGCAGGTCCACAACCACCGCACGGTGGGCGCCTTTTTCGAGGGCGTCCGCGCGGCGCTGCGGGACGGCACCTTTGCCGCGCCCGCGGAGCGGTTCGCGGCCGTGTACGCGGTCGACTTCCCAGAGGGCACGGGCGAGAGGCCCAGGGCGCGGGGCTATCACTTCAAGAGCGAGCACGGCCAGGAAAAGATTAACAAGACGACGTGGGTCGATGTCGGGGCGACGCTGGCCAAGACGGAAGCATAATCAAAGCATAGATGATGGAGTTTTGGTGACTATTTAACATTGCTAATTTTGTACATTATCCACCGGATTTGATAATCTTGAGGGACATGTTTGTCGAGCTCGTAATCTCTGGTCTTGCAAATGTATATGAGCTGGTTAGGCCTCATCCATGTAGATTATCCTTCGGTGTGCTTTGTATTGCCTACAAAACGGGCACAAAGTAAAAGTCTTGTCTATATAATCATAAGTAAGCTATCTTTTTTGCCCTCTCCAGCAACCTTGTCAAACTCATTAAACCAACACTCGCCCAGTATATGACCCCAAACCAAGTGCTCCGAGCCAGTCAAATGCGGTAATGCTCCCGTTGCAAGTTCTTTCCAGTAGTCTTTCGACTCGTATAGCTGTTTTGTCTTTCCGTCGTCCGTACACGAGCGGAGCAGAAAGGGAATCTTGGCACCAGGAAAGTACACCACAATGTCGCCGGGCTCCGCCGTCTCGGGGAGGAGAATGCACCTCGGCTTGGTGTCTGCGGCATCTTTGCTCGCAAGAAATCCAATCAGCCGCGCATCGATGATAGAGCTCCGGTCGCGGACAATGGACTCGACTGGCCACGACGTATCCGACCACTCGACAGTCTTGCGTCCGCGAGCGACGAGGTGCTCTTCGATCGAGCCTGGTTTCGGCGGGCAGGTCTGCAGATCCACAAACGTCTTCAGCTTCTTCGACAACCGGAAGACCGCACGGCGTCGATGGGCACCGGGGGGATGATCCAGCAGCCGGCTCATATACTTGTCCAGGTGGCGGGCGCGCCCGCGCGAAGGAGAGTCAGTCTCAACCTGAGAGGGGCTGGGAGGATGGTAAAAGTATCCCTCGCGAGCATTGAGGAGTATTTCCCACCTTGCCAGGATGTAGGCTTCTAGTGGATACTTGCAGCTGTATTTGGATTTGAGCCACTCCTTCCGCAGCTTGTCGAAATGTATCTCGTCTTTGCCTTGCAGGTAGGCCGGCTTCACGGTGCGGCCCACCACCCCAAGCACCCGGCCGTGCACGGCGAGCACATCAGCCGGCAGCCAGGCACGGAAATCTGCTAGCCTCTCATCAGGTAGAGCTGTGCTGCGCTGCGGCACTGTTGGGTCTGGGCTCTGCGTCGCCATCGGTGTTGCCGTCGCCACAACTTCAATGATGGCCCCAGGCTCATCATCTCTCAAGTGCGTCTGCGTCCAGCTGGCGACCCATGACGGTACACTGTGCGGCTCGCTCGTCACCTTGGGAGATCCTCCATAGCCGGTGCGCTGGTGTGACCAGATGCTGGCCACCCGTGATTCTATCCATGGCGTTTGCCCACGGGGTGGTTTGCGGCCGAGGTAGCTGAGCGCCGTGTAATCGTTTCTCGTCATCATGATGTCTCGCGCAAAAGCCGTGTAGACTGCCGCCACGCTTTTGCCGTAGTCGACGGTGCCGAAGCCTACCCAGTCGAAGCCGCTGCTGAGACCCAAGAGGGCAAAGATTTTGTCGCGGGGATCTGTGGCCTCGAGTCCTCGCGCGCGGACCACCATGTCGAGAATGTCGGTGCTCGTGTTGTGATTCGCGCCTTCAACAAGCTGTCCGTACCAGTCTGGAAGGTTGTGCTGTTGTTGGTGCAATATCTGGAAGGCCACACGAGCCTCCCAGATCCGACTGACCGGCTCAAACAGGTATTGCTGTCGGAGACTCTCGCCGTAGAGGTCGTGCTTGCGCCTCTGCAGCACTGTTGCCTTGACAAAGTCGTCCCATGGAATGCGGCGATGACCGCACTGGATCGAAACGGTCTTGGAGACGACAGCTTCCTGAAAAACCCACAACGCGTGAACCAGTCCCGGCACAGCACGTCGTGGCAGACATCGTGAAGATCTCCGCGGAACTCGGTTGACTCGTCCAGCATCGCGGGACGTGCACTGTCCCTCTCGCCGTCGTCGTTGAGCGCCCATGAGCTCTGGCGCTCTAGATAGTTCCAGGCTGAAAGCGAAACGTTGCCGCCCAATTCACCCAGGTGCACAATAGTCTCCTCGGCGAGGCGGAAGATGCTGCGCATGAGACTGACCTGGTGGTTTCTCTCTGCGACATTGCCCTGATCGATGCACAGCGCGTCCACCCACATGACGACAGAGTGGTTGCGGCGTCGCAGATGGCGGAGAGCTGAATCGAGATTGAGCCCGATGACAAGAAGCTTTCCATTGCAGTAGACTTCATGACTGCTTGTTTGGGCACCCCAGACATAGGAGAGTGCCGTGTATGCTGGGCGGTCCAACCCGGAAATTGAGTAGCATGTAATGTCGCATTTTAATGGCTCGCCGAAGGAATCAGCTGCAAGGAGGGAAAGCAGCCTAATTTGACCGACTTTGATGGGCTCGTACTCATACGAGTCGGGCCCACCAGTGTATGATGAGTATGGTGGTGGGTGATCCGGTATGGGTTGTGACTCTTGCATCGTGATTGCGAGAAGCCGCAGCAGCGATAGGATAACAAGGAATAGGGTGGGCTATTACTAGAGCATAAAGATGGCTGCTCTGCTACCGAAAGGTTGCTGCTGTGCCATGCTGACGGTAGATGATCGTGGCAGGGCTTTGAGCGACCCGGCTTGAATACTTAGCACACTCTGACAAGGCAGACTTGCGGTATTCGCCCTTTACAGATCAACAGCACATCAATTACTGGTCAGAAATTTGAACATGTCGTCACACAGTCATTCTTTTCCAATGTTCTTTGGTTAGATTCAGCTCGTGGTTGAGCATTGGCCGGCATTGACAACAGAGGTCTTTTGCAGCATCCCAGTCGAAAGGTTGTTCTACTCGGCCCACGACAGGCAGGGCCTTGACTTGCCGCTACAATTATGGGCGAGCTTTTGCGGCCGCGGAGCAGCCAGGCGACGATGACGGAACGTTTGGCGAGGCCGCGGCTACGGGTCAGATCAGGATTGAGTAGTGAAGCAGACGAATGACCGGCGCAGTGTGCGACCAATTCGGAGCACGACGTCTGCGCTTCTGCGCTGTGCTTCTGAGAGCAGAGTATTGAAGGGCGTTGGTGGGAAGAAAATATTTATATCGAGACATGCTGCGGAGATAGCGGGAGCCCTTTGGTTCTATGCCGTCTGGTTGCTTGCACCAAGCCACCCAGTAAAGACTGATTGCAGTTAGAGACACGGTATGCCGAAATCAGCAGAGAAAAGCAAAGATCGTGTCTTGGGTGTGTCCGCGCGCTGCTCCCCTGGTCTAGGCCGCAAGCGGTGTCTCAGGGAGACGCCATAATTAGAAACGTGAATGGCGCCATGTCTAAGGATTCAAAGCACTGTAAGACCTCGGGGTGGTGTTGATGAGTCAAACGAACGGTTCTTGATGATGAAGAAATTATCGGATCACCCATCGAACGGAATATCTTGGGCGTTTGGATATCAAGAGCTGTCGGAGTCAAGTATGATCAGTATCGCAGCAAACGAGGCTGAGCTGACGCGGACGCCCAGGAGAAGAGCTCCACCGGCCGGGCCTATCAGTAGATGCAGCCAACCAGACGAGGCCGTCTCCCCACACGGCGCTCGGCCGAGCCCAAGCCAAGGCGAGCCCGTTGCAACCCTCGCCGTCGGGACCTGATTCTTACGATGGGCTGCTCGTATTTTCTTCTTTTCACTGCTTTCCATTCAGACTCCCTTGCTGTTGTCCCCCGTTATATCATTGCCGGCACCGGTTCGCCCACCACAACCGCCATGGCCCCATCATGAACGATGAGCAAGACGACGAAAACAGACCGCTAATGGCCACCCACGATCACGACCAAGACGCCGACGGGCGCAGGCGCACCGACTACGACAACGACGACGCTGGCACCAACAAGAACATTGCGACGTCCACCACCGCCACGCGCGAGGACGCCTCATCCAGCGTCGCATCCGCCCTCTACCACACCAACGACGACCAGGACACGCCCACCCCACGCTTCATCCAGGACCAGCAGCAACAAAGCGACGACGATGCCTCGTCGCAGCGCAACCGCGGCCGCAGGTGGCCAACATGGGTGCCGTTTCCCATCGAGCGGACCGGCCGAGCCATTGCGCGCTGGACGCGCGGGCCGGCCAACGCCCAGCCGTACCGCATCCGTCCCCTCTTCCCCTCGGTGCAGGAGTTTCCGCTGCGCCTCATGGACCGCCTGCTGCCCGGGCGCCGCCGCCGCGCGTGGCTGCTTTTCTTCTACCTGGCCATCTGGATCGTCGCCTTTGCGCTCATCAAGCGCCAGGAGACGCTGGCCGGCGAGATTGCGGGCTGGGGCCGCCCAAAGCCCATTGGCTGCGGCGCGGCCTACTTTTCGCGCAGCAACCTCTGCGGGCTCGACGGCAACGACTGCCGGCCCTTCAACGGCAGCGCGCTGCCGTTTCGCTGCCCGGGCAACTGCGCGAGCTACCGCGTGCTCAACCCGCGCGCCGTCGGCGACCAAGAGGTCATCTACCGGCCGCTGATTGTGGGCGGGCCGACGACGGACCTCGACCCCGCGTCGGCGACGTACCGCGGCGACTCGTACATCTGCGGCGCCGCGGTGCACGCGGGCATCATATCCAACACGGACGGCGGCTGCGGCGTCGTCAAGCTCGTGGGCCGGCAGCAGGGCTTCGTGTCGACGGACCGCAACGGCATCACCAGCGTGTCGTTTGACTCGTACTTTCCGCAGGCCTTTCAGTTCGTCAAGGTCGACTGCCACGCCACCGACGCGCGCTTCTCCATCCTCGCCCTGTCCGTCGTCTTCACGGCCGTGCTGGGCCTGTGTACCGCCTCGCCCGCCGCCTTCTTCTTCCCCACCTTTGTCGGCGCCTTTTGGACCGTTGGCATGGCCACTGACACGCCCTCCTACACGACCGTCGCCGCCCTCTTCTCCAACATTCTCGGCAAGTTTGTGCCCGCCATGTTCACCGGCTGGGTCATGTACGACAAGATGGGCGTGCGCCGCACCCTCAAGGGCCTCACCGCGCAGGTCGAGAAGATTGTCCTCTGGCTCGGCGCGTGCTGGGTCGGCGCGCTCGACAACTACACGCTCGACTTCATCCCCATCCAGCGCCTCAACGGCCACGACCTCGCGCAGCAGCCCGGCGCCCGCGCGGCCCTCGCCATCATCGTCATTGCCCTCTTCTTCATCATCGTCTTCCAGGCGTGGTGCTTCCGCCAGGAGGCGCGCTTCAACAAGTACATTAAAGTGTACGCCATCTTCGTCGCCGGCATCGTCCTCTCCCTCATCCTGCCGGGCCTGAACCTGCGCATCCACCACTACGTGCTCGCGCTGCTGCTCCTGCCGGGCACGAGCATGCAGACGCGGCCCTCGCTGCTCTACCAGGGCCTGCTCGTCGGTCTCTTCATCAACGGCATCGCCCGCTGGGGCTTCGGCTCCTTTCTCGAGACCGACGGCGCGCTGCAGGGCGACGCCCAGCTCGGCACCGTGCTCCCCAGCATCCGCGCCCCGGCCATTGACTGGTCCAACGGCACGGCGGGCGCCCAGTCCACCATAACTTTTAAATGGGACCTCCCGCCGCTGGACGAGTACGACGGCATCAGCATCCTCGTCAATGACGTAGAGCGCTACCGCTCGTACTTTGACGACACGCATACGCCCGCGCAAGAATACACCTGGACGCGCAACTCCAGTCTCGGCCTGGCAGAGTACTTTCGGTTCGGTTTCATGGTCGACAGCAATGCTGGCGATTACACAAAGGCGGGTATATGGAGCAAAGACGGCGAATGGAAGGACATGGCTGCCGGTCCGTCTAAATAAAAGATACAAGAGCATTTGTATAAACTAGAAACGCAGTTTCATTCCCATTTAGAAGTATTTACAGCAATGAACGCACA
The DNA here is from genome assembly GCA_030778065.1 of Akanthomyces uredinophilus. Classification (NCBI taxonomy): domain Eukaryota; kingdom Fungi; phylum Ascomycota; class Sordariomycetes; order Hypocreales; family Cordycipitaceae; genus Akanthomyces; species Akanthomyces uredinophilus. Next base: position 261,022 of record JAPFRW010000131.1, on the reverse strand, counting down.
TGAATTAGGACAATCCAATATAAGATACACTAGCCACTCTCAATGGCAGCATATATTGAAGCAGTCTATACTCATCTTTTACTTTATCCTCTCTTCTATATCCGCAATCGTGAAACAGGTGGACGAGTTGTACTCTACATCTCCTCTCCATGGCCCGGCTGCAGCATATCGGCGAGCACATCCCACCGCGCTGCGTCTTCGCCGCTGATGGCCCTCGCCACGCTCCTCAGCGCACGGCATATATACCTCAGCAACCGCATGAATTCTGCCTTGATCTGCCGCAGCACAATAATGTACCCGACGCTGCCGCTGCCACTCATTCCCTCGTCACCATCGCGGTCCACTCCTGCTAGACCATTCTGTATCCGCGCATCTTCGAGCTGGAGGCCCAGATCTAGCACCCCGAGCATCGCGTCGCGCAGAGGCGCCATCTTAGCCCCGAGACACATCTGGTCCATCATGTGCTTGACGCAGCGGGCGTGCGCGGTCATCATGCCGTCGACGTCTGGGGCCGCGCGGAGCTCGCGCTGCATGCGCGTTGTCTGCGGGATCAGCACCACCGTGGAGAGGTACGTCTGCAGCGTGTCGACAAACCACACGAGGCTGCTGCGCGCGGCGTAGAACAGTCCTCGCGCTTCCATCTCGCCGTCGTCGGCCGCGTCCTCGGTGCGCAGGTCATCACGGATTTTGGCCGCGTGCAAGGCGTGCGCGGCGCGCTTCACCTGCAAGAGAAAGGTAAAAGCGGCCTGGTAGCGCGCGACGCTCTGCGTGTCAAGAATCATCTGCACGGGCCATGCTGGGCGGTACACGATCTGTACGAGTGAAAGCGCGGCCGTCACGGAGCTGCGCGCTTCTGTGGCCGCCACGAGCCGGCCGTTTGCGGCTTCAACGTGGACGGATAGATGGCTGGTGTCGACAGTGCCTGCGTAGGCTTCCTGGGCGGATATTGTGAGAGCGCGGCGGTTCTGCCATGTGGAATCTTTGGCGTCGAGCTTGGCAAAGAGGCGCTCGCAAAACGACGAGGCGGCCGCGCCGTCGGACATGAGGTAGACGTTGTGGAGCGCGCGCAAGGCGGTCTCGAAGCCGGCGTCGTCAAAGATGGCCGACCGGAGGGCTGTCGATACGGCCGTGTACTTGCGATCGATCCACTGCCCGAGGGCCATGTTGAAGAGGTCCGGAAAGGGCGCCGACTCGAATCCAGGGGGGCAGATAGACTCGTAGGTGAGAATCTGCGTCTTGTCGCTGCTGCTCCGCAAGCTGTCCTCGACTTTGAGACGCCCAAGGCGGCGCAGGATGACGATGCTCTTGCCCGTGGTGTAGATTTTTTCGGCTGCAGGATGCACAAACTTGGGTGCGAGGAGCTGTCCGTCTTCGGTCCGGCGCAGCCTGAACCGGTGCTGCCAGAGGTCGCCGAGCGGCACGTCCCGCACGCCGTGAAAGATGAAGAAGGTCTCGTCGCTAGGTAGCAGCCTGCCCTCCTCAACCCAGCTGCGTATCTCGCGCAAGTAGACGGTGAAGCACTCGAGAAAGATGCGCGCGAGAAACTCATACAGATGCTGGTTCCCCGTCAGCTGCGCCATGCTTGACTCGTCAAACAGCAGCTCGAGATATCGGAAGTTGTCCGACGTCGGATTTTGTTGCACCTTGAGAATCACGCCAGACAGCTTGAAGAGCGGCTCCAGCACAGGTGTGAGCTCCTCCCGGGCGGCTATGAGACTAATAACGACTTGGTCGACCGGACTGGCAAGTCGCTCTTGGATGCGCACGAGGTGCTTGTCCAGAACATGCACGCGCTCTGCCACGCAGTCTTGCAGAGCTTGCAGCTGCGGCTCTTTTTCGTGCTGGGCGGCAAAGTCTCGAAGAATACTGATATATCCGCCAGCCTCAGAAAAAGTCGCGAGTAGGGACTTGTGCGTCTGCCATGCTATGTTGGATATTTGAAATGCAGGGTCGGGTGCGCCATCAGCATCAAACAATGTAGTCGGTAGGCCCTGAAGCATGAACAGAACTTCACCGAGGGCCTGTGTTTCCGAAAGAGAAATCTTTCGCACTATACCAGAAGGATCTCGCGTTGGTTCTTCTTGTTTCCATTGCTGCTGCTTCATCACCGCTTTTAATGCATCGTTGTCCTGTGGATGGACGATGAGACTCTGGGCTGTCCTGCCAGCGGGAAGATCACCACCAAAGTGGGAACTCTCATCGGACTCTTCCCCAGGGCCTCCCTCAAAGATTTCGTCTCCAGATCCGTCGCTGTAGTTGATCGACTCCCAAATGTCCGAGTCTTGCGCCCAGCCGTCCTCTCGCGCGATGTCTTCCCATTGCAGTCTAGGCCCCTCGTTATCGTCTGCGCAAAGGCGCGAAATGTCTTGCAGCCTGGTGTTGTGTGTAGGCCGGTCTGACAGCTCTAGTAATAAATGCAGAGTTTCCGGATACCATTTGAAGGGGGCGTATGGCAGCTGGTCAAGGCGCGCCTTAAGTTCATCGGCGAGGGCATCCCTGTTGTTGACGCGGAACTTCTCTTGCAGCCCGTTTAGAGAGTTCTCCACCTCGAAATGATTAGTCCGGAGGAATTTATTCTCCTTCAAGGCCCGAAGAGCAGCATCGCGAGTCCGAAGAAAGCTCTTGTCGGACTGCTTGATGGTTAGTCAATCGTGTCTGGGAGGACGGCGCAAGGAACCGTACAGAGGCTTTTGTGTGGGTCAGTGCCTCGATGAGGTCGCCTGCGAGGCTCTCTATCTCTGCAGCAAAGGCCATGACGCGGCCAGCTGCATTTTGGGCATCTATAGTTCACTGTATGCAGAGCTTGTTGATGTTTGACTTGGGGTAACGCGTAAAGCGGTTTGGCGGGGCGGTATTGCCTAACATGGCCTGGCACGCTGCGGATACAGCGTGCGTTTACTAGCGGTTCCGTGGAACTGATGGACTGATCCACGAGTGTCTTCTGCCCAGCGCATATGAGACCAAGGCAGTTGTCACTGCAGTATCAGATAGACTTTTACTACTGTATGGCATCTCATGGCTCGTCGTGTAGATTTTATTCTTTTTTCGAATTTGCCTCACAATGTCGTGGAGACTGACTTCATCGCAGCATCGTCGACATTTACACGAGGTTCGGGCCAGATCGTGAGGCGCTCCACCACGCTAACCGCTTGCCCCTCCCCTACCCTGTTACAGTGCATTTGACCACTGAATCGCCCCTATTATCTCTGTCCTTCGGCCTGTCTCATCCCCGTCTTTATTTTTGCTCGAGGGGCTTTCGAATTTCTGTCCGCGAGTAGCCTCAACACCACCATCTCCCTCTTGGCCATCGCCGACGCATCTTGCCTGGCGCCTTTACCGTGACGCGACCCAATCCATGTCGAGCTGATACGCCCTGCTGAACTGTACGACTCTTCGAACGCGCCATCGTTAAGCATCCGCCACCATGGCGATCGCGCGTCCCGTTAGGACGCTCGGCCTCCTGGCCGTTGTGCTCTGGTGTTTTTTCCTATACCAGCTGTTCAAGCCCACCGCATCGATTTTCGGGCCTGCCGGAAGATATGCCAATTTTGAGCGAGACCCCAACCTGGATCGTAAGGGACTTCCATTCGCTTGGCGCAAAATGCATGGCCAGACATAGTGCTAACCCCCTATTAGCTACTGGCGAGCCAGAGGGCATCCTCGTGCGCGCTTCTTCCAAGTACGCACCCGATGCCAAAGATACCGATCGCATACCAGCGACCTTGCTAGCTCTCGTCCGAAACTCGGAAGTTGACGACATGGTAGCTTCCATGAACGATCTCGAGCGAACGTGGAATCACAAGTTCAATTACCCTTGGACCTTTTTCAACGACGAGCCCTTTTCGGACGAATTTAAGAAGAAGACAAGCGCGGCGACCAAAGCCAAGTGTAACTATGGTAAGCCAAAATTGGAGATTTCCGTGCCCGAGCAAGAGTGATGTTAACAGCTGGCGGTAGAGGTCATCCCCGACGAGCATTGGGCAGTCCCTTCTTGGATTGACAAGGACATGTTTGACGCCTCTGCTGCTGTTCTCGAAAAGAATGGCGTGCAGTATGCTCGAATGATGTCGTACCACCAGATGTGTCGTTGGAACAGCGGCATGTTCTACAAGCATCCTGCTCTCAAGGATGTTCGCTACTACTGGCGCGTTGAGCCCAAAGTCCACTTCTTCTGTGATGTCGACTACGATGTTTTCCGCTACATGCACGACAACAACAAGACGTACGGCTTCACGATTACTCTCTACGACGACCCGAATACGCTCCCCACACTTTGGCCCGAAACCGCCAAGTTTCTCGCCGACCATCCCACATACCTCAAGGAGAACAATGCCGTCAAGTGGGTGACGGATAGTGAGCGTCGACCCGAGCACAATCTCAACGCCCAGGGCTTCTCGACTTGCCACTTCTGGACCAATTTCGAAGTCGCCGACATGGAGTTTTGGCGCAGCCAGGTGTACGACGACTACTTCAACCACTTGGACAAGGCCGGCGGCTTCTTCTACGAGCGCTGGGGTGACGCCCCTGTCCACAGCATTGCAGTTGGCCTCTTTGAGGACAAGAGCAAGATTCACTGGTTCCGCGATATTGGATACCAACATATTCCGTTTTTCAACTGCCCCAACTCGCCCAAGTGCAAGGGATGTGTGACGGGTCGCTTGACAGACGGGGAGCCATTCCTTCACCGCGAAGATTGCCGCCCCAACTGGTTCAAGTACGCTCACATGGACTAATTTCTGGCGACTACGTCCTGTGGTCCGCATCTCTCATGAATCAACGTTTATGTGGAGGATGAATGGGTAATTTGTTCTATTGGAGTGGTGATACGACTCGATCTGAGGCCAAGCACGCACACTGCTGCGGGCGCGCAGAGAAATTGGAAGGCGGGAGTAACACAAACGCATGTAATCTGGATCCTTGTTTTCGGCTGGTGTTTTGAGGCGCATTGCTATTGGAGACTGGCAACTGTAACATATAGAACTGGCTTCGGAGAGCCACGGCCAGTGGGTGGCGTTTTGAAGGCAGAGCCTTACCTTTTTTTTACACACACATTGTACATTCAACCATCGGCTCAGTAAATTACGACCTAATTGTAAATTGGCAACATATAAATACAAATCTAGAATTGCAGAGTGGATATCATATTCATGCGGCAAACACCGTGACAACGCCCGACGTGCCTCCCACGCAAAACTGGTCTCCCCAGCCGTCCTCCTTCCACGCCATGCAACTAATGACATTCTTCCTCGCCTTTTCCTTGCCGTCCCTACCCACGACCCTTTTCCGCGCCTCGTAGCCCTCGGGGCCCCACGGCACCGCCACCTTGCCCGCGAGCCTGCCGCTCAGCAGATCCCACGCCAGGACTCGGCCCTCGCCCGGCTGCGATTCCTCCTCGGTTCCCGTCATCTCGTCGCCAACAAGTACATACTTTTCCCTCGCGCCCAGCACCGACTGCAGCCGCAGCTCCTCGTTGCGCCAGCCGCCGTCGGCGTACGCGCGCAGACAGGTCCCGTCGTCGCGGTCCATGAGCCGGAGCTTGCTGTCCAGACTGCCGACGAGCATGGCGCGGCCGTCGCGCGTGAGGGCGACGCTCGTGACGCCGCTGCGGCCGCCGACCACGTCGGTCGTGCAGGTGCCCATGCGGACGTCGTAGCTGCGCACGCGGCCGTCGACGCTGCCGGCGACGACCTCGGGCCCGCGCACCGCCACGCAGGTGATGCTGTCGCGCGCCTCGTCGAGCACCTGGATGGGCTTGGCGCTGGCGCTGCGGGCGTCCCACAGGCGCACCGTGGTGTCGAAGCCGCCGCTGACGACGACGCTGTCGGCGTCGCCCGCGTACGCCACGCAGTTGACGCGCGACGTGTGCCCGTGGCTGCTGCTGCCGCCGAAGCGGCGCGTCGTCACCGCCGTGGCCACGTCCCAGAGGAAGACGGCGCGGTCGCCGCCGCCCGAGACAAAGGTCAGGTTGCTCGCGCCGACGGCCAGGCTCAGCACCTCGTAGCCGTGCGCCTCGTAGGCCTGGATGAGGCGGCCCTGCGGCAGGCTGGACGACGACGCGAGGGCAGCCTCGGCGGCGGTCCTGGGCGCGGAGGAGCCGGGCTGCGGGTTGTACAGGCGAATGGTGCGGTCTGCGGAACCGGTGAGGATGTAGGTGCCGGGAGACGCAGAGTACGTCACCGCATGAATGGGACCTGTGGGGCTTCTGGTTAGCGATTTGAGATTGAGTGAAGATGGGGAGAGACCTCGGACGTACCGTTTGAGCCCGTCAGGTGAGCCACAGGCTGGCTAGAAAAGGCCATGTTTGGCGGAGCGGAAACGGGCTGAAAATTGACGGGCGCGTTCAAGTCATCATAGTGTCAAACTCAATTGGTGCCCTTGAGGTAGCTCTCAAGTTTCCAACGCAACAAAAAATCCCATGCAACGGGGTTAATGTTGTGGTAAAGTTTCTTCGTATCGTAGATTATGAAGCCATCACGTGCTGGTGGGTACGGAAAACACAGCCAGCTACGATATTTACGCGCGGGTTTTACACAAAACACCGATATTAAATACGCAAATCTTGAAATGACTGCGAGGAGGCTTTCAGGATTATTCAATGACAAAGTATGTCTCCGGGGTGTTTCGGCTGACGTGCTGGTCTGTCGACTCGGAGATCTGTCCTGGTCTCTCCAGGAAACATCTTGGGTCGTCCTCTACACAGTGATAATCGCGCTGGTCTGCTGAGCGATCGCTTACCCGGGGGAAACGGCTAACTCTATCGCTCGTGTTGGAAATCAACTTTTGGGCCACAACGGCTGGCGTATATATTCTAGCAAGGAGAACTCTGGTTGTGATGTAGGCTGTCGTTCGACACTCGCGTCGCGGGCTGCAAGTTATGTCACGATGAGCTTTCCAGTACTCGTCAAAGTATTAGGTCGCATTCAAGGAAGAAGTGCTCGCAACAATCCAGGGGGTAAAAGAAACAGTGTGTCATGGAGAAGAGGGGAGACGAGCTACATAAATAAAGGCTTCACGCCTTTGATGACGATATAGCAGCGGTCTCGCCACCGTGTGCTAGTAGATGCAATGGCCAGGCTGTAACAGGCAGACAATTAATGATAACCACTGGCACTCCTGTGGGGGTATTCCAAGTCTACTACAGCCCAAAGAAACATGCCAATTCAGCGCGAGCTAAGTTCAGGAAGCAGCTCTGGGACGAGCGATCAGCTTGCCGAAGATATCTAAGCATACACTTTCCCCATCAATTGAACCTGATGAGCACTGACAATTGACAAACACAGTCAGGTTCCCCGCTGCATTCGCCAAATTTCGTTTTGATCCCTCATGACGTTCAATTGGTCCATTGCGCAATACGACTACAAGCTGCAATCTTCTTCCTGCTCGGCCGTCCTCAAATTACAATCCTTAGACTACTTCAAGAACTAGAGCCGGATCACTGAACAGGCTCCAGCAGCAGAGACCAATGAATTGACTGTCCTTATCTGCAGATGCTGCTGGGCCTGGCGCTAGTATTGAAGCTTCTGTACATGATCTTGCGCACTCTCACCGCGTCCACACCAGCAGTCGATTCGGCGCATCCCGGACAGTGGTGCATGGCCGGATCTTCAATCAGCGTTTGAACATTTTTTCTTTCAGCACGCTTCTAATTCCATGTAAGCGATTGTTTAAACAAGGCCGAAAATGGCCTACACTCCTCCTGCATTTGGCCCCCTTACTTTGCTGGAGTCCCAAGGATACTGGCCCACAGGCGTAACACGTCCGAGTGAATTGGCAGGCGTAACATTCATCGATGCTTCACTCGAAACGAATAGAAAAGAGGGATTACAGAATTTTCTAGTTGTTCTTGCTCGTTTTCCTCCTTTGGCGCCTTGGCTGCTTCGACCCTCAAGTGGGTACTAAATGGCAGGAGGCGCAGATGGCTTATTTTGCAGATCTGTACGCACAACGCATGGTAGGAAAGCACTGCAGAGCTTCAAAGAGATTGTGTTGGTCGTATATCATGATATAGTCTCGAGGCTCTTTCCCCCTTCTTGAAATGCTGCACCTCATCTATAAATGTTTCTTGTTTATACAGCAAGACAAAACTCAGGTCACCAGTGACAAAGGGCTGCTTAAGCCGCATGCAATTTTCCTCCACAGCTATATCCAAAATGTACAGATCATCGAGGTTCCGTTGACCCGACTTCTCAACTCGGGAGATATATAAATAAACAAAAGCGCCGGCCGATGCTCAAGTCAAGTAAATTTGACAAAATTGAAATGCTTGCGAGCGAAATTCAAAAAAAGGAAAGGGCTCAAGCTGGAAAGAATCAGCTTTAGAGAGGAGTCGTGTATATAATATCCATCTCCTTGGGTAGAAGAGCATCTATTGGCTCACAGATCTGCCAGTGGCTACCATTACTCGTCTGCAGGACGCGGTAGCCGCGAATGGGGCTCGTAGGTCTTGTTCCTTGCTCGCGGATGCACAGCAGCTCATCCAATCGCTTTTGGACAGCCAGCTTATAGCCTACCGCGTCTTCCCACAGTGCGGAAAGGCGTCCGACAGTTGCGAGAGCGTCTGTGGTTCTGCTGATATGGTTTGCGAGGCTGGACATGGTGCCGTTGGCCGTGAGAGCATCGACGGCCTCAACAGCGACCATGGCTGTGAGGCGGGGTAGCATAGTCATGGACGACTCTGTGTGATGCAGGCCCTCAAACATTTGTATCAAGTCCAGACTACCAGTAGCATGGCCGACGCAGTTGTTTCCATATCTGCCCTGCAATTCCCGGCCAAGCTGGCTGGCTGCGGAATGGTGGCGGTTGACTTTGATCATGGCGTGATGATACAAAAGATGCAAAGAAAGGAATGAGCCAGCAGTACCCGCGTAAAGAGACTCTTTTAGGTTGTCCATGGAAAAGGAGAGATTCTCTGGAAGAGACGAAAACCAACTTCTGATCTTCTTTGCGAGATTCTGTATTCTGGTCGACTCGGACGAGGCAGCCGCTGGGCGGCAGGCGATGCGATAAAGCGCATTTTGGCAATCAGCCCAGAGATGTGTCATTTCCACAAGATTGCCTAGGACATTGCGTGAGCCACCCTTGGTAGATACAGTGAGACTGTATGGGTCAAAGAATGGCTCCTCTCGCTCAATCTGCTTTTCAAAGCTCTCATTGTCGGTCGGGAGGCGGATGTAGAGGTCTTCCGGACTGATTACGGTAGATCGGTTAGGAAACATGCCGTTGAATCTCTCCAGCATGAAGAGCGACCATAGCGTACGGCGGCGGCTTTCTTTATATCCGGCTCGGGTCATGCCCAGGGGGTATGTAGTCCTATTCGCCTCGGTAGACTTTTCGAGTTCCACATTTAGCTGCAGACTGGCGGCGACCGCCAACGCAGACGACAGCAGCTCACTGGCGTCATGGATGCGATCAACAGAGATGTAATACGCAGCCACGATGATGCGGCTCTGAACAAGCTGCAGACAGTCGAATCCGAGATTCTTCTGGGCATAATGCGCGACTTGAGCGTATTCAGAAGCGATATGCTTAGCTCCTCCGGAGAGCGCGACCCCAAGGGTAAGAACGCTGTATAGGAGCATCAAGTCTTCTGGCAGCTTTCGATCGTCCGACCTTGTAAGATGTGTTTTCCAGACGGTCTCGGGCAAGAACCTCAGGAGCATAGTAGAGTCAACATGGACGAAGAACTGCGTCACAACATCGATGATACCTTGCGGCTTGGACAAGTATACATCGGTATGCCAAGCACGGCACAAAACATCATCCGGGATGCGAGAAATGTCTGACGGGCGTCGATATGTTGGGCGAGGGGATTTTGAATGATCCAACGCGTCAGAAGCAGCGAGCGAGCTAGTTTTCGAAGGGCTATAAGAGTCTGCCCCGACCTTGAGACGCTTATGGTAAGTGTCTTCGAAGTTCTGGTGTGCAAGCGGTTGGACCACCGGGGACCTCGACTCTCGAGAGCCATGCGGAGAAGAGATGGTCTTCTCGCTGTAAAGATCCGCGGACTGTGCAGATGGCGAGGAAGGATGACCACCCCTGGGTGCGTTTTTGAATTTGCAAACTCTACCAAACTTGTCGCACTGGACACAGCGAGGGTAGTCGGGATCGCATTTGATTTTTTTCTCGCGGCAGGTCACGCAGGCAATGGCTAGCCTCTTTCTAGGCTTGCCTGCTTTAGTGACACCCCAATGTGCATTAACATGCTCGCCGTCGATTATCGTCTTGCAATGGGTTCCATCGTCGTAAAAGTAACACATGCCTTCGCCGGAGACTTCAGCAGCTCTCACGAAGCGTGGCAGAAAATGTGTGCCCGTCCAGATCTTCGGACCGAGGCTGTCCTTGGGAGTAGGGCTTTCCGAAGCAGTTGCTGTGTTGGAAGTTGAGCTTGCGGGCTCTTTCTTGTACTCCGTTGTAACATCTCTCGAGTCCGGGAGGTGTCTGCGGGTCGCGCTCTGCGTGCCAAGCATGTACTCTTGTCTGCCGGCATCCTGTTGGGACCACAGCGATTCCCCTTCGGTCTGGCTCTTCGACTCGCCAAAGGCAGGAGATCTCGAGCCTGAAAAGGATCTGCTATATCCATGCGAAGAGTAGTCATAGGCAGCTCTGGGCTGTGCTGCCAGCGAAGGGAAGTAGGATGACGAGTTTTGACTTCCGGGAACTAAGGCGTGAGGGCGATCAAGGGGCGAGTGCATTGGATAATGCGCAGGCCGGCTGGGAAGTGATGCCAGAGGCCGCATTGCCGATGGCGGTCCGAACAAACTGCTCAGAGAAGGCAATTGCTGGCGCTGGGAGTTGTTGGACGTGTTTGGTGGCGTGCTTTCCCGGCTATCGTCGTCATCGTCGCGGCTAGTCGTCTTGTCATAGTTCGACATTGGCAATGCCGCCAATGTTTGAGCGGCCCAGCTGTGATCTGCTGAGGGAGACGATCTCGAAGAGAATGAAGTAGCTGTAGGGCTCGCCAGCTCTGGAGGGGTGTCCGGCAGAGCCATTCGTGGACGCGACTCCAATGTTGTAAGAGAGCCCATTGAGAGAGATCCTGGTTCAGTTGTAGAGAACTACTATACCAAGACTGCTCTTTGTAGAACACACTATCTTGCCGGTGGCGCTTGGCGGTCGGCAAAGCTCTGTGCGTATTAAAAAGAGCCGACACCGATTTGCAGGGACAGAGTGAGCCTGCAGTGCAACTGCTATGGGCGCACGTCAAAGGCAAGATGGGCCAGTCTGTCAGAGTGGTTTGGGACGAGACAGTGGCAAGGGCCGACCAGGAAGTCTATGATTCGGTCGTCGTGTTGGGAGGGCACAAGTTGGACGAGAAGAAAGAGCAAGAGGACGGGAACGGGCTTTTTTAGGACAAAACAACTAACAAGAGATTAATGGGGCAGCTGAGCAAAAGGATGAGAAAATACGACCGAGCAATGCAAAACCAGCCAAGGAAAACCGTTACCAGATTGCCGGGACGAACGTGAAGCTTCTATTTGCTGAATGCAGAGCCATGTTGCACTCTGGTAGGAGCATTGGATGGGGCCGGACTAACACAGCTCCTACCACCACCTCCATGCAGCGTTCAGCGGCATGCCAACCTTTGGCACACCCCTCGTCAATGGAGGGGGGGGGGGGGCCGGCGGCGGAACTGGGAGGGTGTGGACGCGCCAGGGCCATGGGGAGGGGTGGCGAGTGCGGCTGGCTCGAGTCAAAAGAACCGGCACACCAGGGACTAATGCCGCAAGCCCATTGCCTCTTCGGTTATGAAGCGATGGTCGGCAAGCCACGATGGCGGCAGGCAGGCGTGAGCACAGACCGGCCCGTGGCACTGAAATATGTGAATAGTTGAAACGGCTTCCGAGCCACACTGAGTTGTGTTCGACAAGCACATAGAGATGATGCCAACTGGACCTCCTCCGGGCATCAAAGGCGCCGTCAGCGGCAACAGCTCTTGAAGGTCCAGTCAATATCGGCCGTGGTTTCCATGGTGGAATGGAGGTGGCCATGATTTCTTGTGCAATAGACGGGAGAACTTTTGCAAACTCTAGCGCTTGTTGGCTAGCACTTCGTTCACGTCGCCCCAAGGACCGTCGCGTTACCGTCGACTGCGCCGTGGGCCGCCAGTTTTGAATCAGAGAGAAGCTATTGGCTGCTCACCCGAGGGTGGCTGGAAGTAGGGCGATGATAAACGGGTGCCACATTGAAGTCATGAATTGAAAACCGCCAACGGACGATGGATGGTGACAGTCTCGATGTGGGCCGGAGACATACTGTTGCTTATTCTCGCTGTGGCTCCCAGGCATCAGGTCGATGCCTTTTTTTGTGCGACTGATATTGATCTCCGCGTTCTGCCGCTTCAAGTCTGAGGCATCGGGGGTCGATCTGGGTATTCGGCAAAGCCACAGGCGGTGTCAGTGCCTCCCGCCTTCTTGTGCGATCCCTGCAGGTACAAAGATACAGCGCTTGGCTTGGGGCCGTGAGGTTTTGGGTTTGAGACAACACTACTCTGTACGGAAAGCCTCGATATTCAGCCGATCAAGGTCAAAGATGTTGGTGATGATGCTGTCGTCTTCACATGACATTGTGAATGGTGATTCATCTTACACGGGGCTCCAAATTACCGCTCTAGAGCCAGGTCTGTAGCGCCCGTAGTAGTGCCCGGAATTCATACTGGTGCAAAACTTGGGCGGAGAATGGTTGCTTTTCCACCGGCGTCAGTCCTAGTGCTAGTGGTAGTTACATTGTTACGTACTTTGGTTCTGCAGGGACCCAGTTGCCCAGCAATAAGCTCGTTGCGAACTTGGCAGTGCTTAGCTTCTCCATCCAGCGTGCCAGCGTCTTTTCTAGTTAGTTGTTGGTTAGATATCCGACGTCTGACAGTGGCTTGCTGATGCACCGTTGCCGCCCACTGGATAAACTGTCGATCGCGGCAAATTATGCAGCATGTCCACGTCGCTCTGACCTGCCAACGAGGAGAACACTGTTCCTGCTGGATGTCATGCGAGCAGCTCCTCAAATTAGTACCTGGTGGCGAACAGGGCAACATGTTACGATCGAACTTGCAGCTACGTGACTCGATAGGGCCTCTGACGCTTTCGTATGACCGTCGTCACTCGTCTGGGACGGCGAGGACTAGCTCAGCTCAGCGCAGGCAGCCTCGTCAACATCCCAGGTCTGCTAATAAGTTTCTCCATTAAAACAAGGCCGCCTAGGGCATCCATCACCTTGAGCCTCTGCTCGGAATTTGGTCTGGGCCTTTCGCCAAAAGGGTCCCTACTGGTACCTAGCACCAGCGTCTTTGCCGTCAGTCGACCTCGAAATTTCACCAACGGAGGAGACTGACGCAGCGTCAAGCCCTATTTTATGTGGTGCGGTGAAAAGTGTTAAGGCTATCACATGGATCGAATGAGGAATAGCATCGTTGCATCAGCCTCTGTGAGCTCAGTGGCACCACCAGGCGAAATGTTACTGGCGAAATTAACAAAGATTTTTGAATGTCACTCATCGGGCACCATTTGCGGTGCCGAGTCTCGCCAAGTATCAGCGGAAGGTAGCGAGGGGAGAAAGCTCGATAAGCGTTACGTACGAACGACTGGATCGTGCCAGGACCACCCCAGGCTCTTAGGCTCTTGTTGTCTCCTGCTCTTGAGAAACAGCGCTTGGTGAGACTACCGGCCAAGCTCCCCTGCTGCGGAAGAACCGGCCGTCTGGATGGCGTGCCGCCTGCTAATTTCGTCGTTAGCCGATACAGGGTCCGTCGAAGAGCCGGGACTGATCAAGAGCCGAGTGGGGGTGGGCCAACGCTCTCTCTGCCTCTCTCCACCACCATACGGTACTAGTTTCTTCGGTCGCTGGAAGGGTCAGCAATGATGAGCCTTTACGTGGCTCGTCAAATTCAGAAGGCTGTACTCCGTAGTTGGGCGGGTGCTGCAGTGGCGGTAAAGGGGATCGGGAATGGCTACGGGAAGCAGGTATCAGGAAGGCAAGCTCTGATCTGACTACTCCGTACCTCGTTGCCGACTGCTAGATATACCGATGCCACTGTGGCTGCTGTCCGCTGTAGCTCGCAGCCACCACCCACAAACCGCAATGCCTTTACTGTCACCTCGCCAAACGTCTCACCCGGTAATACATACGTGTGCCATAGTAGCTGGATGCTCTCAGCTATTTCGTAGTCAACGGAAGCCTGGATAGCGGCCGGGCGGGACTGATTAGTCTAGTTTCTTGTAAGCAACGCAGCAACGGGGCTATTAGAGGTGCCTCCAGCCTCTGGCTTAGAATCACGGACGGCTTGTCTAAACCCATCGTCAGTACATGTGCAGATTCTTCATTAGGGGTTCCAAGCACATTCATCCCGCATGATCAAGTCTCAACCCACCTGCCGAACGTGCGATGATACATACTTTGTTCCGCTGCTGGCTTCCTCTTCCGTGGATGGCGCGCCCATCGGAGCCTTGGTTAGCCCCAGCCTAGAAAGCCCTGGAAAGCCCACTTGGTGGCAGACAGGGAGCATGGCAGCCCCCGTTACGAAGATACAGTTTGTTCCAGTTTGGGCATCATCTCCGTCCCGTGTCCATACTCGACCCAAAGAAGTCTGATGGCGCGCTCTGGCCAATGATAAAGCTCCCCTCAGATGTCACAAACTACGGAGTACCGTCGCCCCGATTCAAGTGCCACTCGTGCCACTCATTATACAGGCACGCCCATGTTGTGTTGCCTGCCAGAAGAGAGATAAACTGGCGAGGCCCGAACCAGACGGATCAGGCTCGTTTACTGTCGTTGTCGCTGCCAGTATCGGGCCTCGCCAGTGGAGAATTACTTTCGCCGCAATAATTACACAAGCCATGCACCCAAAGCAGTTTCTGTGTCGAATCATGGCAGGAGGAAGTGAGTTCTGAGCAGAGCACTTACATTTTTGTACCAAAGAGGTGTCTCACGCAACCAGCCTATTCGTCGCATCTAGCAGGGGAAAAAGAAAAGAGAGATAGCGCCGGCACTTGGGCATCACAGTCATCGACGCATATGCCGGACGATAAATGCATGCGCATGATAATTTTCCTTTCTCTTTTCTCCCCATCCCCTTGTACCATGCGACACACTAATCTGGGCTGCCACGCTTTCTTTTCCTACCAGGGCGCTCAGCTCGTCCAGCTCCCGCCATGGCCACTGCTTCGCATCACAGACCTTTTTCTGCATTTGCCGAGCCCCGTCTAACCCGCCCTGCCGAACTGGAGCTGAAGCAGGACTAGCACTCATCACACTTTACTACTCCGTCGTGGTGTGTGGCCCGGCAGATGTTGGTACTAGTTTCCGGGCGGCGCAGGCGAGCACTGAGCACTCCTGACGGCCTGGTTGCGGTAGATGACTTGGTCGACTCGCCCGAAACTGGCCAGGATTGATGAGCCCATAGAAATCGAACAGTGAGAAAAGCCATCGGCAAGCACCGAGCAAACTGCACATAACGGCTTGACACATCTTCTCTGGGACCTCCCCTGCCTACCGGTCAAGTGAGCAACTGTATACCCAATGCCGCAACCATTCCTGCAATCTTTTCTTGCCGTAGCGCGCTCCATTCGAGTATCAGGACCCGAGAGTGCGAGCGACCGTGTCTGTTTCCGTCCGTCATCGACTAGAGCTCGAGCTACCATCTGCGAACGCCATAATGTAACCATTCATCGCCGAGGCGCTGTGCCGGCAATACGAATGGGGGAAGGGCGCAGAGCCCAGATCTTGAAGAGGGTGTGTGTGGAGTCTTCATTAGTTATAGGTCCACAGCGAGAGCAAGGGTTTTTGCTCAGCCACCACCAACAAAGATCTCGGGTTTGCTTCCAACAGGGACAGCCCAGCCTTGGGGCAGCAGCTGGTGTCATCGACCCAACTTGACATTTTGTCCATGTGCAAAGTGGGCTGGGCCAAGATGGAGTTTTGATTTGGGATAGCCGATGCCGACGGCCGACCGAAAGCTCAAGAGTGCCATTGAGTTGCGTTTCCTTTCCGAAACTAGCAAACGTTGCGGCGCAACGGCGCAGCATCGCAACAGGTCTCGAATCTACCCCAATACATGGTGAACCACGTTGAGCTTTATACAGTAGCAATGGCGAGAGCACGCTCGATAGTAGCGGCAGTTTCGAGGCCAAGACTATCTTTATAGTCGACGCCCGACTTCAAGACATTCACGCCTCCTGATGTACATGTAGTTTGCTTGACAGCCACGCCGGATAGATGCTCGACGTCGGCAGCGAGATGTGCCGCTCTCTGGACAACGCCTCTTGGGCTTCCGTGCCCCGCTGGGTGCGTTCTTGCTCGGCGCCAAAGGTGCCACACCGAACGAGGGTGTGTGAGTGTGTGTGTGTGTGTATGAGTGTGCGTGTTCATTATTCAGCAATTAGCCTGTTACCCTTTATTGGCCATGTTAGGGTTAGTGTCCGGAGTAATTTTATACGACGAGCACACGCCAGACTCACAGTTCATTGTCCGCGCGCGCATCATGCGCACTCGCCTAGCGAGAGTTGGCGGCGCAAGAGAACAAGGGAGAAAGCCGCAATACACGAGCAACCCAAATCCGATACGCAGGCATGAGCAGCTGAACATGCTGCCTCGGTGTCTCGAAAACCTTAAAGAGTGTGATACGAAGGTCGGGTTCATGCTGAAGCAGCTAGCTGGACAAGAGAGACACGAAAATAGAACAAGGCTCTGCTTTCACCCAGCCAGTCGTCCTAACCGCGCGCCTTGCTCCTCTTTCCAGTGGATCGCATCTTTCACACCGCAGATTTTAAACTAAAGGCTCTTGCCTCTCTTGCCCCCCCTCCTCGCTTTGACGTCTGGGAAAATTTGCGTCACATCGCCAGTCAGCAATTAGTTTGAAGCAGACGAAGTTCTGTGGAGAAACAATCGACACTTTGTCGAAGCGTTTCTCGCGTTCCTCATCAGCGAGCCGCTACCAGGTCGCCAACCGACGGCAAGCAAGAGGAACACAAGCTAGAACGTAACATGGCGAGCCCTACAGGCCAGCTGCCAAGCTCGTGGTGCATGGCGCCAGATCATTTTCGGCAACATGGAGCGCTGCCCAGGTGTGATTGGTCTAGTCGTTTATCAAGAGCAGCATTCACTCGGCAGTCCAGCATCTCGTCTCCGAAGCCACCCCTCCCTCTCCCCTCAATCTTCACAAACCTGCCTGGCTTCCAGGGCTCGGGAGTCGCACTTCGCAAGAGAGCAACACACCGGGTCTGTCACAGTCGTCACTTGTGTGGCTCTTTTTTTTTTTGGCGGTCATTGAAATTTCTCATCCCCACCGACTTGCCCCCCCCCCCTCCCCCGTTGCAAGTCTCGACGTGAGACACTCCCCGCAGCGCAGGCCGCCGAGTATCGCGGGCACGCTGTAACGGTTTCCACTCGCCTCATTATAGCGCAGCCCGTTGCTCTTCGTGGTGGCGCGGAACGATGCCGCCATTCCAGGGGGCAGGGCAGTTTCCTCCGGGAGAGTTCAGCACTCGGCCGCGGGGGGGAGGGGGGTTGAAAGGGCGCCGTGGGCAAAGGAAATTTACAAAGCAACGCTCATGGGCGATTGCGCTAGGCGCACGATTTCACAAGCTCGAGTATGAGCGGCACGAGCGGATAGCGAGCCAACGTGTCGCATGATGACAGCAATCACCTGCAGGACTAGGGCCAACTGAAGAGATTGGCACGCGCGAATTGCAGTGGGTTCTGTTATTAGGCCAAACTAGCCGTACTGGCAGATGAATCATCG
The DNA here is from genome assembly GCA_030778065.1 of Akanthomyces uredinophilus. Taxonomy (NCBI): domain Eukaryota; kingdom Fungi; phylum Ascomycota; class Sordariomycetes; order Hypocreales; family Cordycipitaceae; genus Akanthomyces; species Akanthomyces uredinophilus. The sequence goes on along the minus strand of JAPFRW010000131.1, from coordinate 243,294 downwards.
GCCCGGCACACTCTTCATCTTGTGACTGGCGGCCCCCCCCCCCCTCCGACGCCCGCCTGCGATTCGGGCGTCTACTAGCAACCGGCGGTCAGGCAGAAGCAGCCGAGCGTAAAGAAAACACCCAAGAGACACCATTAAGGCGCGAGCGAGCAATCGGTCCTTTTTGGAACAGGCACCACAAGTCTATATTGCCGTTATACTGCCCCTCCGCTTGTTTAACTTACTGGATAGCAGTCAAAAAGTGGCTGCCCATTCAAGCCTCTTTGTGTCACCACTACGTCCGACACCATCGGAGCTCGACTGTCGGCCGTCTTCTTCAACACCGGGTAACTATTGGATAGCACGTAGGTGGGGTTTGACCTGAGGGTCCTGCGCATCTGTTGCTGGTGGGACACAGCCAGCATTTCGATGCGAGATGGTAACTACAGCTCCAGTCGGCCAAGTAGACACTCGGGTCTGGAGTCCAGTGCCGGTGGAAGTTGGCCGGTTGGGACAGCTACAAGTTGTTGTGTGACAAGTAATGCCGGGTGCCTGAGAGCAAGCCCCGATACACGTCATGTTACACGCGGCGGGAGAGGCTGGGCCATAAATTCTGTCACCCGAGGCCGAGAAGGGGGCGGGAATCTTGTATACACTCGATTCGTGCACCGTGGCCGAAGGTGAGACGAGATTTAGAATGGAACATCAAGTATGCACAACTCTTGTCCCGACAACGTGGGATTCCGACGGCAGCATCTGCAATCCATCAACAGGCGTCACCAGTGTCCCGCAGCAGGCTGGTTTGGAATCGGCGGCGGTTGGAGCAAAGGTAGGGTGGGCGACGGGGAGTGTCTGAGAGAATGGAGTTTGCCTACGGGTCAGCATGGCATGGGCTTGCGCAAAAGGCCCTTGTGTATGCCCCCGCTCATAGCTGATGCTGGCATGAGTCCATTGCTGATAGTTTCGTGTCATGAACCAAACTGTCGGGATGATGGAGGGTGGCCTCGTACTTGTAGTTTTTCGCTCAATGGCCAGCCAGCGGGCAAAGGCGCTACGTTGCAGCCCATGACTGGGGGTTCGGAAGACGCAAGTGGTCCGTTTACTGGGCCTGGCTTGACAGCCACACCGGAGCAGTGATCCAGCTGTGCTATTAGTCCCGCTCGCTGATGATGCAGATGTTGTGTCTCGGCTTAGTGCCAATGTAACCCTGTGTTGGCCGCTCCAGACAGACTGCCCTGAGCAGAAACGGCCTCCCTCCCAGCTGAGGAAAAGAAAAAGGCGCGCGTCTTTTTAGGTCTGTGATGGCGGCAGTTTCGGCGTTGGCCAGAACCCAGCTTGTTGCCGTGTGAATAGCAGCAAGTCGTTTGAGAGGCGTCATGCTGTGGCAAGTTGGAGGAAAATGGTCATTGACGGTACACTCAACAACGCTGATCCATGTCGAGCAACGGACCAGAAGAAAGGCCCCGGCGATCGTCAATTGTCATCCGCGACCGCGAGAGAAGCGGGGGGGGACAAGAGCGCATATCGGTACATACAGGTAGGGTTACAACAGGCGGTTTACTTTGAGGCAAGATTGGCCGTAGCCCGCTTTGTGGTTAGGTTGTTCGTCCATCACTCGTCGTACGGGCCCGGCACTTGCCTCTGTCTTACTCGAGGGTGATTAGACCACAAGAGCCGAGTCCGCGACGAGCCAGCGGCAAAGCAACGCCAAAAGCATGTCCCTGGCGGCGCGTGGTTGGTGGCAGCAGGCGGTGGCGTGCTGAGAGGGCTTGCTTGACTGCAGGGCGTTGAGGGCTTGGGGATGGTGTGCGGAGGAGTTCCGTGGTTGGTAGTTCGATGGTAAAGACGGCCGGGCGTGGAATGGGACAAAGGCAAGACAGCGAGATGGGCCAAGCACAGCAAGTCGATGCAAGCCCACCGCCTTTGCTTCTTTGCTCTTATGAATATCCCAATTTTCTGATCCTTTTGTCTCGTACTCCGGCTCACCTGAAAGCCATATGAGCTTATGAGAGGGTTTTAGTTGGGGTCTCCAAGTATGGGGACAAGGGGGCGTGTGATGTTGGTCGAGCCTTGAATCTCGAGAGCCCTCGCTCCCTCTTCATCTTGTCTGTAACATGTGGAGTGCGTCTGCGGCCGACGCAATCATATGTGAACATCAGGCTAAAGCTCGGGCTTGCGTCTGTAAGAAGAGCGCGAAGCACTCTCTACCTTGTGTGGCTTTCTTTTTTCTCCTCCTCTTTTTGGCATGACGTAGCGCCGGCTCGACACGCCCGGTACCCGCGGGTAAACTTGAACGAGAAGTTCAAGCTCTTACGTATTCGGGAAGTGGTGCTAACTAGTAGACAGCTAGCCCACTACGGCGTCGCTACTGCGGTTGAAGATGGATCTGGCAGGTCGGTTGCCCAGGCCCCATCCGACCTGTTCCATGAGGCTTGGCGGATGACATCCGGCAGGCCGACGATGAGCGCCGTCGCCGTACTAGTGCGTGGCAGAACATTGATGAAGAAAATAGTGAGAACGCGAGACGGACTATGAAGCCTCACATAACTGCCACGATGATCACATTGGTTGCAATACAGCATTGCAATCATCAGCATCGGAGTGCCTTTTTCCATTGTAGGCTTCAATCGATCCACGCAGATGGCGCATGAGAGACGCTCAGCTAGGCAACGGATCGTCGGGTGGTCTGCTAGATTGCCTATTAGTATAGCGGGCGCTGTTAAAGAACCTTGGAGAGGGGGGAGGGCTCCGGCGCTCGCCAGGCGGCGGCCGGGGTTGGTACCAGGCCCGGGATCAGGCCGGGACAAATTCGTGATTGGAGTAATAGCTGCTCTCTCATATCATTATCGATTTTTTTGATTGTATTTAATCTCCCTGCATTGGTGCATCAAAGGGAGGCATCCTTGCCGATATGGACTTAGATTGACACTGTGAGGCGTGCAGATGGGTTCCGCCCCTACGCCAATATCGGGCAACGTGTGATGATAAAGCAGGCACACAATGGTTCGCTGCAGGGATGGAGGGTATGAGTAAGTACCAAGAGCATCAAAGGGTGACGACACAGCAAAGTGGACAAGTTTACTCCCTGGCTTATCTCGTCCGCTCCCGTAGGGACAGGTCAAAGGAAGAGGAGAGCTGGTAGGGAAGGAGCTGGGAAGATGATCTCCCAGTTGGCTCGAATTGCGCACTAGGTTGGACACTAGCTTGGTGATTCCGGAGAGCAGATGCCCTGTTTGCGGGGGTGTGCTCCAGTGACTCCAGCTAGGCACGTAATTCGGTATGCCAGAGTAGCATTCTGGGCCCATCGCGAGTATGGAGTTGCTCATTTACTAATATGCTATACTGGGTCCAGCGACAGGCGCCATCGGACCTTTGGAGCGGCGGGAGAATAGTCTGTACAGATTCAGAAGGCTCGTCAGCGTTTCTTCGACAGACCAATGACAAGAGAATGCGATCAAAGGCCCTCTCGAAGACAGGGGTGGCAAGACGAAAAGCCACACAACACAGGGCGATCCTTGGATGCAGTACCAGTATGCAGCTGCAGCTCGTGTACAGCATCAAGGGTACGTTTCCATCGTTAGCCCGAAACCAGTCTTCGGTATATGCCCGTGCCGGCCGGCCCAGCATGCGCAGTTCAAGTCACAGACGCATGTGAGGCGCAAGATGGACCCCTCCCAGTCAATCGAGGCTGCAGAGGGCTCAGAGGGCTGCCATGTTTGCGCGACATTGGGGCGGTCCGCCCCTGCACCGACCACTCCTCCGACGGCACGCAGGCAAGATGCTACCAGAGTAGGGTCGGTCGGGCCTTTGTTATCTTGGAGATGCAGCTGCAAGTGTGCATCCAGCAGGCAGTCAGCCATGCAGGCCACAAACTATCTGAGGCGTGCATCTGTCACCAGCCGCGTGGGAGATGTCAGCCCCCAACAGAGATGCTGTTTGGGCCCTGTTTTTAGCACATCATCTGTACGGGTTGCATGTAATATCTGTGTCGACGGTGGCCAGTCACATTATCAATCATGTGTGAAGCTATTTCGGCTGCCTTCCTTCTCGCCCCCAACATTCTGCCTTGCATCCGCGGGCCAAGGCATATTCTCCATGCCGGAATCAGAGCATCTTACTCTTTCACCGGCTGTCTTTGCATGCACAAGGCACGAAGGCTGGTGTGTCCCCAAGTCCCTCTTGTCTGTGGCGTGCTTGTCCCGCTCTTCGCATCGCACAGGACCCACGATAGATGTCTGTTTCCAGAAGTATCTCCTTTACCTGGCTTTTCTTGGGGCGCATGTCATTCTACTTGTCACTGTCTGGGAGAGGTTTCTCGTGCAGGAGAGTCGCGGAATTTTGCTCACTATCCCGTAGCTCGCTAGCCCCAACCAGGGAGGGAGGAAGGGGGGTGGACGCGGACAAGTCAAAAAGGCCGCTTACAATTGACATCTTCCTCTCTTGGGGAGATTTTGCGCGGGACTCTGGCAGAAACGAGGTTACATCCACTACTGGTAACTAGCCCCATCGCCTGGAAGGAAGACGGCGCATAACAAGGTAGAAGCTCCGTTGTGCCTCGACTCGGCTGATTCGGGTAAATCGATGTCAAAGTGGTTCGAAGAAATGGGCGTGTGTGTTGCACTCCCGGACAGAATCCGTGCCAGCAGCAAGATAGTAATAAAGTTCTTGTTTGCTTTCTGCAGCGTAATTCCTGACGGCCATCTCTCAGCTACTATCTTACGCGCTCTAGTGTATCTGCAACAGGACGGAAATGGAAGTGCCACTGCATCACATGGGAAGGAGGATGACCGAATCCCAGACGATTGGTAAAACATTGTCGGGCGGCCAGATTGCCTCGATCAAGGAGCCTCGCATTTTGAGCAAGGCCAGGGCAAGCCGGGCGTGGGTTGATTGCGCTCTTGCATAGGGCGGGCTTCCATGTCGTCAGCCTCTCCGCACATGGCTTTGCCCGGGGAAAGCTTGGAGATTGCGATGCATCACAACGATTGTTTGCCAGGCTGCGAACTAGCTGCGACACTGGCACACTGGGTCGGCACACGCCGACAGTTCCCCCTAGCCCGCACGGGTTATGGGTGAGAAGTCGGGTTTGATCGAGCCTGGCACTCCAAGTCATAGCGGAGGGGCACTCATCAGTAGCGACTCACCAGCAACGTTGGGCGGGCACGGGCAGGGCATGCACTTGAGCACACCATTTCAAGCCACTCACTGTGTCGAGTCTCGTGGCGTTGCGCTTCCCCAACCGGAGGAGCACCCTAGGGAACCAGGGAGTTCATGAAGGCAGCCAACGAGAATGCTCAATAGACGCTCATCTCCGCCCCTTGTTTCCACCGCCGCACTAAATAAGTGGCGTGAGGACTTGATCTTTCCAAGTATCAACGTTCGGTCTACGGCCGTGTTGGGCAATGGACCGAACGAGCACCCGAAGAACAATCACACAAGCACTAAACTCACAGGCAGGGGCTCCAGAAAAAAGGCGCCGTCGCCGCCGCCACACCATGTGGAGGGAAGGGTTGTAGGAGGAGGGTGTGAGGGTCCTTGCTCTCTCCCGCGCGTGGGCGGCGGATGAAACTAGCTGAAGAAAGATTTGGGGGCTCCATTTTCTGTTCCCTTCTCCCACCTCCCGCTCCTTTCTCTTGTCGGTCCTTGATGGCGGAGCGCGAAAATGCAAAGCATCTCAGGTAAAGTGTGGCTTGATGCAAACCATTGATTAGACGGCTACGCTGTGGAAATTACGCTCGACTCCTTCCATATGCGCATACTACTGGTAGCTGTAGTCTCAAGGCGAAAAGAGAGCAAATTAACAAGAAAGAGAAACCCAAAAACCTGTTCGCAAATCAGGCTGCCGGGGTTGGCAACAGGAGGGGGGTAGTGGTAGCAGGCAAGCCCTGTTCTTGGCCACATTTACCGCGTCAGACAACGCTATTTTAAGAGCGAGAGGCTCTTTGTCTTTTTCATTTTTGGGGGGGGTCCTCAGAGCAGAGACGCAAATCGAATGTATTACCTGCACACCCCCCGGCATTTGAGGTTGGGGGACTTTTTTTCCATGTTTTGCTCACCGTGGATAGGTTCTCAGCGAGGAAAAGAGCACGCGCTATTGACTGTGATGGTGGGTTACACAAGAAGTTGCCAGTCGAATAATAGCACTAAGTCATCTTTTCAGCTGTCGGTATGCAATCAGTCCAGGGTTTCAAGTAGAAAAAAGAAAGCAGACGCGGCAGAGCAGCCATCTACATTGCTCCTTCCGTAGACGGTACGGAGTACAGAGGGCATGTCTTTGGCACATCGACCAGGCGGCGGCAGGGCAGGCTTCCATCGCTCTTCAATCGCTAAATTAGACGTATTCCCGGCGGCCGGGGGGGCGCTTTTCCCCTGCTCCTCCGCGCCCCGTGAGATCGGCAGTATGGCCAGTCTTGCGCCTTTTTTCACGTCCTGGTCTGCAGAAGCAGAAAACCTCGAACTCCAATCAAGGGCGGGAACGATCTCTGAAGGTTATTTTTTTTTGTGTTTTTTTTACAACAGAAAGTCTCGTCAGCGTCTATGGTACTTGTGACCCGAAAAGAATCTTGTTGGGCGGACGCGGATGGACAGCGGCTAGCGGCGCTCTTCGCGTGCCGAGGACAGGCTGCGGATTGGTTCTAAAACATGTGCGTCTCATTCTGCCAACTAAACGAGCCCCGGCAGTTGTACTCTAGGCAGCAATCCATTGTGCCATGCTCTTGTAATGTGATTGTGGCGGTGAATGTGACTGCAAGCCGGAGGACACCAGAAGCAGGCTTGACATGCTGTGAGAATTTGCGTCCTCGGATGGCGATTTCAGCCTGTTGCTTAATACTTTTGACACACATAAAGTCTGATTAAATGATGCAAACGCGACGTGTGCTCTGGTAGTTTTGCCCTATATTTTGCGAGCTCTAAGTGTGGCATATCGAGAAGTGCCGCGAGGTCGTCGGTTGACAAAATCTCTAAAAGAAAACTGTACATAGAAGTTCATCTGGTGAGAAAACTTGTAAATATCTCTCAGTGGGCTTGTATTCAGTTGGGAAGACGGCAATCGATTCCTTCCTGGAGCTGGTAGAAATTGTCGTAAAGTGTGCAGCAACAACCACCCATGAGCGAACGAAATATCTAGGTTCTGTTAGCTCAATGATGGCATTTATTTCAAGATGTACGCTAATTCTTTGTAAATCATGTCTTCGAATCGTTGATATTTCTTTCCACAGCATCTTGCTGTCACGCATGCGCGGATTATTTTGATGTCATGCTGCACTACAGCTTCGTAGGTATAGGTTAGCACTTCTTGTACAAGAGGTTTGTCGGTATCTTGGCAAAGGACATCACTATGTGTGGGCCTTCTGTGATTAAATCTTTCAAGGCAAGACTATTAAGAGATGAAATTTCGAGTTGTTGAAGATTTCTTCTGTTTGTCAGCGTGTTCTTCTCGCGCAGTGACCACAATCGCCTTGCGAACTTGGATCTGTCTCAAGCCCATTTTGTTTGACTTGGCTTTATATCCCAACGCAATGGCTGTAGCACCACGGATGCCTTCAATAGAACATCGCGATATAACATCGCGAAAGTCTCTGAAGATTGAAAACTGATACAGTGAGCTCCATCTACTGAAATGCTACTGGTCTTTGCACATCGAAGAGCGGCTTTGCCGTCAACAAGATGTAGCTCTGGATTTTGTTTCCAGGTCTAGATGACGCGGCACGGGCCGGACGCAAAATGATCGCAGACCTTATGAAAGTATTCGAAGTACTCTGCTCAGATTCTCCGAGGTGAGGGCGGGCACAGCACCGGCAGGTTTCCCGCTGCCGACTTTAGGTTCCGTGTTTTCCACCCTGCTCAAAATTTCACTTTTGCACAGTCATGTCCTTTTACTTCACGATACAGATCTACGTACAGACTTAAGACATGAAAGATTTTTGAAATAGCTGCAACCGGGTCGAATTGATCATACCAAGTTGAGGGAAATTTTGGGTCGGGTTGATTGACTCCTCGGAAGGTCTTGTAGATGGAGAGTTCGTGAAGGGTGATCTCGAGCCGAGATAAGAGCCACATGTACACCTTTGGCTCCATTGTAGCTTCAGACTACAATATCATGAGACTTGTACCCAAGACATGTGCTGAGGTGTAGTACCAAATATGTGTTGCGGACGCTGACTTGCTCTCATGACCATGCATCGGATCAAATCCATCTCAGAGCATGTGCTTCAGAAGAAAGCACGAAAGCAACGAAATGGTCTCTGGGTCAGAATAGTGAAACAATTTTTCAGCATCAAAGAATCTGCCTGCCCTGGAGCAGTAGTCAAAGCTGCAATACCATTTGCAAGCAAAGGTGGCGAGGGGGCACGTCCCATCGAGAGCCAAACCACCCATACCGTGGTCCTTCGACGGGTCCATATATACCAGAGAGATGACGATACTCTGTTATTCTTGTTGATAAAGCTATTTGTCATCGAGACGACCTTCAGGCGCGGTCAACGCCAAACGGTCGCGCTGTCCGGCTTCGAAGAGTGTACATTGATGCGACTTGGCGAAACTGTATTGGTTTTTTCGCTAGAAACAAGTCACTTGCTGGCGACACAGACGCCAATACTGCACAGTGTTGGAGTGTAATTTTATAGCATGTTGAACAGCAGCTCCCTCGGAAAGCTGCGTGATAAGCTCATTTCTTTATACGAATCGTTCACAGCTCCTCAGCACAACGAAGCACCTATGTATGTTGCAAGTCTGGGCGCGGGTTCAGTTAAATAGTGACAAGGCCATCGATTTTACCAACATAAAAGGGCTGCCAGCGCTGCAGCCAAGAGGTCGTATCGGTTGTAATGAAAGGGTGCTGTTAGACGTCTGTCCTTTCTCGTCGAAAAAAGGGACGGCCGTCGCCAGAGTTGGCAAACCAAAATGGTGCGTGCTGTCTTGACTGTGCTGATTTATGGAATGCAAGCTGTGACCAGACACCAATAAGTTACAGCCAGATGAATAATAGCTCAAGACAGTGTCTGCGGTCTTGACTAGCTCCAGATACTATCGACATGGGAGGCTCTAGGGTGCTGAGTGGTCACGCGACAGTCCAAGGCGCGATTAGACCCGAATTTTCCGACCGAGAGACTCCCATGATGTCTATTCAGACTGAACAGCAAGCTACAACTCATCATACAGCCTAATTCTGGACAATTCTACATTTCTTGCGATTTTTTTCAATGCCACATTCGGCGCCAGACTGAGTCGCTGGACGAGGCAAAAAGGGGCAAACTGTGGAATGGGTGTCGATGATGTGGAGCCTGGGAAGCGGTAGTTGGCGGCCCCTGACGTCCAAATATAGCACGCTTTAGTGGACGGTTGCCCTGTACGAGGCTCCATGACCCTCTGCCCAGTCACGGAATACAGCAGCCATTCACCTACAGGGCCCCTGGAAGCACCCTAAAGGCGACCCTCTGCCTCTACGCCAAAACACCACTGGCATTACCGGTAGCGCGTCATCCCAAGTATCTGGCCTCGCTAGTCCCTTTTTTATTTTTTGCTTGCCCAATTTTATCTTTCGCCGTCGATCAGTCCCCCCTTGGCTTCCAAGAGACAACTTGCGCTGACTGTCTTTGTCTCTGCATCGTCGTCGTGTCTGTCTTTTCTAGCCATTGGCCGCTTTTTCTTCCAACATTTTCGCATCTGCGCTTCTTTCTTTCCTTCCATTTCTTCGCTTCTCGACCCTCGTTCCACGTCGTTACACAGGTGCAGAGCCCATCATGAGCTTCTTCACAGCCATCATTGGCTTCTTGGCCCCCCTCATGATCGCGTTGTCGCCGGTGCTGTCCTACGGCGACCAGGCCCTCGCGATGCACCGCAACAAGTCGAGCGCCGGATTCTCGCTCGACATTCCGCTGATTATGCTCATCGCGTCCTTTCTTCGGTACGTCATGTCGCGACAGACTGCGCGCGCGCGCCCCTCTGCCTGCTTTCCCCCACCACGTCGCTGTGGCATCGCGCAGAGACGCCTCTTCTTCTTTCTTGTTGTGTTTTCCAGCCGCTGACATGTCTTGACCTGCAGCATCTTCTACTGGCCCGGCGCGCGATACGATACGAGTCTACTTGTCCAGTCTGTCATCATGGTGGGCATGCAGCTGGCCCTGCTCAAAATTGCCCTCGACAACCGCCCAGGCCCTTCCTCCAAGGGAGGCGAGTCTAGCCAGCCCTTCAACGGCATGCAGGCCAACGAAAAGGGCTTTGTCGAGTCCATCATGAACTTTGAGCGCCCCTACAACTTTTGGCAGTGGAAGGCGGACAAGCCGTACGTTGCTCGTATCCAATGGGGCCATACCTCTCCATGCGCTCCGGCAAGCTGACAAGACACCACAGGTACTGGCACTTTCTCATGTACTTTGCCCTCGCCCTTTGCGTCCTCCAGCTCCTCTTCGCCCCGATGCACTCCTTCTACGGCTTCTACTCCGAAATGATCGGCGTCATCGGCCTCTCCGTCGAGGCCACCCTCCCACTGCCGCAAATCGTCGCCAACATTCAGACCCGCGCCTGCAAGGGATTCCGCCTTTCCATCCTCGCCAGCTGGCTCATCGGTGACGCCATGAAGATGATCTGGTTCTTCACCTCGACCTCCGAGATCCCCTGGGCCTTCAAGGTCTGCGGCATCTTCCAGGCCAGCTGCGACTCCCTCCTCGGCTTGCAATACTTTCTCTTCGAGACTCAGACTGGCGCGCAGCTGCTCCAGTCGACACCGTTTGGCGCCAGCATCGCCGGTCACCACGGTGGCCAATATCACCAGATGCAACCGATGCAGGAGAGCAGCTGGGAGCAGAACGACCACCACAACGACCACCAGACTCCCGAGTACAAGCCCTCCATGCACGCTCCCACGAGAAGCCTTACCCCTACGAGACGGCCTGCGCCCTTTAGCGACGACGATGCGGAATAGATGCCCCACGCGACCTGTCGACTGGTGCAGGCAAGCTGGCATCTCGCTTCAGCTCCCTTGTTTTCACCTTCTGCATCATTATGCGCTGTTTAAGTTCTTTGTTGTAAACCGAAAAAGGCTCATGGAAAGCAACTACTTGTAATCAATTCAGCTGGCGTCTTTGGGAGACTGGGCACTGTGGGTCAATTTTGGGACCCTTTTTTGCATTATTATCGGTCGTTTGAGAGTCGCTTTGGTTAGATGAGTGCACTGGCGTTCTCAGTCGGGGCGAGCTGGGCGTTAGCACTTGTTAGGCAGAGACTCTGGGGGGGTAGAGATAGACTACACGATACAACGGCGTACTCTGGGAAATTTGTATTCAATAAAAGTAGAATAAACAGGCATGACGAAACTTTACCAAGCTTCCCGTTTTTTTCATGCTATACCGTCCGGTTGTCGGGTAGTTGCGCTTCCGCAGCTCACTTTACTTGTAGTCGTCTATCTCAGCTGCACCAAACTGCACCTGGACCCAGAGGACCCAGCCACCTCACTTTCACATCGACACTCCTGGTCGACTTTCTCACTACACTCTGTTAGCAATTACTTCAGCCTTGCAAGCCCATTATTTCAGTCTTGACTATTGGAGAAGCCATTCATTCGACCCGACGCCATTTACATATTCCAACGGCTATTACTGTGGGAACCAAAGAAGCCATCGCCGTTGATCCCGTCGCGGGACGAGCCGCTGCTAGCTTCCCACTCTTGACCTGTCTATTGGGCCTGATCACAAGTCGGCGATTCGAGCCTCAGTCTACAGAATCCTGGATACTTCAATGCTTTTGGGGTCGGACACGTTGTTTTCTCTCGATGCTCTTGGTTCTCAACTGCTAGGCTGACCAAGGAGCAAACGCCTGCTCTGGATACCCTCGGTGTCAATCTGTCTGATAATCCTGTACAACGCCTGTTTGCGAATGCTGCCTCACTATATACCAGGCTTGTTTTGAATCTTCGAAATCTCTACCACGATATCTTGTCGAGCTTATTTCCATAATTCCTGGTATGTATCTCCTCTCGTTGTAGTCGGCAATCGCTTCGCTCCCAGAGGCCACCGTCACATCGGCATGCTGGAAAGAGCATTCTAAATATCCAGCAAGTGCTGGCTTACAGACTCTACTATCGCGCGTGGCACTTCTTCGCTCTTCTCGCGGTCAGTGACTGCAGCGCAGCGTTGGTAAACAGCTGCCAGCTGCCACGTGCAGACACTCATCACACACCTCCCAGCACCTACCTCTTCTTTCACACACCTCTCTTCTGCACCCCATCAGCCCAGGTGCTACAGAACGAATATTTCCTTATACAATTATTTCACGCTGATATTTCCTTTCTTCTTTCAATCTTTCCCTTCATCATCTAATCTTGCCTTGGCCGCAGCTCCAATCCCAACCCGCACCACGCAACTTCCGTCCTTTCCCTGCAGCAGCTGCACGTATATATTCCTCCCATGGTTCGGTCTCTCTCGATTTTCTAACAATGATTTACAGAAACATGGCACCTTCGGCTACCAAAGCCAACTACAAGACCTATGAGGCACAAGCTCGTCTGGTTCGCGCCATCGTCGCAGCCCATCCGGGTACCAAATGGAACTACAAAGGTAATACATCTACTGCTTTCGCTCTGCTCTCTTCACATATCTGCATGAATCAGCTTTCTGTCTTTGCCGACCGCGTCTGGAACGAAAAACTAGATGGATAGTCATTGACTGTTGCTCGGCAGAGATTGCTGCCTGCTATGGTTCAGACATGACGGAGAATGCCCTCAACCATCGCTTCAGGTACATCCGGGCGCATAGCGAGATCATCATCGAAGGACGCAAAGCCAATCTCGAAATCAAGGAACTCACAACTGATGAGACAGCTTTGCCCAAGACTGTCGGTGGCGTCGACAAGAACAGTACGCTGGCAGCACTTTCTTACTCTCAACTGCGACTGCTCCTCGAGCCACGATCTCAAACGCATTTTAACTTGGCATTCCAAAGTTCTCAAGGCTAACACGAAGTTTCATAGACATTGCAAAGTATTTTGGCCAATCGACCGCCGATGGCATCCAGTTCCAGTTCCGAGCCATCAAGCAGGACGCCAGCAAGATGCGCACCACGGCCGACAACGGCGGCGACCCATCCGCCTGTCTCGATCTGGGCGCTGGCAGCAGCGCCCCTTCCTTTACACCCAGCACGACGCCCAAGACGCCTCGTTCGCGCAACTTTGCCACTCCCACCACCGGTGGCGGCACTGCCGGTACTGCCAGCACCAAGCGAGGGCGCGCCCCGACCACCGTCGTCAAGATAGAATCGGACGACGAGGAGGACGACGACTCGGAATCGACACACAACTGGAGTGAGATGGAAGCCACTCCCTCCAAGCGTCCTCGCAAGCTCGTCGGCGCTGGTGCCGCCGCGACCCCGGGCCAGAAGAACGGGACGCCGTCGCGCCTTGCCGCCGCCAGGGCCAGCGCTACCATCGCTGATACCTCTGCCCAGCTCCAGACGAGCGAGTCCGAGACCGAAACACCCCATAGCTCCTTTGCAATTAAGAGCGAGTTTTCTACCAACTCTCGCAACGTCATGAGCAATGGTGCTCGACCATCGTCTGCCTTTGCCACCACGTCTGTCCCGACTCGTCCTCTGATGCAGCAGCAGCAGCAACGTGCCGCCCCTTCGATCTTTGGCAGCGTCCCTACTTTTGAGCGGCCCGCGCCGGAGCCGCAGCCCTCGTCCTCGCCTTCGTCATCTCTGTTTGCTGGTAGCGACGCTTTCAGAAAGACGGGCAGAGATGCGTTTGTCGGCAGCAGCGGCGACGGTGCCGGCTTTGGCGCCCCGGCGGTAGACAGCGCGTACTGGGAGGACAATGACGACGACGAAGCCCCTGATGGTGAGATCTAGGCTCTTGCTGAGTTCCGCCTCGCCCGATCAAAACCCCAAAAGCTTGGTCTTTTTAGTCTTTTACCATTCTGCATCCTTTCGAGTGGCATTTTATACCCCATACTATTTGCGCCGCTTGAGATCTACGCTTCTCAATGTCTGTCTTTCTTTTTTTGCTTGCTTCTCGCTCATGTTGATTTCTCTACTTCTTTGCTATATATACCGGGCCCAGATATTCGTTCGTCATTGCTCTTGCGTTTTCTCTTAAGTCGATTCAGACATGTTCTTTTGCAACAGAGGCTTTCATTTCTTATTCGGAAATGAAGGCGGAAGCACACGCCGGGGGTTGGTTTTACCGGAATAAATCACAGAAAATGGATGCGGTATAGATAGCTATTAATCCAGACACGTCATGGCACAAGGATAATAAAGCGAAATTGGTTGGTTTTAGGACAAAACACGCTTGTCTCAGACATAATAGTACCGCGTGATGAATCTTGTATCGGTCTCGTAAAAATAATTGTTAAATATATGCCTCCAGGCGGGAGCAGCCTCTTATGCCTCTCTACCCAGCCTTTGTACAGGTTCCTTTGGTATCTCTCATCATTGTTCAATCCATGCATCATTGTCAACATCATATGCTCTCAACATCCTCGTACCACCACTATAAAGGCAGGAAGGAAATCTACGCAAGCAAGAGATCCCACAGGGCCTGCTGGTCCACAAAATCGTGGTGAATGACATTGACCAGCCAGTAGTCGTCGCGGATGCCGCCGAGCAGCGTCGCGCTGGGCGAGCCCTTGCCGTAGACGCGCGACCACTCGTCCCAGATGCCAAAGGCCTCCTCGCACCACGCGCGGAACGAGACCTCCTCGATAATAGTCGGCGTCACAATTTCCTTGCCGGGAAAGACGCCCCACGTCACGGCGTTTGTGCTACTGCTCGCCGTGGAGGCTGCTGTTACACCGCTTGCATTGTCGGAGCTGACAAAGTCGCCCTTGGCGTTGGCGGCGTAGAAGCACACCACCTCGCGGACGCCAGGCCGCTGCAGCTTCTCCTGGAGCGCCGCCCAGTCGGCCGAGGACAGGAAGAACTCGAGAAAAGCCTTTTGGAAGACGAAGCCGTTGGCTGGGCCCCAGCCAAAGGTGGCGTCACTGGAGCGCGTGCTGTTCACGGCGGGCTGCGAGGCGACGGTCCACCAGCCCTTTGCGTTGAGGGAGGCGAGGTGTGGTGTGATGGTGCTGGACTCGGCGAGCAGCTCCTCTTCGCTCCACGGCAGGGCGGCGAGCTCACCTCGGACGTGACGCACGAACATGTCGTTGATGTCCTGTTTGGTGGCCGGGTGGCCCCAGAGGCGGACGGCCTGCGTGACCGACATGTGCAGGCTGACACCATAACCGTCAATCTCGCCGTACGCGGGCGAGCGCGAGTCGCCGAACCGGCCGTTGGGGAAGTCATCCCACGTGGCCTCGCGGCCGAGTGCGCCCTCGCCCTCGGAGATGGCGAGCGTGTTGGCGCGAGAGTTGAGTGGCCCGGCGAGCGCCCCGGCTTCCGCGCCAGTTGCTTCCCACTCTGGGTTGGTGCGTCGCCCGCTGCTAGCGATGACGCGGTTGTGCGGGTCGGAGCCGACCGAGGAGTGACGCCGTGAGGAGCGCGAGTGGCTGCGCGGACGGGGTATGGCGTGGCCGTTGACCTGCAGGAAGGGCGCTGAGGTCGGGCCGCCGTCAACAATGGCCTCCTCGGCGGCGGGCTCGTCGGGGATGAGATTTGTGCGCTCGAGGATAAAGGTGACGGCCTTCTCGAGATTTAGAGTGTAGAAATGAAAGCCCTTGGGGCCAGGGGTTTTGCTCTTGACGGTGCGGACCTGCTCGACGAGCTCGCTGAGGATGTCGACGCCAATGGCCTTGACACGCTCGTCGTCTCCCTTGACGGCAGTCAAGCGCTCAAGAATAGCCGGTGGCATGGCTGCGTGGCTAAGCTTGGCCGTGCGCTTTATCATTGCGAAGCTCTGGATGGGCATTAGACCGGGCATGATGGGGATGGTCTTGAATGCACCGCTCGAGTGCTGTCGCAGCGTCGTCTCAAACGTTTCGTACGCGTCAATGTCGAAGAAGAGCTGCGTCATGATGAAGTCGGCACCTGCTTGCACTTTGTCGACGAGATACGGCAGGTCGTGCTCCAGAGACTGTCCCAGCGGGTGACTCTCGTCGGCGTGGCCTTCAGGATACGCAGCGACGCCGACGCAAAAGTAGTCGCCGTGCTTTTTACGAATGTACTTGACCAAGTCAATGGCCCAGACAAAGTCCTCCCCGGCCTCACTGTCGTCCTCCTCGTCTTCGGCAGTGCGATACTCTTCCTTGCGCGGGGGATCGCCGCGAAGGGCCAGGATGTTGCGGATGCCGAGGGCCTTGGCGTCATCGAGGGCCTTGTCGATGAGCTTGCGGCTCATGTTGGTGCAGGTGAGGTGCAGGCACGTCGTCATGCCGAGCTCGCGCTGGCACAGCTCAGCCAGCTCGAGCGACTTGTCGGCCGTCGAACCGCCGGCGCCCCAAGTGACGTTGACAAAGAGCGGGCGCAGCCCTTGCTCCATGCGATGCAACCGGTCGCGCAGGTTGGAGAAGCCCATGGCGGTCTTGGGCGGGAAGAACTCGAGCGAAAAGTACTCGCCATCGGCCGGCAGAGCGGCAATCTTGTCTGTAATCTTTTCCATGTCGAATCGATCGGGTCAGTCGATGAGCCGGTTTTGTAGACGGGAAAGTTGATAACGATGTTCTGTCGTCAACGGGACGAGTCGTCGTTTGTCGTCGATGGTGGGGTTGATCGCAGCCACCGAAAGCGGAAGGCGACAGCAGCGCTAGAAGCTTCGGATCGGGTCGTCGGCTTCACGCGCGTGCGTTATTTGAAGAGATGGAAGCGCACTGTAGCAATGAGAAGGGACTTGGAAGACCAAGGGGTATGCTTTGGACGAATTGAATGCGGAACCCCTCAATCGGGCAGGCCAGAAGGAAAGCCGAAGGTAAGCCAGAAAGGCCGCCTGAACATTTTTTGAGCCCCACGCGGGGACAGTTTTTGGCGGGGTTGCAGGAAAGTGTTGATAATAGTTAGCGGCCTCGTTGGTTGGATTAGGGGAGCTTGGGGAGCAAAAGGCCTTGTCTCAACTATTGCGCAATATCTTGCCTCCCATCTCAGTCGTCACAGCGCTACTTTGCCACACGGCGGGGACGTTATAGCGGTCTTGAGCGCTGATGCAAGTCACCTGAGCGGTGCCGGATCGCGGAACAGCGGCGCTCTCTAGCGATCACGCGTTTCCTTTCAAGCTGTGCCACAGCGCCACCAGCTGCTGTAGCTCCAGCCACAACAAGCCCTGTCAGGCACGCCAACACTTGGCGGAGCTCTGACGCTAAGTTCCCATTACCATTGTCATCGCGTTTGCTCAGCTGCTAGCCGTCTACGTTTTCGATAGAGAAGCGTTACCCGATTGGCGGCGCGCGTCATGGTAACATCATGATGCAGACTCTCTACACAAGGCAGCTCCCTGCGCGGGCAGCTCTCCGGCTCCGGTCGCGCATTGCCTGCTCTCATCAGCCACTACTAGTCCACAACCAGTCGAGCATCACCAAGATTTCTAACAATAGCGCATTGCCCCAGCTGCGGCGGTGGTATAGCCTCGACCTCAAGTCAATCGACTCAAAATGGCGCAAGAATTGGCAAGATATTGCCGCCAACGAGCCGACTCAAGAAGAGCGCGTCCAGCGCTCGAACAATGCCAAATACGTCCTTCCCATGTTTCCTTATCCCTCTGGGAACCTGCATCTCGGCCACTTGCGCGTATACACAATTGCCGATGTCGTTGCAAGATACCAAGGATTGAAGGGCCACGATGTGCTGCTTCCCATGGGGTGGGATGCTTTTGGCCTTCCAGCCGAGAACGCAGCTCTCGAGCGTGGTGTCCCTCCAGCTGGCTGGACTGAAAGCAATATTGCCAAGATGAAGGAACAGCTTGGGGTCATGAATGGGAGTTGGGACTGGAGCAACGTGAGTACTGTTTTCAATGCCGTAAGGCTCTCCTGACAGTAAATAGGAACTTGCATCGTGTGACCCCGAATTCTACAAACATACCCAAAGACTCTTCCTCATGCTCTACGAAAAGGGCCTTGCCTACCAAGCCGAAGCCGAAGTCAACTACGATCCCGTCGATAAAACAGTCTTGGCCAATGAGCAAGTTGACGCCAATGGCTTCTCCTGGCGCTCCGGGGCCAAGGTGGAGAAGAAACTCCTCAAGCAGTGGTTTCTGCGAATCTCAGACTACCGCGAGGATCTGCTGCGCGAACTAGATACGCTCGCCAAGGATGATGCATGGCCGGAGCATGTCCTCGCGCAGCAGCGCAACTGGCTTGGTAAATCAACTGGCGCTCTCATCAAATTTCCGATCATGGCCATGGGCCAAGACGTAGGCTCTGCTATTGAAGTCTTTACCACACGCCCAGACACTCTCTTTGGCGTGCAATACATTGCGCTTGCAGCCTCTCACCCGGTCGTCGGCCAACTTGCCGATGCGGACCCCGAGCTACGCGCATTTCTAGATAGCCTTCCCGGCCTACCACCCGACTCCAAAGTGGGCTATGTCTTACCACACCTTCGCGCTATCAATCCCCTTGCCTACAACGACGAAACTCCCGATGCCACCAAAGCGTCTCTACCAGTCTTTGTCGCACCATATGTTCTTGGTGATTACGGCGAGGGCGCAGTCATGGGCGTTCCAGGCCACGACGTCCGAGACCACGCCTTTTGGAAGACGCACAACACCGAACAGCCTGTTAGGTATGTCATTGCCGAATCGCCCCATGAGTCTACTGCCGTCATCCCCGCCGAGCCTTATTTGGAGCACGGCTTTATGACGGAGCACAGCGGACCATTCAAGGGCAAGTCCTCTAAAGATGCTGCTGAAGTCATGGTCAACATGCTCAAAGCGGCTGATTTGGCTAGCACTGTGGAGAAATGGCGGCTTCGTGACTGGCTCATTAGTCGTCAGAGGTACTGGGGAGCACCAATTCCGATTGTTCACTGCGATAGCTGTGGAAGTGTGCCTGTCCCGGAAGCAGACCTCCCAGTGAAGCTTCCAGATGTGGAAAAACACTGGCAGGCTGGCAAAGCCGGCAACGCGCTAGAGTCTTCTCCAGAATTCGTCAATACCGAGTGCCCAAAGTGCAAGGGGCCGGCACGTCGTGACACTGACACCATGGACACGTTTGTGGACTCGAGTTGGTACTTTGCACGCTTTGTCGATCCTCACAACAGCAAAGATCTCTTTTCACCTAAATCGACCAAGGCTCTGCCCGTTGACATTTACATTGGAGGTGTGGAACATGCGATCCTGCATCTCCTGTACTCACGTTTCATTTTTAAATTCTTGGCGGGCACATCATTAATGCCTCAGTATACGGAGGAAACCGCCGGTACCGCGGAGCCGTTTAGACGCTTGATCACTCAGGGCATGGTTCATGGCAAGACACTCATTGACCCGGCCACCGGCAAGTTTTTGAAGCCAAATGAGATTGATTTTAGTGACGCAGATCAGCCCAAGGTCGCAGCCACGGGCGGCCCCGTTGAGGTGCGCTACGAAAAAATGTCCAAATCCAAGCACAACGGCGTGGACCCGACCGAGTTCACCGCCAAGTATGGCGCTGATGCCACGCGAGCGCATATGCTATTCCAGGCCCCCGTCGCGGATGAGCTAAAGTGGGATGAATCCAAAATTTCGGGTGTGACGCGCTGGTTGCAGCGGCTGCACGACACGATCGTCAAGGCTGGAGCTGCTACTGCCGTGCCGACTGAGACTGCCTTGGGCTATCTGCAAGCCGAGCAGGCCAATATCAGCCATGGCATAAAAAGCCGAGAAAAGGCCAAGCAGCTCAATGCTGATATCCTTCTGTGGCGGGAGACGCAACGCATCATTCAAAACACTACACGGGCATACGACCAGGTGTATGCCTTGAATGTTATTGTCTCGGACCTGATGACGCTCACAAATGCCCTCGCGGCAGCCAAGGACGCCAGTGCCACCATCAAGTGGCACGTGGCCGAGACGATGACGAGACTGATGGCGCCCGTGGTTCCGGCCGTCGCGGAAGAATGCTGGAGCGTTCTTCGCCCGTCGGCCGGGTCGCTGTTCCGGTCGACGAGCTTTCCCGAGGTGGACGGCACGCTGGAGCTTCTGAAGCCGCAGTCGCAAACGAGCGTGATTCAGATCAACGGCAAGGTGCGCGGCAACCTGGAGCTGCCGGCGCCCGAGGGTGGCCTCGCAAGTGATGCGCTCAGGGACTGGATGGTGGAGCAGATCTTGGCGACGGAGGAAGGGCAGACGAAGTTTGGTCAAGGCCAGTACGATATTAGAAGGGCAAAGCGGGCGATTGCTGTGCAGAACGGCGCGCTGATTAACTTTGTCATGTAATATTATGTAGCATATATGTATTATTAGTCCGATGAGGCAGTATTGGGGCGCATATCAGCATTGTGTATTATAGAAACAGACACTGGCACCAGACGGGTCAGTCAAGACTACCCGTCAACTCATTCGTCATATGTACAGATGCTATTGCTCGCAAAGCGCCTGTTCTTGGTTGTGTTTATTTACAGTCCTGTGTCACGTATGTACTAGTTTAGATGCCACTTAGTCCAGACGTCTCTCCTCGCCTGGTGGCAGCAGGCGTTCCGTCTCGTCCCCACGACGTCCATCCACGCTCTTTTTGCGGTAAATGACATAGTGCTGCAAGATGAAGAGGACGTCGAAGAAGATGCTAATCTGGCCGAGGCCAAACTTGACCGGGTTGCTGGTGATGCCGCTCCAGTCGTGCTGGAGCCAGCTGTCGATGGCCTGCTGCGCGATGCTCAGGACGCCGCCCGTCAGGTCGAGCAGGATCTGCCAGATGCTCCAGCCGTCGGTGCTCTGGTTGCGAATGTTGGCGCGCAGCTGGGGCGCGTACTTGACGAGCGTCACGACGAGCTTGACGTAGCCGAGGGCGTAGACGGCGTCGAGGTCGCACCAGTCGACCGCGGGGTCGAGGGCGCGGCGGCGGCTGCGCGCGACGGCGACGATGAGGTAGGTGATGCCGACACCCGCGAGGGAGCCGGCGGTCAGGCCGACGGCGAAGCGGCTCGGGCGCGAGGCCGGGTTGCGGGCGGGGAAGCGCCAGAGCGACGTGCCGACGAGGTACTGCGACACGGTGATGAGGGAGAGGACGAGGCCGTGCAGCGCAAAGACGACGTCGTTGAACTGCACCGTCGGCGTGAGGCCGCTGTTGCGCGCGGCGTACTGGCGGCGCACGCTGGCCGAGTAGTAGAGCGCGAGGTTGGAGGCAAAGTAGGACGAGAAGCCTGGAGTTTTTTGGGGGGTTCGTTTTAGCAGAGGCCAGGAGAGAGAAGAAAGATGAGGGAGGGCGGGGGAGAGGAGGTTGGTTTTACCTAGGACGTTGAGAAAGGAAAAGTCGACGGTGGTGCCGGTCGTGGACCGGCGGCGGAAATTGAGCAGCGCTTGCGGGTAAAAGGACAAGCTCCAGAGGATGAAATAAACCCAGCCAAAGATGGCCGAGACAATGTACAAGAAGTCGTTGGCCATGATGAGGGTGGTTGCGCTCATGAAGATCGTTTCGTTTCCCGGGTCGGCAGGGCTGCAGGCGCTGTGGGGAAGATGGAGGTGTGTGTCTCTGATGCTACAATGTCCAGAAAATTGTAGCGAAATGCCAAACGAGTGCAGATGCGACACGGGAGGGAGAGTTTGTCGCAAGGAATAAAGCAGACAGAGCGCGCAGGAGAAAAGGCCTGGAGCTTTGGGAAGAGACGAAGCGGGCGCGCCGCGAAAAAAGGTGTCGCGATCCGGTGACGAAATGACGGGAGCGGTTCCGTCTCGCGTAACGTACCCCGGTGACCAGGCGCTCGGGTTGGACTAATTAATAAGCCCACTACGCCGAGCGCCGGGCCGTGTTCTGGGTTGGCACGGGTGGGTGCTCGTTGTTGCTTTGTTTAATATTTGTTTGTTTGACACATTTCATCTACTTGGATACCTGTCCTAAGAGAAGATTCAATACGGTACGGACACTGTAGGGTGGAATATCATGCACATGTATTGAGACTGCTCTTGTGACTGGCAGCGAATGATGGTTATACGCTTGGTTGTAACTACGTAAAAGAAGAAAGAGAACAAAGAAGAAGAAAGGAAAAACTAAGAGGCGCCACATACTTTACTTTTTTATTTAGTATTAGCCTTGGGTTTTTAATTCATCATATATAGATACATATGTCACACCTGTCTAACCCCAGCTAGCCACGCTTCATCAGTTCCGCCACAGTTCATCTCTCTTATGCGACGTAAATAGCAAAATAAAAGAACAGCAAAAAGAAAACAAAAGCAAAAAAGAAACCACAGAGTGGGATTATTCGAGTGCAACTCCTTCTGATTGGGTGTTAGTGTATGTTGCTGTGGTGGAGCACGATTTGTTACTTACAACCACTCGGACACTCTGCCGCACGACAGAGGCAGGATTCGAACCTACGCGCTCGAAAGCATTGCATATCGGGATGTATCCCAATGCCACTGGGGCACTCTGCTTGACGACGAGGCACTTTATTGAGCACTATGAATGGTATCTCGGTTTTTGGTAAGAATGTCTGCGCCGAGCAAGCTACACTGCGACTTTCTTAGTTGACGAACAGACGTCAACACTGGATAGATACCACCTTGAATGTGCCGAAAAAAAAAAGGATGTGCTACATGAACTGATCAAAGCACATATAACGAACAGAACAAATATGATGAATTAAACAACACAAAGTACAACAGGTGCACGGGATAACAGAAGGCTATCGAAATGAAAGAAAACGCCAAGCAGAAGAAATGATGAAACAAGTCCGAGCTACAAATTTCACCGACTTACAACGCGATCCGGACCGGAGCCTCCAGAGTAGACCAATGAATCAGCGAAGCATCGTCCCCATGTCCCGCCCCCCTGCCCGCGCTGCGAAACTGCCTCGCCAGGTCGTCCGCCGGCCTCCACCGTCCCGTCACGAACCAGACCCGCGGCCGCTCAATGTCCAGCTCGCTGCCGCCGACCCAGTCGTCTCCCTTCTGGCCCGGCGCGAGGTAGCACACCGCCCACGGCAGTCTCGTGCCCGACAGCGTCTCGTGCCGCAGTAGCAGCCGCGCCTCCTCCAGCGCCGGCAGCCGCCTCAGCAGCCCGGCGAGGGCGCGCAGCAGCGGCGCCATCGTGGCCATGCTGGGCTCCGCGCGGGACCAAAACGCGTGCTGCGGCGGCGGCGGCGGCGGGGCCGAGGCGAGGCGCCAGTCGAGCGGCGTGTCCGGGTCGCTGCCGAGGCGGACGCCGACGTCGGGGTCAAAGTAGAACTGTCCCGTGGGTGTGAGCATGGCCATGCAAATGGTGAGTTTGCGCAGCGCGCGCCACTGTCCGCCGCCGCACAAGTCTCGAAAAAAGGACGGGCCGACGACGCCGGCGTAGCGCAGGTCCGTGACGTGCGCCGTGGCGATTTGCAGCTTGGCGTACAGGTTCTCGTAGCTGTCGGCGCCCACGCCGCTCGGCGCGCATACTCGAGCGCCGAGCGGCCCAATGCTCAGCGTCAGGCTAACTTGTGTTATTTGGCGTCTCTGGGGTACATGTGCAGCAATATGGGCGGCAAACGCCTCGCGCGCGGCGTCGCGCTCCGGCTGGGACTCGGACTCTGTCCAGTGCCACGCCACGCTCTGCAGGTTGGGCAAGTGCGCAATGAGGCGCGCCTGCTCGACGAGATGCAGTTGCAGGACATTGCGCCGGTCCCGTTCAAATTCCAGCACCGGCTGTGTAAAGTCCAGTCTCCGGACGCAGGGGATAGCCCCGAGCGGCTCGGTGCAGGTGCGGTCCAGCACGATGCCGTGGCGCGCGCGGTGCCGCAGATCGGGATGGCCAGCTTCAAACCGCAGCGTCAAGTCCACCGCTGCTCTCTGGGCATCGCTGCTGCCGAGAGCGGAGAAGAGGGGAGCGAGAGCGTCCTCCCCGACGCCGAGCTCGGTCCAGTGGTGGTGGTCGGTGGTGAGGGCGAGGACCACTGTGAGCGATCGCAAGTAGGCGCGTAGCTCGGGGCGTCTTTGGAGAGCCAACTTTAGCTTTTCGAGGCCGTCATAGCCCAGATGTAGACGGGAGTAAATGATGGGCTCGACGGCGCGCTGCCATTTGCGCGAGATGGCAGCCGCCGACGCCCGGGTCCAGTACGTTGTCGCGGGTTCGGGTGGCACATTTCCTTGCGTGTGCTGTTTCGAATCGCCGCGCTCACGACGGACCTTGGCTACTAGCTTGTTGATTATGCTCGGTTTTGTGTTTGGTGCATTTGGGCTCGGCTTGGGAGGCGGCGCAGCCATGGCCAGCTTCACGTCGGGAAGCCCCGCGGCGATGCGGTCGATGATTTCCTGAGGTAGTCGGTCCATGCTGAGCAGGCCTAGAAGCCAACGTATATCTCAAAAATCAAACGGCTGTCTGGGCTGTAGCTTCGTCTCATGTTGAAGCGCATTTTCATCTCGGCAGCTTGCTTTTGCAGAGTTGGCTCCGGGCCCGGGAAATGAGGCGTCTCTCTTCGCTTGGCGCAGCGGAGCCGTGCTGTCAGCCTCACTCTACCAACAGGTGATGCACAATCGGACCAATATCGCGGTACCAATTTTTAAATATAATGATGCACACTCGTCTTCTTCTCCAGCAGCTACCTGTTCAGGCACTTGGACTTTGATGCATAACCACGTCTAAATGAAATAGTATAGCTGTACTGTTTTCGCAATTAATTCTGTCGGAGCGAGAAGTCATGGCAAGACACTTGACCCTCTCAAAATTCATACTGGGGTCAATGTGCACAAAAGGCTCTCTCAATTCTGAACCACGGACCTTACAAATCTCCAGCATCTCATCGATGCATCACCACGTCTACATGAAATAGTGCAGCGTTCCGCTTGGACCAACTTCGTCGTCGTAAATGAGCCGTAAGGGTTTGACGCGACGATCGTGCTGCTTGAGCTTGTCCATTTCCATTTGTGATGATTTTAGATGATGATGATTTTTTTCTTTTTGATTTTGTTGATTTTGAATTCTTCGCAATTCTAGAGTTTCCATCTTTAGATGTTCTCACTTCTACTCTTCAGCAGAGTTACAGGTTTTCAAGGCCCTGTAGAGCTTCAACCAGCGATGGAGCGCTACGATGTGGCCCCGCCCCGTGACTGACAGCCTGCTTCATCTCACCACTTGCGGCAATTTATATAAGCTACCAGTCTCGTGCCCTACAATCAAGCTCTTTTTGTTCAATAGCGCTCTCACAAGGAAAAATGGCATATGCAAGCAGCCCTCTTCTCGACTTACACGGACACGCCACCTCCACACAGCAATAGTGGGGTTGCCCGAATCGGCGGCACTCCTCGGCGTCTCGGAATCTGCAGGAGATTGTAAATCTTCCTCCCTAATTGAAGACTCACATATTTTAGCATATATTATGAAGACAGACCGTCTTGCTGATTTCACTTCAAAACGCCAAAAGACATGAGCATGTCAAGCGAAACCAGGTTGTGGCGCATCACCGCCCTTTGGTCGGGTAGCGCGTGGCGTCATTCCGTCCGGAAATGGCCATCCAGATAACCTTTCACCAGTCTTTACAGTTTGTATCGCCATTGGAACACACCTCGTTTCCCTTTTTCATTTCTTTTGAACCATCTGAAATCCGACCGGTACAGCAAAACATCTGTTCCAGACGCTTCAGCCTGCATTTGCTCCATCACCCGCCACCACAATAGCCCCCGGCCGAGGACACCATCATGACCGACATCGCAACGCCCATCATCCGCCTGCCCGCATCACCACCACCTCCTCCTCCCACGCTCAGCTTCATGGTCCTCCCCGCCGAGGTGCGCCTCCAGATCTACGACTACCTCCTGTACCTGCCGCCCATCGGCCTCGCCGCGCACCCGCACGACGAGTCGCGCGTGTCGGCCGGCATCCTGCTCGCGAGCCGGCAGATCCACGCCGAGGCGGCGGCCGTGCTCTACGGCAGCAACACCTTTGTCGCGCACCCGTCGCTGCTCGCCGACTTTCCGCGCCTGCGCCGCTGGTACGCGCCCGTCTGCGCCGCCGCGCTGCTGCCGCGCATCCGCCGCTTCCACCTGACGCTGCGCCTCGACTGCGAGGTGCCCTTTGACCGCCGCCGCGCCGCCGCCGCCTTTTCCGGCGCCGAGGCCCTCCACGTCCAGGTCACGCAGTCCGTCTTCCTCGGCGCCGGCCGCGACAACCTGCGCAAGCTCGAGGACGTGCGCGGCGTGCGCCGCCTCACCATCCGCGGCAGCACCACCGGCTTCGAGGGCTACGTGGCGTGGCTGGAGCGCCTGATGCAGAGTCCGCCGGGAGACGGGGCGATGGAGCTGACGCCCTGGGAGGATGATGTTGTCGCGGTGCCGGGTTTGGTTCTTGCGACGTGAGGGCGATGGTGCCAGCCATGGCCAACGGATCTAGGATCAACACGCCTCGTTGAAACAAGTTGCTTCGAGTTTATTCATTCACCGTATACAAGCGTCTCTGTGTCTACGCAAGGCTAGTGTGCCCATCTTCTACCTGCAGACACAAACAGACCACTATCCAGCCGGCAGTGGCCTTTTCCCTCGACTCTCGTCTACCACGACAAGAGCATTCTCAGGTACGGACACTCCTCAAACGGCTTGCACGCCGGCTCGCACTCGAGCCCTTGCTCTGGCATCTCCCCCGTTGCCATGTACCGTCCCACGACATTCTTGACGCACGCGCTCGGTCCGCTCAGCGTCGCGCAGTGCCCGTGCCCATTCTGCACCACCACCCGCGCGCCGCTGTGCTCCCTCGCCGCCCTCTCCGAGTTGCGCAGCGGCGTCGCCGGGTCGTAGCGACTCCCCAGGAACAGCACCGGCGCCGACGGCCGGTCCTCGCTCGTCCCGCTCGGATCCGCCGCCGGCGAGCCGTAGGGCCCGGCGAAGCGCCAGCCGGGCCGTGCCGGCCACTCGCGGCACTGCAGCTGCGCGCCCATCCAAAAGTCCACCCACCAGTCGGGCGCCGAGCCCTGGACCGCCGCCAGCGTCGCGCGCCACTCGTCGTTTGTCGTGTCGCGCACGTCGGCGCCGTCGCCGCAGCGCACCGCCGTGCCGGCCTCGGGCTGCCAGCCGTACTTGGACGGATACGAGGCCGCCGCGTCGTCCTCGCACAGCCCCGTGGCGGGCATCTGCAGCGCGCTGGCCAGCGGCGTGTAGTTGCCGGTCATCGCGGCGGCAAGCGTCGAGGCGAGCATGGGGAAGCTCGGGCCAAGAGGCGCGTAGAGAGGCCCCAAGAAGAGGGATCGCACGCTGGAGCCCTTGAGGATGGAGGGCACCGCGCCGGGAGTGCTGATGACGGTGGGCCTCGCGGTCAGGTTGGCGACGAGGGCATCGACTTTGGCGCGGAGGCTGTCCGGGGAAGTGTCGACTTGCGCGTCGTACAGCGCGCAGGCGGATCGGGCGGCGAAGCAGACGTTGTAAAAGTTGTCGACGACTTTGCCGACATCGACCATGTTTCCAGACCAATCCTAAGATGAGACCTCGTTAGACCAGCGGGTGGGAAGGGGGGGGGGGATGTGCAGCTTGACATGGCTTACCGCAGCGGTATAGTCCTCCGGGACGACGTTGCCATCCAGGACCATGCGCTTGACCCTCCCGGGGAACATGGACAGAAACGTGTTCCCCAGCATCGTCCCGTACGACGTGCCAAAGTACTGCAGCCTCGGCCGCTCCTCCGGCGTCGTCATGTCCCCCTCCCTCGCGCGCAGCCTCTCCAGCTCGTCCACCACGCGCAGCACATCCCTCGCCACCGACGTCGTGCCCACGTACCGCGCCACCACGTACCCATCTCGCCCGGGGACGTTGCACCTGCTCCCGTACGCATTCAGAAGCGCTCTCTTGGGGGTCAGCACCTCGTCCCTGTCGTCGCCGCTCACGCTCAGCGCGTCCACGCCCGCCATCTCGGCGGCAAAGAGCGCGCGCCCGACCGCCCCGCCGCCGCCGCCGCTTCCCTCGAAGCAGTCCATCGCCGGCGTGCTAAACGCCATCCCGCGGGGATCAAACGAGAGCACGTCGAACCGCGTCGTGTCGGTGGCGACCAGGTCCCGGAGGTAGTGCCCGTTGACGAGCATGTCGACGACGCCCGAGTCGCCGGGCCCGCCGGGGTTGACGACGACGGTGCCCCCGTGCGCGACCTCGCCGGGCCCCGTCATGTTGGCGCGCAGGCGCGTCAGCGCAATCGCCATGGTGCGCGTGCTGTTGCTGCTCTCGGCGTCGGCGGCCGTCCAGTCGACCGGGACGAGGAGCCGAGCGCACTCGTACTCGTCGTAGCACGCGGAAAACTGCAACGCCCACGACGGCGTCAGCGTCGACCAGTCAAAGTCGGCGGGCGAGCGGCGAACGGGCTGGTAGGTCGAGAGGGAGGCTGTCACCGCGGTGGCGAGCGCCGCAGCGAATGCTACACGGAACAGCATTTCTCTCGTTACTGTTGTTGTCTTCTTCAATGATGGTAATGTTGTCTTATTTTCTGACACACCTACGTCGACGGCAGAGGGCAATTATAAAGGCTGAATGAGCACCTTTATAATTGGGACAACACCCCATAATTCAGACCGCAGCATCTCAATAGTCTCCGAAAGCCCGAATCAATTATATTGGTTTCTGCGCACCCGCCCATAACTTGGCCGTTGCTGAATGGGCAAGAGCGGTGTTTTTGCACATATTGGGTTTAGCCACGCGTCTGTTTCTTCACAACTAGCAAGGATGCGATATGATTGTGCTCACTTTGCCAGATACTAGCCAGAGCAATAACGGAGCTTGCAAAACTTGTAATAACAACTTCATCGCCGTATTCTGTAATTTTTTGTCTATCCATCTCTATCTATTCTTTTCTCTCGCCTTTCTGCCAGTCTATCAATTCCAAAAGCTCTTGTCGCTTTATTTCTTCTCTTGTTATACAGGACTCAGGTTCGGGGGCATAGCAAAGAAGACGCGTGAAAACAGGTCAAAAGGCAACAATAACCAGTAGAAATCTAGCAGAAAAGGAGAAAAAACAAAGGGGATAGGGCAAAAGCTATAAAAATCGGTTGCGCCGCAATGCCTTCTTTGTGTCCGAGAAAACGCCGTTGTAAAATCAGATATGATGCAAGAATAAACATGAAGAAAAAAGGCCATACTTCGCATCATTAATGCCCAAACAAAAGAAACAGCTGTTTCCGCTCAATCTTCTTTTTTTTTCAATCGTCTATTCAATATTGCTTTTATGCGGCTGCAGAAAAGGGCGAGCTCTTGCTCGTACGTGGAGCGAAAGGCTTTCATTTGGAAAAGAGACAGATTTATTGGGCCGCACCACCGCCACCAATGGCGCGGGGCAGAGTCTTCCAGCCATGCTCGTTGGGGAGCTTGGCGCGGCCAAAGTCCTCGTCCAGATCAAGGATGATCTTGAGAGCGTTGCGGCTGCGGCCGAAGGGAGTCGTGTCCTGGGTAGCGGTCGCTTCCGAAGGCCCGCTGGTGATCTTGGGAAGCTCGGCCTTCTTGCCGCCGGGCATGGGCAGGACGTTCTGCAGGACTTCGTACGCGGCAAGGGTGAAGCCAAACTGAGGAGACGAGCGGAAGATGCGAGCGGGGCCACCCTTGAAAAAGGCCCTGAAGCCCTCCTCCTGCCAGATGGTGCGGGCGGCGTGGCGCAGACCAGTGTACGAAGCCTCACCCTTGCGCGCCTCGACCTGCAGACGGGTCTTGATAACATCGCACGGGGTCGTCAGGTAGGCGGCGGGCATACCCGCAATGGCACCAGCGGTGAGGAGCTGTAGGATGCTCAGCTTGTGGGTCTGGGTCTCGCCGAAAAAGTCTCTCTTCAGGTGGCTGTAGGTCGGGAAGTAGATGGCGGAGAAGGGCACGTCACGGAGCAGACAGGCAGAGGCACCCTTGTAGAGGCCGACGAGACCGAGATTGCGCACAATCCACATGGCAGAGCGCTTGGGGGCGCCACCAACAGTCTTGGCTACCTCGCCCTGGACCTGGAGACGAATTTTGACGATTTCGAGGGGGTTTGTGAAGACCTAAACGCGTTAGCTAGAGTTTGACGAGAACAAAAGAGCGTCACTTACGACTTGGCAAGCACCGGCACTGGCACCGGACAAGATCTCGGCCCCGAGTTTGATGTCGCCCTGCTTGTCGGTAAAGTGGCGACGGACCAGGTCATTGACAGTCAGCTTGATGGCCTTTTCAGGAGCGACACCGACAAGCTGAGGGAGAACACCAGAGTAGAGACCACGGAAACCCTCATTCTTGATGACCTTTTGGAAGCAGTCAATCGAGTTCTTGTACAGGCGCTGCCCGGGCTGCGCACCGCGCTGGTTCTGCAGACGGGTCTTGACCAGATCAATGGGGTAGACCATGAAGGCACCAAACGCACCAGCCAGACTGCCAAGGCCAAAGTTGTAGGCGGACTCGAGTACGCTGTGCAGGATGCTGCTGCCGGCGGGCTTGGCGGCCAAGGTCGCGGCGAGGAGGGCCGCCTCATCGAGCGACTCGGCCGGGTTTCTCCACGACGGATCGAGGACCTTGGCAAAGTCGCGTAGGCCAAGACGACCCGAGGGCTCATCGAGGCTGGCAAAGTGGAAAAGAATGTCGGCCTCCATGGGTGTGAAGAGGGAGAAGCGGGTGACCTTGGCGGCCTCGTGGAGGAACTCGGTGCGGGTAATCTTGCCGTCGGTGCTCCGGTGGACGGCGCGGCGGACAATCTGCTCTACCAGATCCATCTCCTTAATCATGTTCTGGAAGGCGCGGACGTTGGCGTAGGAAATCTTGGAGCCCTTGGAGATGTTGCAGAGGGTGTGGAGGTTGTCGAGGAGGTGGTCGGAGAGCTTGTGCTTGGAGGTCTCGAGGATGATGCGCTCAAACTCGTCGGGCTCAATGTAGCCGTCGCCGTCCTTGTCAAAGAGCTGAAAGGCCTGGCGGATGCGCTCGCCCTGGAGGCCGCGCAGCATCTGGGAGAACTGGGGGTAGTCGAGGTTGTGGCGCTTGGAGCGGCTGCCAATGTAGAGCTTGGCCCATTCGCAGTCCCAGTCAAAGGGGATGTTCTCGGGGCCCTTGTTGAGCTCGTAGAGGCGGCGGAAATCGTCATACTTGACGTTGCCGGTGCGCTCCACGTCAAAGAGGCGGAAGGCGATTTCGTACTCGGCGTCGGGCTTGGCGAGAATGTTTTCAAAGACATGCCAGTCGCTGAGGGAGACCCTACCCTGGCCGCGGCGGTCGGCGACGCGGAACAGGATCATGTACTGCTCGCGGCGGATCTTGTGCTACAGCGGTTGGATGGCGAGTTAGCGACGTGTTCACTTGTATTCTCGTCCGTTTTGTTTCCTCCTCATTCGCGAAGACTGCTCTTCGGTAGTACCACACAGGCACGCGACCCCATTGCGCAGCAGCAAACGGGCGCAATCGGATCCGCCATCACGAGGGCAAGGGGGCAAGCAACAGGAAGGCTTACAAAATCTTCGTTCTCAGGAGCCACCGCATTGATAAACTCGTCCGGACCCATGATGAGCTCGCCCGTCTCATCCTTGACGGCTCGTTTCGTAAAGCGCGCCTTGCTCTGTGAAGACGGCCCTGCGGCGTCGTCGGAGCCGAGGACCGTCTCCTTGACAGCCTCCTTGACTGCGGATGCGCTGGTCGCCATGACTGTGCGCCGACTCTATTCCAGGTAAACTTAGGTATGCAGAGAAGAAAGAAAAAACAAGTTCGCGATCCAAGGATGGAATCCGGGGTAGAACGCGAGGGAGGGTAGCGGCAGAAGAAGGGAGATCGGAAGGGGGGTGCAAGATCTGGTTGCGAAAAAAAAAAAGCTTGGGGAAGAGTCAATTGGGGGAGAGGAAGCAACCATCAAACGGCGTTTGGGGACAGAAATTCAGAGTGCTAAAGTCGGGGACAAGTCGGAGCGCGCGGCGGACCGGTAATGGCTCGGGAAGGCCTGCTGGGGGGGGTTGAAGGCTGGCTGAGAGGTACCGCAGAGGTACCGTTCAACGTTGCGTCTGAACACAAGCGTGGAGAGGCAATCCAGGTACCTGGCCCTACCCTTAATTTTTGGTCGGGCGCCATGGGCCGCTTTGTGTGGTCGTACCTTAGGTTTCGCTAGTGGCTCTGCGGCCCCTGAAAAGGTTCGGCGAGCATGTGCTTACACCTGGTCAGGTCCCGCCAAGAGGTACCTCGTGCGTACCTGCGGCATCACAAGACAAAGAGCCAGCCCGCTATTACTACAGGCGCTGGAGCACCACGCACAACGCGGCCCAGCGACGAGGCCGTGGCTTACGAGAGAATGTCAGATGAGACGAGCTAAGCCTGCGTAATAAGTCGCGCTCTTGACCTTGTTTGCAGGGTCTCCCGAGGGAGGGCGAAAGGGACAAACAGTTTGACACATTTTGGACTAGAAAAAAGACCTCACTATGAGATGAAGGGGGAATATGTGAGGACCGACAAGCACCTCGGTGTGACCACCTGTGGCTTTGCGCAACTACTCCGCCCGGTGTCCGTGGAACGGAACCACCGCCTAACTTGCCATGTTTATTAGCCACAAACAAGGCCACGCGACAAGCAGAGGAGACTAACAAGTTAAATACCCTTTCTTGCCCGCTCATTTGTCCGCCAAGGTTCTCCCCGAGAATCACCAAAACGGAGAGCTCCGGTACGCAAGGGGCCCTCCGCCTCGGCGTCCACACAGTATTTCGACAAGTTGCAAGTTGCAAGTAACAAAGCTTAGCTGTTTTTATCATTCAACATAATATGCGCGCAAAGCACACGACCACAACGACGTCGCAGTGATCCTGGGGATGCACATACACTAGGAAAATACCGGGCAGGGGGTGAGGGGCACCCGGCTATAAGAAGCACGCTTATTTCCCACCACGCGCGCCACTCGGCAAACCATCTACCAACCTAGGCGGCCTGATGGCACAGCCAAGGTGCAAACTAGACATCACATTCGACGAAAAGGAACATGAATAGCCCGCAAATGTAAAGACTGGATGGTCGACGCATGTTACAATTTGGCGCGCTTCGTGCAACGGCGCCGCTGTCGTGCAGCCGCATCTGCAGACTTCCAAGCAGCATGCAGCCAGCCCAAGGTCACACCGGCAAGCGGCTAGTGCAGTAGGGCTGCATCTTCCAATTACATGGCAGCTACTTTGTAATTGCAGGCCAAACAGCGATTGCCTCGTTTCCCACACTTCGGCCATGTTAGCAAAGGAGATCACTTGCAGCACAAGCCAGGATGTGCGCTTAGTGTGCTACCGTCCGTTTGACCCGCGTGCGGTGATGAATGCTGTCGGCAGTTAAGTGTGCCACAGTCACTTATACCGACATTATGAATCACGGTAGGAAAACAACTGCAATAGCAATTTGCCGTTTGTATCTATTTTCATAAGACATTCTCGTCGAATTAAGTATTTTGAGCCATTATCGAAATTACCATCCCGCAAGCCAGCTCATGCAAGTCATGATTCACAAACTACACGATAAAATGTCAAAGACAAAACAAGAAAAAACAAGTCCTTAACACCGTAGCCGTAACAACCTTTATCCCTCAATTGGCGGTAAAAGCCCGCTTGTATACTGTAAATGTTCCAAAGTGTCGTGCGGTTGCACTGGGTGAGATTTTGACGCCCGGATTGGCGCCGTGTGATGTGGTAGTGTGAA
This sequence comes from Akanthomyces uredinophilus, assembly GCA_030778065.1. Taxonomy (NCBI): domain Eukaryota; kingdom Fungi; phylum Ascomycota; class Sordariomycetes; order Hypocreales; family Cordycipitaceae; genus Akanthomyces; species Akanthomyces uredinophilus. The sequence continues at coordinate 209,736 of JAPFRW010000131.1, read as the reverse complement.
ACCGCTGTCGAGAGCGTGCTGAACCATCGTTGCAGCCTCCTTGAATCTCTTCTCGCGGTACTTCTCATAGACCGCTGCATGGTGCAACCGAGGATGCTCGCAGCATTCGATCAGCATCGTTACGAGCGGCTTGAGCTGGGTCCAGGTATAGCCAGAAAAGTAGACGTGGGCCTTGGTCTATCATGGCGTGTTAGTAAGTCATGTCAAAAAGTCGAATCGCACCGCACATACCCAGTCACCCTTGTTAAGTATCAGCCTTGACAGACAGTGCGCACCAGCTGCGAGGAAACTGGGCGGTGAGGCCACGAATCTCTCGTCCATGATGGTGAGCTCGAGAAAATACTTGGCCAGCGTGCGTGTATCCAGATCATAGTCATCAGCCTTGCTGACTCTGCGCAGGAAACTCATTGGGCCCGGCCAGCCGAGCTCAAAGTTGAGCATGCTAAGCATGAAGCGCTCAGCCTTGAGAATCTCTTCCGGAGAGTAGCCATTGTCAACCATGAAGACAATTTCATCCATCGAAGGGCAGTTGATCTCCTCGTACTTGGACGCGACAAGCAAGGCCGTGGCGCCGACGAGCTGCAGCTTGGTCACCGAGATGATCTTGTAGGACAGGAAGCGGTCGATATAGTTGACAGTGAGATACAGCGTCTCTGGCAGCAGGGCGAACCGGCTGTGAACTTGCACAAGCCAGTCCATCAGAACCGAGCGCATGGACCACTGAATCTCTGTTTGCATCTCCATGTAGTGGGGGTTGGGAAGCAATTTGATCTGTTAAGCGGTTAGCCACAGTAATCATCACACGGCACCAAGTGGTAGCGTCTACTTGCCTCAAGCTCGCGCAGGTAGTCAAAGATTTCATCGCCATACTCGGCCACCATGCTGACGTCCCAAGCCTCTTCCTCAAAGTCGTCTGCAAATCTCGAGTTCTCCACTTCGAATCTGGCCTCCTCCAGCTCCCGTTGAATACGGGCCGTCACGCGGGGAGCAAGTAACGTTGTGGCACCAGCAGTTGTGTAATCTCTCGACCGGAAGCTGTGCGCAGTTGTGTAGGCTTGATCTTGATCGTCGTATTCCTCGTCTTCTTCTTCATCCCACTCCTCAGGTTCTGAAAGAGCAGGGTATGATGATTCTTTATATGAATGGCCGGTGGTAGGCCGAGTCTCTACAACAGCAGAGCCGTTGACCGGGAGCGGCATCGCTTCCGCAGCATGCGCTGGTGGCTGTGATTCAGAGTCGAAATGATACGGGCCCGTGTCGAAATAAACGGTGTGGCCGCTCGCCTGCTCGAGAACAGGAACTTGCAACTCGTCAAGCTCGGGCTCCTCTGCAATGTCGAGATGTGATGACTCGTAGTCAATCTTTTCGAAAAACTTGCTCTGCGTTCTACGCAGGGAGGGCTGCTGCAACTTAAGCTGAGGCTGGCTCCTGTAGTGTCGAGGTTGCTTCGCAGCGTGTGATGTTTTGGTCTCGAGAAAGGCGGAGACCTGATTGTGCTTCTCCTGGGAGAATCGTGCAACAGGCAGGTTCGCAGAGGCGTCGATGTCATGGTGAACAAGAGGCTGTTGCTGGTGAAGAGGAGGCTTGGGCGCTTGGATCGATTGGCTCTCGGAAAGAGGCTTGATAGCTTTGTTGCCAAGAGCACCGGAGCGAAGAGCTGCGCGAGACAGAGAGTCCTTGCTGTAGGCAGCATTCTCCTTGTTCAGATTCGAACCGATGGGGCCAAGCGTCGAGACGGCGGCAGGCTGGGCTTTGAGGCCGGCTTTGGCACCCTCGTGAGCAGCAGAGTGCCTAGACGTATTGGTCACATCGCCAAAGGCAGCACGCTTGGCTGGGCCGCGGAAGCCAGCGGTGGCAGCGGACACCATGCCGGCAAGGCTCCCGGTAGACTTGTGACGGTGATGCAGACTGGGTGCAATGTTGTTCTCGGAGGCAAGGGGTCGGAAACGCTGCTGCAGCCCGGCGAGGGAATGTTATTAGTACTTGCAAGCAAAATGTTCGCAAAGGGGGAAAGTAAACGAAGAAACAGGGCAGGCAGAAGGCGACGGGGAAGAACGAGTCGAAATAAAACAAAATAGTAAAGACGGTAACAATTGCCATCAATGGCCAGGCGAGAAGAAAAATTCGCAAGGCGCGAGAGGGATGCACGTTTGGAGCAAACTCACCCGAGTGTCCATGTTGTTTGGCAGCTGCCAGGCAGTGTGGTTTCGGCTGTAGAACAACGAAGTCGGGGGCGGAGCGTAGAAGTCTGACACTTCTGGCGGTTGCGGAGAGTCCCGACGATCTCGTGGAAATGACGGACCGTGAACGCGATTCTAATTCATTTGCGTCTTGTTCTTTCTTTCCTTGAATTTTGTCGTGGTTCCCTTTTTTTGTTGTGTTGCGGCGTTGACGCGAAAACGGGCTGGCGCAAGGTTTCAGAGACGACGGCGTAGGTGCCGGGCGACAAAACAAAAGAGGGCCGGGCCTGATAACAAACAGCCAAAAAAAAAAGATGTCGTTTCCGCGAGGCAGATTGTGATTGCGATTGCAAGCAGAAATGAAAGAAGAAATGTGCAAAGCCAAGAAAAGCGAATCGAATAAGAAAGCTGGATGCTGATGCAAAAAGTACAAAATGGTAGAGACGCGCAATTGTCGAATTCGTTAGCTTGGGGCCAAGGAGATTACGCTGGCAACACCAGAGATGAGTATGCACCAGGGAATGCTCCAGACGACAAGGCAGAGAGAGGAAGAAAAAATGGCAACAACACTGCAGGCGTTTGCGACCGGTAAAAAAATATACCGGGCAGCCAGCTAACTGTTCCAAAGCAAGGGGAAGGAAAAAAGGGAGAGCGAGCAGTGGCCTGTGTTGCTATAATACGAAAGAAGTACCAAATTACGAGATGACAGGTTCATGGCCCATGTAAAGTACATGCGCATGTCCCGACTGCAATGTTGTTTATTTGTTTACGGCCCTTTGACTAGTGGCCAGAGCAGGTACCCACGGCAGCAAAGCTACAGTCAAAAGGTACGAGCGGGCCGGACACTACGATGTTAGCTATGGGGCGGCCAGTGACTTTGCTGAGAGAAGGCCGTCATCTCATCCAATCGACGCCCGCCTGCAAACACTCTTCCTTCCTGGCTACAAGGAATCTTGGGGCTGTCGCTGGTCGTTTGGTATGCGGTGCACGGATCACATCATGGCCCCAACGCGCCCGAGCCAGAACAAGGGCGGTCGTCACGGCGATGACGATTTTCCGGGGAGGGGGAGCTGGCTGACTAAGGAGCGCCCGTTTGATTGTTGTGTGCCAGACAAGAGAAACAAGAGAAAAAACGTTGCAGCGGAATACTTGGGCGGTAGCAGCCGGCACAAAAAACAGGCTAGTCCAGATCGGGAGTCGTGCTGCGGCCCGTCGCGTCTCACCAGCGTCCAGCAATTCGAAACTTTCTGCTCCCAGCGTGCGCCGCAGCACCACCCCCGGAGGATTAAACTACAACGCATGCTCATTCGGTTGCATTCTAGTCCCTCAATATCAGCGCAAAAATTTCCGCTGCTTTTCCCCGACTCGCACGAGTCGTTTTGTGGCGTGGTAGGCCGGCGTGGCGCACCCGCGTCGTGACGGGCCGGGTAGCGACGCCAGATGGCCGCGCTTGCACGTGATCGCGATCAAATACTTCGGCGCGCAATTCGCACTGTGAAATACTGTCGGCGGCGGCAGCTGATGATGGCCCGCGGGGGGGAAGGTGGAAGCATATGCGAAAAGCATGTGCCTGCGTACGCGCGCATCGCATCGCAGATGGACGCGAGAGTTTGGTCCTTTCTGGCCTTGATTCGTGTGGGACAAGCGTGCGCCAATCGATGTAATCAGAAGCTGACGCAAGAAACACTTGCATCCCGTTAGCCGCCGAGGGGCACAAAAAATAAAGGGCTCGTTTCGACGACTCGGCAAGTGGAGCTGGTACATTTCTTGCCCTGATGCGCGTTTCGTCATGGAATGCTTATTCGCGGTTGCTTGCATTGAGGAAGCGCGATCTTTATCGGGCTTTCGTCTGTCTTGGTTCTTTTCTCTTTCGATTTTTAGTCTCCGAGCGGAAACGTGCCCTGAATCCGTACAGCTACTTGACAGGGCCGCCGGTGTCGCATGGAGACGGCTTGCGCATCCTCTCACATTGCGCCTACCCTATGCTTACTTTTGCGCCAACATGGACAAATTGCTGAAACGTAAATACACAAGCCTACGAGTATGCAGGCATCTTTTTTTGACATATCCGTACTTGCTCATTGGTCAACCGTGCTGTCCTTCCTACCGAGTCCGGCAACCGTCGGCGAGGAGGGGTTGCAGCCATCAACATGATCTTATTTTGCTACTACGCCACGCCCTTCCCACGCCATCCGCCAAGGTGTTTCTACGACCGAGAAATCGAGACCAATGATTCCGCTTAAACTCATCAAGCCGCGGCGCGGCGCAGAGAACAAACCCCGACTATTTGCCAGTTTATTTTTCACCTCCCATTTCACGCCGGTGTGACTCGACGTGGTCCACACGCACCACACACCTAGTTACAGCCAGCCTCGTGCAATCTCACCACCAAGAACCTCTATGAACCAATTGCGACAGAATAGCCCGTGATGCATAGGTTCGTCCAAGATTAGAAACTACACCATTCCCAGTCTTGCGCAACGAATGTGCACCACGTTGACGAGCCATTCCGCCACTCAGCAATGCCCAAGAACCTGTCGTCCAGTAGACTCTGCCCGTTTGCGCATGTCCCTTGATGGGGAGACCGGTTCCCCTCTTTGCCCTCTCGGGCGGCTACGATTTTTTTTTTTTGCGCAACGTTGCGCTGCGTCGCATATGACCTCTTCGCGGTCCATGATCATTGCAGTATAGTCGTCAACACCTTTGCCTCTTCCAGACTAGTTTGCGCTCTCTGTAAAAGGTGTTGCGCGCGATGCGCAAAGCGACACGAGTGCTCAGCCCTGGGGGGGCCCGCGCAAAACACACAATGCCGCGTCGCAGTGACCGAGACAGATCTGCGCTGGCTACAGGCAAGCTGTCCCGGCTGATCGCATCGCGTCGCAAGCGATCGCAATCCGACCAATTGTAAATCCACAGGTCCAATTGTCGTGTGTCTGCGCCCATTTGCGCCGTGCGCATCAACAGCTTCTCGGGCGGCGCAGGGTTCGCCGCACCTCGGCGCAATCGCGCAAGCCGCCAGTATGCCCAGCCATGATGGCCCTCAACTCCCACGGTGGCGTGGCGTAACACGGTCGTGCGGCGAGCCTCGAAAACCTTAAAAGGGATCGTGGCCTCAAAGTTTACATATATGGGGGTGTGCGTGCCTTGTTGGCCTTGTCGCAGGCTTGCTTCAAACAGGCGCAATCGTGGTAGCAAACGAGTTCGATCATCACCTACGTCAGTTTGCGCAGATTCCCGCAGGAGCGTGGGGGCGAGCGTGCGCGATTATCGAAATGATTGCATATCGCGACATGGGAGGAAAACAATGAATGCAGACTGAGCGACGACGGTGATTGGCGACGGCGGCGCGAAAAGTTCAGCGCATCGAGAGACTGTCAAGCTCCATTGTCCGAGCCCAGAAAGATTCACTTATGTGCGCGCCGGTAGGCCATGGCTCCACGACACGGGGGCTCTTTTCGTTTTATTATTTACTGTTGTTTATATTTCAAGTGGCAGCTGTCTTTGATTTGCATCCACTGGGTGGCGAAAGAAAAACTATTTTTCCTTTTCCGAGTCCTGAATCTCATTTCCGGCGGATATTAATCTACTTGGTCACAAAGTTAGCTCATATTTCTGCCCGGTTTATCCGCCCCTCGACCACAGAAACAATAATCGCCCAGATCAATACATCAGGTACGATGCTGAAAATAAGAGGAAAATACAAAACAGCGCTACTGCACTTGGAAGCACATGAAGGATTTGTGTAATGATGGGCCTATTCATGCAATTATTGAAAAGTAGTGCGGGCATGCGCTGCAGCTGTGTTTCGGCGTGAGCAGCGCGGGGTTCGACGAGAGCGGTGACGGACCAAGATGCAGTCAAGGCCCTCCCAGCACGCTCGAGTGCGAACCCCAGCACGTTTGTTGGGCGGAAGAAGCATCCCCGGTGCCCTTGTGTGACTTTGGGGCGCGCAGGCGGCCGACAAACTACAGAGGATGGCGACGGGTATTATTATTATGCAGATGGGCGGGCTAATGCACCTCTTGTTTTCACCTCGTCGCCTTTTGCGTACTCTGGGCAGCAACAACAACAGCATCGGGTAGCGAGAAGAACATGGTCACGGGCTGAGCATGTGTGCGTGTGTGCGCGCCGCAGATAACGTTACGGCATTGGGCGCGCCCGCCGAGGCGACTCGTCGCAAAGAGAGGTGCAGTGCAGCCAGCCCTGTCGCAAAAGTGGTCTTTGTTATACAGATCGCGGCCAAGGGTGAGGGGACGCACCGCACCATGCAAGGGTCCGCAGCGGTTCGTTGGGCAAACCATGATGGGGGTTATCAGTAGCTCCCAAACTGTCAAGTTGGCGTTATGTTTGCTGGTCAAGACGGCTATCCTTCGAGCAGGATCTGCAAGCTTTGAACCGGGCATGAATCGAACAGGGAAAAAAAAAGATGTGACTTGAAACGTCGGGTCCAGAACCGCCAAAGACGCGCCTCAAGGGAAACTAGAGCAGAGACATTGATAGCTGATGACAATCCATGACGGAGGGCCCTACCGTGCACGCCGTGGTACAAGAAAGGAGAAGAAGAAAAAGAGCAGCAGAATCTTGAGTTGGCAAAGCGACTTGCTTGACATGTTACAGAATGAGGCCAGGGCAATCGCAGGTTGAAGCGGCCAGGATCACTGGCAGAGATGATGAGCAGTTTACAACGCAAATATGCCCAAAGAGGAAAGCAAAATAACACTTGAGAGAAAATGCACAAAGCCATTGGTGCCATGCTCGAGGCCTGACCCCGGCCCGCCGGCAATGGATTGCTCTGCGCTGGCACGTTTTTATTTTATCTTATTTACCGCCACAACTGGGCAGAGTCACGCCAATGTGGCCCCCATGCCGCCAACGAAGGGTCATATGCGCAAAGATGAGTTTGGACATTGGCCGAGGACATTCCCCAGCTATTATCAGGGCTGTGATCAGCAAGTTTGATATGGTCCCGAGGACAATCACTTGGCTCATTGCGGTTGGTTCACTGAGCAAAGAGGCCCAAAAGTATTGGAATTGCTCTAGACTGATACCAGTACACACGATTGTGTGTCATTATTTACTAGAGGGTTGGCGGGCTGGGCGCAAAACCACTAGTTTTGTTTTTTTTCCAAATGTGTCGTGCGTGTGCGTGTTATGTATCGAGCCTACTACATGATAATGCCGAGCGAGGGCCATCCGTGGGCGGGAAGCTCAAGACCTGCTGCGCAAAAGGACGCAGACTGGCGAAGCCATTCGGCTCGAGTCACACAGGTGCGCATAACCAGACGGAGCCGCTTCGTGCATTTCATTTTGCGTTGTTGACTCTTTTGTACGCCCCCCCCGTCCTCCTCCACATTCTCGAGCGACATATGGTTCCGGGCCTTGTCTCGTGCACACACGGTTTGTTGCGCCGTGTCTTGGGTGTTTTTAGCCCGGCGAACGCGCCAATGAAGACGGTGCTATTCGCCCATCATCACGTATCGAAATGGATATGCGGAATTACAAGCGGCCGCTGCTGCTTGGTATACAGCATGTCACACAGTGCGCATGTCTTGTGTCGGCCAAGATGAAAGTTCAAGGTAAGCACAGGCTGTCGAACAGCTGGGGTTTGAGGCCTACACCACGACCCGAATCCGGCCACCTGGGAAGAGGGAACGCCTTTACCCGGCGCGCCAGTCATCATTTCTACAAAGTCAGTAAGACTGCGGATCGGTACACATGATGATCATGACGAGGTGTCAGCTGAAAAAGCGAATCTAGCTACTTGGAGCGTATCGCTTGCATTTGTCTTGCCGCCCGCCAGCGCAGTAATGCTAGATATAACGAACCAAGTCAGGTAACTTAGTTTAACCGCCAAAGATAGCAACCCCGACCAACCGAGGGTGTGGGTAGGGTTAGCTGGCTGGCTGGCCAGGCTAGGCTTTGGTGAGCTCCCATGTCCCTACACAGTAATTGCGTTCATCATGCTGGTGATGCTGGAGCGCAATTCAACAATTAGCAAAAGGACAAGGTGAGAGTGCGGCAGATCGATCGCCCGGGCTGTGGTGGTGGTGGTACTGGTGCAACATGCATGTGTGGGCGAGTCCGAGGCGGTTGTTGGCAGTGCCGGCAAACAGAGCACCAGGGTGAGAGCACGCGCTGTCCTAGCGACGCAACGGACTACTGGTACTTTACGCTCCTGAAATCCATGACCAGTAGGATAATGGATCAAGGATACTAAAGACGCACAGGCGACTTTGTTTAAATCCCGTTGATGATGAAGCGTGCGAGCTGTCCATTGGTAGGCTGTAACAGACATCACAGCCCTGTAACCTCTGTGGGTGTACGGCCGATGCTGTGTGCCCGCTAAAACAAGAGCAGACCAGACCCTGTGGCAGCTGAGCGCTGCGCTAAGCCACCTTCCAGGTCCAGTTACAGCGCTGCTTGCCAATGAGATGCCTGCTTCTCTACCTTGGGAGTCTGCTTTAGCCGCCGAGGGAGCTCTTTGAGGAATAGGGCATACCAGGCTCCTTGTTTCGGCTCCTGCCAGTTGCGCATTCCTCTGTCCCTCTCCTTTGAACCATTGTCCCGGTGGGATTTTGGGTGCCACAGTTTGACTTGTCTGGCATCGAGTCGTCGGCAGCGAATGAATCGTGCCTGGCCTTATGCGCTGGCGGAAATGGGTGCGAAAGCGGGCCAAGGTTGGAGCCAGAACGGACATACGACACCCTCTGTGCAGGAGTACCAGTAGTCAGCCCTTCTGCCGTCCATTTTACTTGGTTCATTCATCACAGTCCAACTGATTAGTCGGTTGTTTATTTTATTTTAGGAATTCATCATTCTCGGCCGTTTGTTTTGCATCTCCCACCCGCTGCCAGGCACACCAAGGAACTCGTCAAACGGGCATTGCAGGCTGCAGATGGCCATCACCGCTACTATCCACTAACCACCTCACAGTGGCTACAGCGCCGATGCGGCCGCTGAACTGGAACCCGCCGATGATGCAGCCATCACCGCTACCTTGAAGCCGCCTCGAAGCCACCGATATCATGGCGAGCCAAGTCGACCACGTATAACGGAGCGACAAGGCACTATAACACCGCAACACTGGAGTTGCAACTTCTTCCGGAGCAGTCTCGTCTCTCGCCGCGTTCAACATGGCCCCGATCTGTTCTTGCGGCCACGGCCAAAACGAACACGTCCGTCACACCATCTCGTCTCGTAACCCTCACGCCATCGCAGCCCGCCCGAGCCGTTTGTTTCTGTTCGCCGTCCGGTGCAATGGCTGACTGCCGTCATGGGTCCCAACCTTGAGCAGCGCTAGTAGCATGTCCATCCCACTCACACCGCGACCATCCATGTAGTCTTGCATGCAGGCAATAGTTACGTGATGTACATTGGCACCCTCCAGGTCGATTGGGCGGGAACCCTGTGCGAGAGGTCCCTTGGAGTGCTCAACTGTGCCTCTCTTGTCTGTCGTCTTGTGCAGAACTAATAATGGCTGTCCATCAGCCTGGCCATCTACCTGTGCGGCTTGACCAGTTAGCGCGGGTGGGGACTCGCTCAAGGCCAAATGGCGGAGGAGGTGTGTGGATGGAGACGAAAGACCCAAGACGAGAGCGGAAGAGGAAGGGGAAGAAAAAAAAGAGGCACACGCGGGGCAATGGTCATGGTAGGAAATTTTCAAAAGATGGAGAGATGAAGAAATCTCATCATGTAGATATGCACTCACCAGAGAGCACCGGCATGGCGTTGCTCGACATGGCGCGCTGCCCGCGAGTGCCTCCGTCCCAACGGATACCCGTCTCGATCCATCGGCTTGCGAAACCTTGGGCACGTTTTAGGCAGTTCCATACCTGAGCCAAGGCTGGCCCGGCACAGTGCCACACACACACATACACACACGCACCATCTGCTTCGCTCCTCTGGCGGCTTTCAGGTGGCTCTGGGCCGGCCTCTCAGTGGATGGTGAGTGGTCGGCCTGGAAGAAACGGTGAGAGAAAGATAGAGCGAGAGCAAGAGAGGCGCTGCGCGGTATCATGTATGAGGTAGCGCCTCCGATGTCTGCCCGCACTGTACTGGCGCAAAACGGCACGGCACTGCCTGGCGCAAACAGAAAGCAGCGGCATTGGAGCTGTCGGGAGCGGTCTCTGCGGCATCTACGCGGCGCATCTTCCAATGGTCGACACAAATTCACCCTCGCAATAACAATGCATCAAGTAGTTGCGCCATGCTGCCGCATGCTCTGATGCGCTTCCTCCTGCCAAGGGAGCAACGGGGAGGCGTGCCATGGCCTCGGACGATCTGCCCATCGTAGCACAGCAGGGTTCAGAGGGCACGAGGTGCCTCCTAGGGTGGTAGCGCTAGCGCTCCAGGTTACAGCGCACCACAGGCATCTGTTGGCTGCTGGACGTCCACTGCCAGCGGGCCTGCTTCAGCGGCCTCGGGCGACCGTCTCTGGCGACCTACAGCGCTCATGGGGCGCATCTTCGATCACTGCGATCCTCCTCCGACCGGCCGTCCAGGGCACTGTTTAGCGAGCTCCTCCCACTGTAGACACCTGCACGGTAGACGAACCTGCTGGGCTCCTGTCTGTCGCAGCCGGCCCAGGTCCCAGGCGTTGGATAAAATCGTTTTGGCCTCGTACTGCCTGCTCCTCTTTTCCCCATGCACACCAAGTTCCGTCGACCACTTCTGCCTCAAAACCACCTCTATCCAGCAACCTGTATAAATCTCTGGTAAGTCCCGATGCATCCATTTGCCATCGCGATCCTCCATTCGCAATTCCTTGCCCGTGGACATCGGCATCCCGGCGTCGCATCCCCCTGCGCCTCCCCATCCCATCCGCCTCGCCCATGCACTCTGCGACGTTCGACCGCCACAGACTCTGCGTCGAGTCCCCTTCCGCCTCTTCCCATCATCGCGCCTCTCTCTGCTTCGCATCAAGAGCCATTCCCATCGCTAATTGCGACAGACTCTGTCCCAGATCTTCCGCCGGCTGCTTCCGCACGGCCAAAAGCGTACTCTCGTTTTCTCGCCTTCTGCGCCAGCCCGGTGCTGACGACTCGGCGCTAGCCCGCCCTCTCCCAAGCCCTCCCACGGCGGTGATGCAGGCTTGAACTGCATCTCACCAATCTCACGCCGCTCCTTCGAACCCATCGATCGCTACAATCAAAGCTATATTCTGCTGCCCTGATCGCCTGCTGGATTCTGTCCGCTCGCTGGTCTTTGCGGTCGCTCGTTTACTCCTGTGTGCCTTGTGCCCTTGACCCGAGCCTCTTGGCACCTGCGTCCGCAAAAACCGCATCACCGCAGACGGTACGCTGGCCTTTTGCCGGCGCCCACAGCCTCATCTCTGCATCGCTTGGTGTCGATCGATCCTTATACTACATATCCGGGCACCATGACTTCCATGTCCCCCATCAACACTGTTGCCGCAATGTCCGGCACCCCCTCCCACAACGGCAGCGTCTCGCCCAGACAGCCAGCGCCGCCCAAGAATGTCGCATTTGAGTTGTTGTTCCTCGACTCTCCTCAACATCGTGCGCGGCTTCCCATGCGAGTGCAAATTTACCCTCATGACACAACCGACTCGATTGTCACGACGGTCAAGAATTTTTATGGCCTCTACTCCGGTCGGGCTGGCTCCAAGGGCGTCAGCTTCGAGGACGACCACGGCAATACTCTGATCGCGCGGTATGAAAACTTTAGCAACAACATGATTGTCTACGTCCGTGTCATTGAGGAGTCCCCCGCTGCCTCTACTGCTCCTCCTCAACAAAATCCACAACACTACCAGTCTCCCACAACTGCCGATGCTTACTATGAGGGCGATCGGTATACCGGGAATCCCCAGCAGGGCGATGAAGCGCCCAATGGCAGATTGCCGCGCCAGAGAAGCCAGTCTCCTCGGGCCGATGGTGCCAGCCGCAGTGGTTCTGTAAGCAGCAAAAAGAGTCGCTCCCGCTCCGTCAAGAGCTACGCCTCCAATGCCCTCCTCGCCGACTCGTACAGCGCGAGCGTCGATGGCTATAGCAGTGGCGACGGAGAGCACGGCAGCGTTTCTAGCCGGAGCAAGGAGCAGCTCGGCACAACCGATATCAGTGTCGAAAACATTGTTGAGGGTGGTCGGCGCAAACGAGCCAAGTTTGAGAGCTCGGTAAGGAGAGACTTTCCGCATCATCGAGATGTTACCAGCCACTGTTCGATTCTAATCCATTCTTGATTTATAGGAACTTCCTCTTTTTGCGCCGCCGCAGATGCCGGCAGCGACGTCCAACCCGTCCGTGTCGCCGGCTCGCCGAATTGATGCCCGGGCACCCCTGTCCTACGTGCCACACGGGACTAACCCATTCACGAACCCCCGACCATTACAAGCTTCCTCAAACTATGGGAGCGGCTTCCACGCCGGTGGTTATGCAACTCCCAGCGCTGAAGATCGCCGCCACCACCGTGGCAGCATCAGCTATGGCAGCAGTGGTGCCATGGGTATTCTTCCTACACCGGACCCCACTGTCGGCAGCTGCATGTCTGAAGAGGACAAGGATGTTGCCATTCAGCTGATGCGCCTTGGTGAAATGTCAAACATGTCGCACGGTCGCACCTCTGCCTCCACGCTGGACGACACCTTCAGTGGCGGAGCGGACAATGCTTCGTCCACTGGAGCCACTAGTGATGGGGACAGTGAGAGCGAGGACGAGCTTCCCGCTGCCCGTCGCCAGAAGCTTGACATGTCGGGCGCCTCCAAGCTCATCTACCCAACAACAGAGAGCAGCTTGACGCACGCGCAAGCCGAGTACAGCAGCGACGAGGGTAATCAGGAAGATGGCAAGCCTGGACCGGCCAAACCCAAGCCCATCATGAAGCACAAGACCACCCCTTCCATGTCCAAGCCGCCGGCCAAGCCAAAGACGCACAAGCCGTCCAACAGCTTGAAGATGAAGAAGCCCCCCGTGCTCACCAATGTGCCCATGTCGCCCGCATCTGCTCCGCACTCGCGGAAGCCGTCGGTCGCTTCCATCAGCAGCTTGCCCACTGGTGAAACGGATGGTCATCCCGATCTGTCCACCAAGCCACGCTGTCAGAGGTGCCGCAAGAGCAAAAAGGGTTGCGATCGCCAGCGTCCCTGCGGTCGTTGCCGTGACGCAGGCCTGTCGGCCGACCAGTGCATCAGCGAAGACGAAGGCAATGGCCGCAAGGGCCGTTATGGGCGCCACATGGGCGTGCCCCTCCAGAAAGACGATGCACCTGTCGCGGTTCAGCCGACTCTGCTTCCGGCAGCCCCGATCGCTCCGATTATGGCGCCCCCGTTAGCCATTGACAAGAACAAGAAGCGGAAGAGGTAAACACCAGAGGTGCTGGTGTTGACGACATGGCAGTTGATAGCACGCGCATATGCCTGCTTTGATGCAGCGACATGCTTGGCGTGCTCAGCATGTTGTCTTGACACTGCAGTCGCTCACGCGATTCGCGGTACGAAGCTACGTCTATTCTTTGCAGTTTTGATTTCTTCGGTCGCCCTTTTGAGGTATCGCGGCGCGTTTTATATATGGCGCTGGAAGGATGTAATTACGACGGCCTTTGGACAAGGCCACACTACGCTCCCTAGATTGGCGTTGGGCTCATTGTAGGAGTTGTCTCTATTCTGACCTCTTTCTTTTTTATTCTACTGCTTTTGGCTTTGTGTTTTATCGTCTGTTTTTGCAAAGGTGTCTTTCTTCATTCCGAATCTTTTTTTGCTACAAAGGCTCGTGAGCCCTGTCGAGACGGAAAGTGAAGGAAGAGAAATGCCAAGGATATAGATGGAAGGGAGGGGAAAACCTACCAGGTACCGAGTGTACCATGAAGAGGAGAGAAACGGCAGCTGGAAAGAGATGGCGCGAAAGAGTGCGAGAGAGTATTCTGATACTTGGACAGTTGTACGCTCTGGAAAGCGCGCGAGATCTTGTCGGAAAACCCGCGCGCTGGCAATGTTTGCGGGACGAAAAAGAGAGAAGAAAAGTAGGACGCTGGGATCGGACACGTTTTTGTGTTTTTTTGTTTTTTATCATCTTTCAGGTCCTTTTTTTATATCTGTGCGAAATTGTCTCGAAGGAAGAGATTATTCTATCTGCGGCTTCGGGTTGGCGGTTACTGCCATATCTTGGTTTCTGACTTTTTGTCCTTGTCTTCTTTTTTGCTTCTTTTCTCTTATCTTTTGTGTTTTTTTCCAATCCATGTTGATTGCGTACGCCTATTTTAGTTGCTCTTCTTGTCGCCATCTGTGTTTTCAACGACTCTTCTATTATCAAAATCTGCTTTTTCCCTCGTGCGACTGTCTTTTTCGTCTTGAATGCTGAAACTGAGTTGGGAGAGCGGGTGTGCGCACTTGCTCTCTTGTATTGGCAGCGCAATCCAATGACTGCTTTCTTAATTTTTTGTAATGTCTCACAGTCTTTAATGCTGTGAATTGTGGCTTTTTGCGCATGGTGAAGCCGCCAGTGGTGCATAACAACGGCGCAGCCAACGGTGGTGCATAACAGCGGCCGTGGCTGAGGGCCAGCAACTAGTTTCACCTATGCGCGCGCCAAATGAAAAATTCAAAATGGCACTATGCGATCCTGACGACCAACGCGACACGGAATTTTCGTCCAAAATGCATGCGCCGGCGTGGCGTGGCGATGTTGTCCCTTGCGGCGCAAATTATTCCCGACAGCCACCAGCAAACGTCGCAAATCGGCGTGAGGTTTGACCCGGCATTTGGCTGCGTGTGGTGGTGTAACAAAGCGGGGTCAACCGTCTCACTGCGGGGCGGGGGACTGGCCGGCACAAAGGACGATAAACCTACCCTGGAACCTTTTTGTTCGTCTCGGCGGATTGATCCGGGGCGTTATCGTTATCGACAACAGTGGGGACAAAGATTACCGGATCGGGCAATCACGTGGAATGTCACGCCGCTTTTTTTGTTGTTGTTTCTTTCCGTGGCGGTGTGTGTGTGTGTTGTTGGTGTTTCTATTTACGTCATTTGTCCGCGGTTTACCCCGCCGGCGACCCACCTGCCGCGTTTGGAACAGAAAAGTTGGAGAAATGTCTAGGGTAGGGGGGGACATTTTTGGGGTAACTCGAGATCTTGGAGAAGAAAAGAGAACGCTGCAGAAAGTTTGGCAGAGTGCTTTATTTGTATATAGAACAGTTTTGAGTGGTTCTTTAGAAGGAAACAAGTCTTTTTGATTCGTCAGTTGTGAGAATACCTGTCTTGATAGTATGTGCAGTAACGTGGTCCCTTCTAGATTGTCTCAGTCCCGCGAAATCTATTTGCAGAAGCTGGCCTCGCAATTCATTTTGGATGTCAAAAATGAATTTTCTCAGAGTTTTGGACGAGACGAGAACAATGACGGACTCTCCTGCGCCTTCATATACAAAGTAAACCTGCCTTGCCAACAGTGCCAATGTGGTGCGTTTAAGAACAAGTCTTGCGGAAAAGGTGAGGCAGACGCGACGGCAACGAGTCTACGGCCAAGGATATCCGCCAGATTCGGCATTCCCTCAGGGGGCTTCTGAGAGGACCTGCGTAAACGGATATGTACTTTAAGATGTGAGAGAAAAGCTTAAAAGATCAGAGAGAAAAACAGGAAAAAAAAGAAAGCGTCCATAGAGGTTTACGAATCCCGCTTTGCCGGTGATGCACAGCACCGACGCAGGGCGGGAGAAAAGCGCTCGCTCACTCTGATATATTTTATAGGGAAAGCGAGTCAATGCAAGTATTTCCCCTCGTCAAATTGGAAATAGAGTCTGTAGAAGGAGGTAAAGTAAAAGAAAAGGACCTCGACATCCCTCCAGAATGCCAACCGAGCGGCGCAACTCGCATCAGTCGTGCGCCAAAAAGCAAAACTCATAAAACATTAAACTGATAGTTATAAACTTGTACTGAGATAAAACTCTGTTCATATATACGAGAATGGCTATGTACTTGATGCGAGTATGTGATGAGATGTACAGATAAAAAACACCCAACAACTTCAATGGTTGGGGTGGAAGAGACATATTTGTGGTTTGTATCAGTTCGAGTTCAACTCCGCCAGGACACCCCTCACAAGACTGGCTATCTGTGCACCATCCTGCCACACAAAGTCATGCTCGCCCTGCAAATCGTCGACGATTGCAGGCTCGAAGCCGTCGGCTCTGAGCTTGTCCGCCATGGCGGCCGTCTCGGCCAGATCGAGCAAGCCGTCGCTGGGTGAAATGGCAAGCACAAGCGGCGTGTCTCGCGGCAAGAGGGACTGCGCAAAAGAATCGTGATACTGCGCCGGCGAAGCACTGTTCCAGAGATCCTGGTCGTCGCCAAAGGCGTTGCTGATGAATCCTGCGTAGTTGCCTTTATAGCGGCGATTCAAGTTGACCAGGTCGTAGATGCCAGAGACGCCAATAATGGCGGCGGGCTTGGGGAGAGGTACGCTGGACTGTAGTTGCCACGGCGCATTGCCCATGAGCAGCTGGAACGCCAGCATGGCCCCAGCCGAGTGGCCGATGAGAATATACTTGTCATCGAGGTCGAATCGTTGACTGAGAAAGTCCATGGCCGAGCGTGCATCGTGGGCGTGGTCCGGATGCTGCGCAACGCGCTGCTCTGAAGAGGGCGTCTGGTCCAGGGACTGGGGAAACTCGTCTTGGTACGGAGACAACCTATAGTCTATGCTGATGAAACCACGGACCATCTCGGGAAGGTTCCCCCCAGTCATCAGATGCCGGATGGAGGGAGCGAAATCGGTCGGTTTGTTGCGAGGGTCTCGCCAAGCTCCACCGTGAATGAATCTGTGGCACGAGCACCAGTTAGCACAGGCGTTTCGAGGGTGTTGTTGAGATGCTTCTTGCAACTCCAAAGACGTACATGAGCCAGTAGATAGCGTTTGGCTTGGCCGGTCTGCGCTGTTCCCAGACACCAACTCGGTGGAGATTATGCTTCCCATAGCGAAGATACGAAAATTCGAGGTCTGGAGCATCGTCGCGGATACCGCCAGCCTTGTGACCCGTGCCGATACCCATGACGGCGTTCTCTATTCAAGGTTGACAGAACAGGCTGTGCTTGGCGTGCACTTCGGTCCGTGTCTGCGGATCCAGAAGATGAGAGAAATGATGGCCGGGAAGCCGGGAGCTAGCACGCGATGCGAATATGGCGATGAACCTGGTCGGATGCTTTGACTGTCAACTTTTGTGTGGCGCCAACGGTGGGTTCGCGGGTCCGAGCCATTCGCGGGTGCAGACAGTAACGAAAAAGCGTCAGAGCGCACGGCTGTCGCAATACTTCAGATGTTTGAAGAGAAGAAAGACGGCAGTTGTCGAAAGTCAAGAAGGATGAGACTGGAAAGAGAAAGATAGAAAAACTGTGGCTCATAGTCATCGACTTTCACAATGGTGATAGAAGTGGGCCTTGCTCAGTACGGCTGGTCGGCTGGGCTGTGACGCGTGCATTACGGTTCCGGCCTGGGGAAGTACCGGGAGAGGGCGGATCTTTGTGGGAAAAACCATATCGTAGGGCGAGACGGAAGTGGACAAGACGGCACGATTGTTAGGACGCCATGGAGAATGAGGTGGTGGTGGGTGACTGTGTGCTAGTTCGCGCCAGAAGAACTTGTGGAAAACGGCGCGCGTGACCTGTCGGTAGAGGGAATTGCATCGCCAGCAATACCGACGACTGGCTGTGTGCAGCGCATACAGGTTCTGGGTCGCTGATCAGTTTCGTAATAGTTTCTCGTCCTATTGCTGGGCATCTCTGGCATTTCCCCCAGTTACTTTAGAGTTGGTTAGCGGGCTCGAGCCAGCCATGGCGTAGGCTCGTTCCAGTTTAGCCCGTCTCGTAGAAGGCGGGCGTTTGTTCGTGACAGGACACGGCCGCCCATCGCTGCCGACAACACGAGGCTGCACCGGAAGAGCGAGTTGACAATTGATAGGCCAATGTCTACAATAAAATGTTGCAAAGCTTGGACTTGTCTCTCCCTTATCGGCCTCATGACCACGTTGTCAATGATTTGACGATGCGACCGCTGCTGGGCAAGGGTGCCACGCGGTAACAGGGTATAGGCTCGGCAGATGTGTGCTGCCTGGATGTGAAGAGTTAGTCTCAAATTAGAGGAACAGTTCGGTAGGATTGTCATTAATCAGCTACCACGACTGGTGGTGCTCGATCCGATGCTGTCGGCTGCCGCCGCGCGGGCACCCTACCCGAACTGCAATATGTAGCGCCGTTTACATTGGAGGATCGTGATTGACCTTCCTAGCTTCTTCAGTGGCAAAACGAACGGTTGTACGTTTGCCTGTATAACGCCGGGACCGCTCGGGTTTGCCTGGCCCTATCGACAATCTGGATGAAGCTGAAGATGACGGGTTTGATGCAAGGATTGAAGATGACAGCGGACGGCGCCAATTACGACGACCAAGGTTTGAGTAGTGGAGGTCGATTACAGGGCAGGCCTCACCGATTTGCGGCCTTCTGCAGGGGCTCGCAGTGGACGTGCTTCTCACAACAGCGCTGCGGCGAAACCCCCACAGCGGTCTACATCCCGCCAGGCACTTGCTTTTCTGCAACCAGGCACCATTTGCCGCTCGTGCCGCTCAACAAGAAGCAGGCATCTCCCTGCGAGCCCGCGACAAACAAGCACCCCCAAGAGTTTCATCGACGTGCACTAGAGGATCGTCCCTTATGCGTGCCTGTCAATGTTAACTTGCCAAAGCTGTATTCTCCCACAAACCCCGCATGCGGCGCTGCCGCGGCTTCTGCCCGGCACTA
This sequence comes from Akanthomyces uredinophilus, assembly GCA_030778065.1. Taxonomy (NCBI): domain Eukaryota; kingdom Fungi; phylum Ascomycota; class Sordariomycetes; order Hypocreales; family Cordycipitaceae; genus Akanthomyces; species Akanthomyces uredinophilus. Next base: position 190,818 of record JAPFRW010000131.1, on the reverse strand, counting down.
CTCGACGAAGCAGTGGCAACGCGAATACCCCGTAACAACCTGAGCAGCTTGTGCCATTAGAAAAGTGTATCATCGTCCAGGGTCTACGGTCTATTCTGGTGCCAAAGCGCAAAGTACTGGTATGCTTGCGTCGATATCGGCCCTGAGCGCATGTCCATTGGCCAAGTATTTGCCCGTAATGGGCCATGATGTGCAGTCTGTGCAAAGTCTGGGAGCGCCACTCCCGGCACAATTCCATCAAACATTATCGGGACGGTCAAAGAGTCGACAGCGATACATTGAGGCGCATCATCTTCCAAAACAAAATAACTATACCTCGTCAAACGTGGAATAAGACAGTGAGGAAAACCCGCGCATCGCATTTTCCGCTACATGTCTCGCATTCATTATTACTTGGGCCAGCTGGATGGAATCCACCGATCGGATCACTCACCAAATAACCTGCCAGCTAACCTGGTCCCTGCCAGTCAGACTACGGTGCTGCGACTTTTCACCTATCTCCGTCTGTGCGTATGCGCGGCACGAGTCCGCTGGTCCGCTTCCGCTGGAGACTCTGAGATTTCATACCCGTCCAGAAGCCCGATTGATTGGCACATATGTACGGATACCTTGCAAACAAATCTTGCCACTACAGATGCTATCATGGCAATTGGCCAGCGTCACCTATCAAACTCCGAGCCGAGCCCCCTGACGCTTGGTGCGACACAAATGGACTGGTCAGCTTGGTGGCACAAAGACGCCGTACTTACAAGTTACCACACAAGTTAGTGGCTCCCGGACCAGCCTCACTGCCGGACTTTCCGTTCCTGGGTCGCCTTGTACCCTTCCACGCCTTGTACCCTTCCACGCCTTGTTACCTTGCCATGTGGTTCCCAGTACGTTTTCGTGGTTAGCGCGGGTCTACCAGTACGTGTCCCTAGTACGGATACTAGAGCATCAAATCACAGGCCTGACGCCGTAGTTGAGGCGTGGCGCTGCCCAGAAAGGCGTGGACCAATATTGAAGCCTCTCATTACGGGCTGCCAAGCCGCCCATCGACGATATATCAATTATACGGAGGTGGTGCTGGTATAGGCAAGAGGCCCGGCAAGAATCGTTGCTATTGGGCACGAGACGTGGACAGCTGTGAAGGGCTTGACAGGTACGCTCTATCACTGGCATACACAATCTTGAGCAATCACCGATCACCATAACACGCCAGACAGTCGGTAGCACCCGCTGTCAACTATTCTTCGTACTGATACGGTACAAGCAGGCTCTGCAAGGGTACACTACGGAGAATTCTATTCATTTAGCAGTACCCAAACCCAGTTAGTCAGTTGAGCCCAGACACCTCCCCCGGCACTAAACTGGGTGGCTCTGACTCGCAGGATACAACCAACGCTCAAACGCTCTAACCCTGAGTCGTTTCCAGAGGTCAAAATACCGACAAACATCTTGGAACCAGCATTTCCAGACGACAGGTGCTACTGGGCTAGCATCTGAGTGCTTGAGGCGGTGCATCAACCATTCTCCCAGAGTCTGTTCGCCGCGAACGGGCTCGCGGGAGCCACGCATTGTGGCCGACTCAACTTGTACGGGCATTTGACGAAAGAGTTTCAGCCAGTCGTGCAATGTGGACCAAAGCACCAAAGCTAGCAGCCAGCGAAAAAGTCCCTGCAAGTTACCACAGCAGTTGGCGTCCCACCATCGATGGAACCATGCGGCTGCCCTAGTGCTGCCAGTCGCACGCTACCTGCGCACCAGCCCCTGCTCTAAGTTGCACCCATGTCAGTTCTGGAATCAAAGGTTGCGAGATGCATGTGCTAGCCTCTGCTCTCGTTCTCGCAAGTTCAATGCACATCGCTCTAGCGCATCAATTGGCCATCAGGTATGAGGAAAGAGTTGGTGGCCTGTGGGTAGCTGGGCTACCCTGCCGGCGACCTGACGGTAAAGCTTGATTTTGCAGTTCGGCATCTGCAGACTGGTGGCGTTGTGCCGGCATTGTCTGCATGCTGGTTTAAGGGTAACGATTTTACTGGGAGGACCTCCATTCATGCCAAAGCCACCACGACTCAGGAACCGCGGCACAAGACAGACGGAGAACGTTTCAACGGCCATTTTCCAAATCAGGGCGTGCCACAATGCACCCCTCCCTGTTCCCCTGCAACTGACCCCTGTTGAAGATGGATTTGCCTCCCCCGTATCCAACCACAGCTGTGGTGGCTCTTTCGTGGCACTCGCTAGTGGGAACTGCATCCGGCGGATCCCCTACCACTCTGCACCCACCAATTTACATGCCTGTCCAGCCTGCATTGCATGGCGGCTGGGTATAGAAAGACAGAGTGGGAGTTGAGAATAAAATAAAAGAAGAAATTATATTACGAGGCTGTGCTGCACTTTGCTCTCGCCAATCTAGCCATCCTCTTCTACTTCTAGGGTTTTTGCTTCTCACGAACTGTCCGACGTCGGGAACACAGGCACGCGCCGCCGTCTACTGTGATAGAGTTACCGAGCCAAAGGACACGGGCGCCGATGCATTGATCCAACCTGCCAAGCTTTAGCGCTACCTGTTTCCTCCTCATAGTCCCTAATCACTGGCTATGACGACCCGCAAGTCTATATAGGAACCACACTCGCCATCTGTCCCAGATCTACATCCCGTCTTGTCTTCCCTACAGCTTCGCAACTCGTCGTCAACCACAGCGCGCACTCGCGCATCTTCCGGTCCCAACGCCTCGAGAAGCCGCGCAGCACAAGACTCAAATCATGGCCCAAGTCGATCTCAACGAATACAACGGCGGCCGCCTGGTCGGCGCCACCATCGCTCTGCTGGTCCTGAGCTGGATTACCATCGGCCTGCGCACATACACCCGAGCCGTCATCATGAGGAGCTTTCAGGGCGACGACTGGTTAATGCTGGTGGCTCAGGTTCGTTGCTTTGGGAGCCGAGATTTCGGAGCGCAAGTCGCTGACATTGGACACAGATTGTCTTTACGGCAATGTGCGCCTTCATCCTTGAAGGTGTTCGCAGAGGCATGGGAAGACACAATGCAGCCATCGAGAGCGACGATGATAAAGTTGCTGCCCTCATGGTACGAGTCGAAGCAAATTCTATGGCTAGTCGAACTGAACTAACATGACCACCTTGGCTACAGTGGCAAGCAATCGCGACAATTGCCTACATTCTGGCCATGATGTTTGTCAAACTCAGCATAGGTGTCTTTCTCCTTCGACTATCCGCCAAAAAGGTCTACAGCACCATCATCAAAGTCAGCCTCGTCGTTGTCACGCTATATACGATGGGTGTCTTTTTCTGGGATGTGTTCCAATGCATGCCCGTCGCCAAGCAGTGGGATTACCGAATCACAGAGGGTCGATGCGCCAGTGGGCAGGACATTATCAATGCCGCCTACGCCATCAGTGTCCTCACTGTTGTTTCGGATTGGTTCTACGTACGTGATGCACGCCTCTCCCGGCGAAAAAAAAAGTTTGCCTTGTTGACTGACACATCCTAGGCCCTGCTGCCCATTCCCATGCTGTGGAACGTCAAGATGACCAAGCAAGCCAAGATCACCGTTGTACTCATTCTGGGGCTTGGTATCTTGTGAGTACAGATAGTCTTTTGCCATTAGCTTTTTGCTAACAGTCGCACAGTGCTAGCGTTGCCACACTCATACGTGTCAAGTTCTTGTCTAGTCTGACAGAGACTGATGATCTGCTCTGTAAGTCATCTCATGATACCATCCACCGGCCTTGATGCTAATGGGATGGTAGTTGCCGCAACCGATGCCCTGCTTTGGAGTATGGTGGAGCCCGGCGTGGCCATTATTGCTTCGAGTCTCGCCACCATTCGACCTCTACTCCGCGTCCTCAAGATTCGTGGTTTTGAATCAACAGCCGGCACACGGTCTACCGGAATGTCTGCCAAGAAGCAGGGAAGCTCGATGCCGGGATATGGCCCGAACGATGTCTCGCTTCACCGCGTCACAGTTGTAGACTCGGAAAGTCGCAGCGAGGCGCTGGCTTATGACGAGTACCATCGCCACGCGGCCGGTCTCTCGTCGCATCCGGCTCCCCTAAACTACAACGGCGACCCGATGCTGGGAAACAAGGTCAGCATCTCTGCTGGTGATGGTGGTGGCACCCGAGTGCGCGGGGACTCCAAGAGTGAGATTTACATTATTGAGGGAAAGCGAATCACCTCTCCGTCCTGGACCCCCAGCGACTACCCTGCCTCGGACAGATCCTTGGAAGACATCAGCGCCCTGGAAGAGCAAAGCCAGGATCTTGGCCATGGCCAGTCTGGTGGACGTGGACACCGACTATAAGTTGCTTTTACGCTACAGCATTCCCTTTTGCGGCGCACATTTTGGAGCCTTTACAGTATATACGGCACGGAGTATACGAGTACCCTTTTTTTTCTGCAATGGATATGGATCCATGGTTTACGGAAATAATTCTTTTGCAATTGCTATGGATGCAGGAATTGGCAATGTATAATAACGACGGCTAGAAATTACAGCGTCATGGCTATGTAGAGATGGAACGGCAAGCAATGCCAATGCTAAATGATCTACCACGCATGACCTTGCATTACGTTACACTGCATGACGGGGATAAGTCTTTCACTATTGCACAAGTTTGCTCCGGCCATCGTCTGGGCGGTGTCGGCTTTTCGGCCCAGGCACCCAGGCTACACAAACCAGCATGTCGCCTTCACCTCGGAGTAATAATCTGCTCATGAAACGAAACCAGGTTTTAAAACCATTGCATTGTTACAGAGAAGCGGAAATAATAGTCTACATCCCTGGGCCTATAAAAGGGAAGAAGCCGCGCAAATCGTCGGGTCGGCGGGGGGAGGGAGGCCATCTACGAGAAACCCAAGGACAATTGGACATGTTCTGCTGGCAAGACCGCCAGACACTTGATCCCTGGGGCGGGCCGTCTATATTAACTCGGCTAAAAAGATGGTCAGGGCACATCTCTTGGCGCTACATGCTGCGACGAAGAGAAGAAAAAAAAAGAAGGGAAAAGGAATGGTCAGGGAAGGGGGCACCCTCCCCTCTCCGCCCCCCTGTCGTGGGATAATGGGACACGGCACTGTTGAACGATGTATCCGTATGGATGTATCCTTGCAATGCAATGAATGGAGCATCTCCACTGGCAACGGGAGCAGAGACCAGATTGGGGGTTAATTTAGTGCGAGTGCGATCTTGACAGCTACATTTATTGATTTATTGTGAGAAATTGCAGTTTTTTTTTTTATAATTGAATGTCCATTCTGTGATGGAAATAGTCCAGCGCTGTACTCTGTATAGAAAGATGGGCGGCACCCGCCGCCTTATGCAAGACCCCGTTGAAGAAAAAAAAAAAAATCCACACCCAAAAAAAAGATGCCCCTGCGCCTCTTGAGCGCCGCGCCGCCCCACGCCGCATCTACCCGCGAAAAAGGCAAAGGAGAAATGATAAAAAAGAGACGAGACCATTGAAAAGGGAAAATCGGACTGCTCCGCATCTAGAGAATTTGAAATTCTTCCTTGGAGGCTGCCGGGACGCCGCAATCCCGCGCGCGCGCGCCCTCTTTTTTTTCCCCCGCTCTCGCCGAGTCAAACCCCCAGACGACGCCTCAACTGGACCAGCGACGATGAGCCAAGGCTGAACGCTAGAAGAGTGGCAGAGAAGCAGGGTCCCCACACGTGAAACGGCTTGCCAACTGCCCTGTCGAGATACTGGTAACTAGTTATTTGCTCCGCCGAGTCGACTCGTTTGTGGAAATCCGTCAGACTGGGGAGCGCAAGGGTCTGAGCCTCATCCAGTCTAGACCCTCTGTGGGATAAGTGTGCGCTGGAGCTTTCTGTTTTGCGACAGGCTCCGAGATGCTGGACACCCCCCCCCTGGGGGTCCAAGGTGAGTAGGGAAAAAAAGACGCAAGGTGACAGGGATAAGAGCAGAGAGCGGTGCCTCTTCCCCGCAGGGCGTTGGTCTTGACATGCAAGCCAGCTGAAGCCCAGTCGTTGCATTTTTTTTTTGGGGGCAAAGAAAGAGGAAATTGAGACGGCATGTCGCGCATGCATATGCGACGGCCATGCGAACCGCACATCGCATCGGTCCAATGAGGCCGGAAAGAAAAGAAAACAGGTCTTGATTTCTGTGGTGTCGACTGACATTCGTTTGGCGAGAGTTGCAGACCAATCAGTATGTTCAGGGATCAAGGGAACCGATCCGTTTTCGTAGCCTTGTCTGTTTGTTCTTCTTCTTCCTTCCCCTTTGCTTTCAAATGCAGCGCCCTTATGCCGACTGCAGCTCTTCCGGCGCAACGTCCCAGTCGTCCTCTTCGCTCCAGACGGGCGCCACCACGAAGCGGCCCATGATCTTGCCCATGCCCACGCAGTCGCCACCGGTCGGGCGCGCGCTGGCGCCGGCGCTAACGGCGACGGGCTTCTCGTCGCTCTCCTCGACAATGACGGCCGTCGTCAGAAAGTTCATGCCCGCCGCCGGGCTCATCTCGAGCACGTGCCCGCCCCAGTCGAGCTCGACCTTGCCCGACCGGCGCACGTTGAGCCGGCCAATCATGCCGCCCTGCGACAGGAACTGCGACTTGAAGCCGTGCTTGAGCTCGGCCTTGGCGCGCTCCTCCTCCGTCTCATCATCGTCGTCGTCGTCGTCGTCATCATCGCCGTCGTCGCCGCCATTCTTGTCATTGTCGCCGGTGAGGTCCACGGCCGTGTTGTCGATGCTGGCAGGAATGTCGTCGACGCCGAGGGCCGACGTCTCCTCCTTGACCTTGGCTGGCTCCAGCGGCGTGCTCGTCTCCTTGAGCGGCGGCATCAGCGGAGGGAATTGGAACAGGTAAAGACGGCCGTCCTTGTTTGCGAGCTCCGGCGCGCTCTCGCCATCGACAGTGACGGCGCCCAGTTCTCGCGCGAGCAGATCCAGGTCTGACTGGATCATCTTGCTCTCGGGGTCTTGGGGCAGCACCTTTTTGACCTTGACTGGAGCCGCGGTGACGGCCTTCTCTTCCACCTTGGGCACCGCGGCAAGGTCGACGTCCATTGCGTCCTCTGCCGCGGGCTCTTCCTTGATTAGAGACGCAGTTCCCGTGCCCCAAACACCCTCCTCGGGCTGATCCGGAGGCGGCAGCGTCCCTGATTCGCCGTCCACCCAGAGGCTTTCCTCCTCACCGGTGGCGTTCTCCTTTGCTTCCAGCTCGGCCGTCGTAGCCACGACAATTTCGGCCTCCTTGTGCTCCTTGCGATATATGCCCATGGGCATTTTGCTCGAGTCCTTGGAGCTGAGCGCGACAACCATGGCCTCGTCTTCGCTGTCCAGCTCCTCCTCGGGCGACATGATGTGTAGTTTATCGGCGTTGATTCGTGGTTCTCGATAGATGTCTCGTCCCTGTGCGAAGCTGAGACCCTTGGACTCAGACTTCATCCCCCGGCCCCCGAAGCCGCCGCCACCACCGCCGATGCCACTGCCACCGCCGCCAAACCATCCGCCACCACCTCTGCCCGGACCTGTCCGTCACGTTAGAGCTTTGTTCAAGTAGTTGCCTCCTCCTGTAGACTTACCCGCGCCATTGCCCGAGGAAAATGGGCCACTGGCTCCAGAAATTATACGACCAAACCCTCCCCTGCCCATTGTATCACCACGACTTCTTTTGCTGCGAAAACGCGAGCGCCCACGAGCTTTGCGCTCTTCCGCAGCACGCTCGCTCGCCTTTTTCTCTTCCTGCCGCGCCAGGCTGTCTCGCTCGGCCTCGTCTCGACGCACATTCCTTGGTCGAAACCGTCCTGCAGCTGGGGCTCGTGTGGCTCGTGTCGCGCCCCCGCGGCTCGCAGGTGCCGTCTCGCTCGAAGAGGCCGCTGGTGCGTCGACTGTCGTTGACGCTGGCACCGGCGCATCGGGTGCTGGTCGTTCGGTTCCGGCGCTGGCCGCACCTCTGCGGGTGCCGCGTGCCGATGCTCTGCCACGAACCATTGTGACTGGGGGCCTCGCGCGATTATGAGAAGACGAATCCGACAGTAGTCAGACAGCTGGAGAAGCAAGCGGTTGAGGATGCCTTGAAGCTTGAAAATTTGGGCGGTGGAGTGAAGACTTGGTGGGGCTCGAGTTCTGCCGCTGTAGCGGGCCGAGGTGGCGGCATCTACAGCGCAGTTGCCCACTAACTACCTATCCATACATCGTCGGAAATATAGCCGAACATCTAGACTAACTGAAGAATATTTAATTAAAAGAATCAGAACAGCCCAAGTAGTATGAAGTAGTTAGATTGGAGTGCGATCATGACATGTACGCCACATCTCGGTATCTGCACTGTATGCTGGGTATCAAGCAGATATGCGCCGTGTAAAGGAATCATCGCACACACATGAGCGCGTCTTCCCCAAAAATGGCTTCGATGCTGCCTTCTCTAAAAAGCATTGACCCAATCCATTCTCGCCCAGCCTCCACTGCCGTGGCGGCAAACTTGACCACAACACAGCCGCGGACGTTGGCGGCCGACCACAAAACCCCTTCCACCGCCTCCATGTCAAGTCTCCAAGACCGCCACTGCTCGAGCTCGGTCATGCTGTCATCTGCGGCCTTGCGCGCCTCCGCCGTCCGGAAGTCTCGAGATCCGAGGCGGGGAAGTGCGGCAAACTCGGCGAGGAAGAAGTCCCCCAGAGACTTCATCAGGTCGCCCCGCAGAATGAGCGTGCCAAAGATTCCCATCTTGTGCATGACCTCGCGCAGAGGCCCGTCGCTGGAGGAGCCGCCGTCGCCGGCCAGGATGACCTTGTCGCGGACCAGCAGCCTGTCCTTGCCGGCGTCGTCTAGCAGCCACACCTCGTTGCGGCCCGTCCACTGGAAGAAGCTCCAGTTCTCGCCTCTTGCGGTCCGGCCCTGGGTGACCCAGTCCAGGAGACAGAGCGACGAGCCCGGTCTGGTTTTGAAAATCTGCGTCTGCGAGTAGACGCTCTCGTCAAACGGCTGCACTGGATCCGGCAGGAGGCACATGGCCCCGCCGGCCTCGATTTCGACGCGCATGACCTGGCTCGTCAGGACAGACTTTGACGGAGACTTGAAGACCTTTGTGTGTCCCTGGGTGACGAGGCTGAGCCTTGAGCCACTCTTGACCTTGACGGTGAGATCAACCGAGTCGCCGCCGACCAGCCCACCGCCGTACGAGAGCAGAAAGACCAGGACGCTGCTCTGGTTGCTGGAGGGAGATGGCGAAATGAGTTTGAGGGGGTACTGGTATCTCATGATTTCGAGCCCGGTGCCGCCAGACGGGAGTGGTCCGGCCACGATGCTACCCCCTCCGGCCGTGGGCGTAGACTTGGGAAACGGCGAAGCCATATTGACAGGGCGGCCCGATTCTCACAAGTGGAATTGGCTTGAACTAGACATCCCGATGCTGACAAGCCAGGCGTGAAAAGTTGATTGACAAGTTTATGAGAAGCCCTGAGCATCCATCTCGTTGCTGTTGGTGATGATGGTGCAGATGCCGAATATCGGAGGCGTCTGATGATAGCTGCAACTGGGGCAAATATAATGGACGGATTCCGTAGATAGTGATAGCGTCTAGTTAGCTAGCTGCCAGCCACCAAGATAAAAGCCGGAACAACAATCTTCCTGGAATTTGAGGTCAGCAATCATTCGCAAACATCAGTTCTTGGTTCCTGAGTAGATATCTCAAGCACGCCGGTAAAATGGCAATGTCGATCTTTGACTTGTACATTACATGAGCGCAGCTCTTTGACGATGCTATGCGACTAAAACGGCGACAACAGCAACCTACGCGCAACCCCATTCTTCACGCGCTAATAAGCTAGTGAACAAGTCATTTTTAATAAGTATGTGTGATTAACGATTTAACATGAAAGCAATGTGATACGAATCTCGCTGCTCCCTGTCTCTGTACCTGTCCTTTTTAGTTCAATTTTCCCGAGCTCTCTCGTACATTCTTTTCCCTTTTCTCCTTTTTTTCTTTCCTTTTTTATTTTTAATTAAATTTTCAACCCAGTTCCTTAAACCCCCATCTCTCTGCTGCTCCTCTCTACCATCTCCGCCAAGCGCTTTGCAAAGATGCCAGCCATGTCCTTGAGCCCGTCTACATCACGCAGGCTCGCGTGGCCGCCGATGCCGACAGCCACGTTGCCCGTCTCCGGGCTGACGCCAACATCCGCGTACACCGCCTCGGTCGTGACCGCCGACGTGTCGAGCCCCTCGACCGAGCTCTGCGCAGTCAGAGGCTCCACGGAAGCATAGTCTGACGGCACGCCCAGAGGCCACGGCTGCAGAATTGCATCGCCCTGCGACGCGCCGGATGACTTCAACATGATTTCGTCATTCCAGAGAATGTTCAAGTGCGTGTTGAAAAGACGCGAGCCGGCCGCTGCGGTGGCTCGGGGGGTTGTCGCCGTCGCCGCCCACTCCATCACGTCTCGCAGACGGCTTTGCTCGTAGGCCGAGCGAGCGTGCATCTTTTCCTGCATGCTCTGCAGGACCTTGCTCGTGGCGCTCATTTTGTCGGACTCGTGCTCCTTGATGATGTCCTCGGTCACGGCGATTGGCAGCATGTTGACGGTGGGACTGGCCAGACGGTCCATGCCGTCCATTTCAGACGATCGTCCGGCTGTGTAGTAGCCGAATACCGGGGAGGAGCGTGCTTTGGTGGTGCCTGCCAGCATTCGCCCAAAGGCGACGACAATCAGACACTGCACAGTGACTCCGTATGCGCGAGCCGCAGCCTCGAGAGCGCCTTTGCTGGTCTCGCTGCAGTCGAATACGACAAACGGCCTCTTTTGGCGCGGCGCATCCTCTTTGATCGCGGTGCGCGGCTCCAAGACGGTAGGTTCGCAGTCTTGGAGGGCTTTCTTCCAGTACTCTTGCTCGTTGTTGGCTCGGAGATCTCTCAATGTAGTCTCCACGAATTTGGAAAAGGACAAGACCGCGGGCTGCGTCTCTTGCGCATCATCCCGGTAGAGCCGGGTCAGATCGTCAATGAGAATGCCGACGCTCCAGGCGTCGTACACGGTATGGTGCATCCTCATGAGCACAGCGTCACCGCGAGCGCCTCCGCGAACAAGGCAAAGGTGAACAGGGGGATCGTACAGCGACGACGGTCGTCGGTACAGCTTTGTAATCTCCGCCTTGACAAAGGTTTCCAGGTCGCTGGACTCTGGCACCTGTAGCACCGTGAAGGAAGCAGCTGCCTGTGCTGGGTCGGGTTTCAAAATGACCTGAACGGCGGCGGTGGGCTTGACCTGGGCAAAGCAGGTCCGCAGGGAATCGTGCTTTTGTAAGAGAGACGCCCAGGCACTCTGTAATCGGTCCACCTGCAGCTCGCTTGTCGTCTTGAAAACCCATGTTGGCTCATACAATGTCTTTCCAGAGCGCAGCCAGAGTGCCAAGTGGAACTCCTGGCCAGCCAGCACTGGCAACACGTCTTGCACGTCCTCAGGCTTCTTGTTCAGCTTAGAGAGCGCCTGTTGTCTGATCTCTGGGTCGATCGACGAGACGGTAATCTCGGCGCCATTTGGCGTTTCGCGCGTTGAGGCCTGCCTGGTTGCTTTCGCAAGGGCCACTTCACAAAGCTTGCCCAATTTCGCATTACGCAGAATGTCCATGGTTGTCAGCGGAATCTGGCCCCGCCTGCACGCGCCGGCCACACGAATTGCCACGATGGAGTCGACGCCAAGAGAGAAGATGCTGGTGTGCGCATCCATCTTCTCAGGCGAGTTGTCCGTGGTTTCTGAAAGTATCTTGATCAAAGAGCTCAGGTAGCGGTCGGTGGCCTCCGAGTTGTATGCCGTAGGTGTTGCCTCGTTCGTCGCTGCAAGCCCAGGTGTTGGCAGTTCGGTAAGCAGACGCGGAGAAGCAATAACGCGTTCATCTGGGCGTTGTTGGACACTCTGATAGCTTTCAACGAGCAGACGCACTACTTCGTCCGTCATATCTTCCGAAAACTTGGAGTACACTTGGAGCTGGAGAGTGTCGTCTCCGTTCTGGTGAACCTCGACTACCAAGTCGTACTGGGACGGAGGAAGAGCCTTCTTCTCCCCTTCCGGTTGCTCAGGTGATACAGGCCATTTGGGTTCCTCCGAATCCTCGCCTCTTCGGAAGACAAAAAGAACTTCGAACAACTGTTCGTTGCGGGCATGAGCCTGTCTCCACAGCTGTTGAATATCGGAAAGCGATGCATGCACATGCTCCAGAGCATCGTTTTGCAACGCTTGCAGGTCCTGCAAGTAGCGGCTGTTGCTGAGCGACCCTTCCTTCAAACAGATTCTCAGAGGCACAGTGTTGAGCATCGGGCCAGCCACCTCGTCTGCGCCCGGCAGGACGAGTCGCGCAGCATGAACCTGGCCCATGACCACATCTCTGGACCTGGTGTGCGCGCCGATGGCCTTGCCGACTGCCAATTGGCAGACAGTCTGGACAGTCACGCCCTCCTCGGCACACCATTTCTCCAGCAGAGACACGTTTTGCGTCAGCTCGACAGTGCGGGCAGTGATTTTGTTCTGGCTCGGCTCGGAAGCTGCCACGCCGTGATAGCCCGCCAGGCTGTCCACCCAAAACGACGCGGATTTCGCGGCCGCTGCCTGTATCGCCGTTGCAAACTCATAGAATGGTTTGCGCTCGGGAACGTTGGAGTCATGCATGAGCGCCCATAGGTCGTTGAAAATGAAGCCAATTGAGACTCCATCGTAGGTTGCGTGATGCAGAGAAACAACGAGCACTGCGTGTTGCGGGCCGCGAATGACTGTCGCGCCAACAGGAGGTCTCTCAAACGATGCAATGTTGACGAATTTCGTGCGCCCAGTTACATTGTCAATGTCCGCTTGAACGGAGCCTGCAGTTTCAACTTCGCTCCAATTCGGGGCTGGATTCTGATGAACTGCGCCGACAAGCTGCGTACGTGGCCCTCTGGTCTCGTGGAAGGAAGTTCTCAATATATCGTGCTTGGCGACAAGGCTAAACCAGGCCGCCTTCGCTTTGGCGTTGTCGATGCCTTGTGGCAGCTCAACCACATGGTGGTGGGAATACAGCGACGAGTCCATCATGACCGTGGCTGTTACCATGCCAGCTTGGAGCGGTGTCAATGGGTATACGGCAACGACATCTATCAGTGATTCGGACGTAGCCCCAGAAATCATGTCCTTGGACCAAAACTTCTCGATGGGCGTGTCAATAAACTCGTCGGCCGATCCTTGGGTGGTCAGCCCAGAAGCTGCGCCACTCGAGTTACGCTTGAGTTCAATATGCGCCGCTAGCTTGGCTATGCTTGGATTCCTGAGCACGTCGGCACCAGAGAATTGGAACCCAGTATGGCGGAGCATCTTTGCGAATCGAATGGTTGTAATCGAATCAATGTCGTACTTGATGAGTGGCGCTGTCTTGCTAATCTCGACGGGGGTACAACCTGAGAATTCCGCAACAACATCTCGAAGCTGCTCCTCTATCGGTGACCATTGCTGATCTTCAGGCTGCGATCGAATCCTATTTTCCAGACCAGTTTCCGATTTCTTGATCAGCTTGTCATGACCATGTAAGAGATCAGACACAATGCTCTGCATCTCGTCAAGCAAGCTCGTCAACTCCTCGGCCGTGTCAAACATGGTCGAGCTTGCCCGCAGAGTCACCGTATCGGTAGCCGAGTCTGCCTCGCACTCAAGGGCCAGCTCAAAGTCGAGGAACATTTCGCCTTCCACCTGCTGGAGGATTCTCGTTTCGCCATCGACTGAATCCCCGGTGGGCCCGCTTCTCGTAAAGGAAAACAAACTAGAGAACAGCGAGCCCGAGATTCCCAACCACCGTTGCAAAGATCGTAGAGATGTATATTGATATCCCATGGATGTGTACAGCCTGTCTTGGGCTGTCTTGACCAGCTCAGATAGGGTCTTTCCATCTGCGCCCAGACGAAGTCGTTGAGGAATTGTCGAGATGCAAGGTGCGGCCATTGACTCGATGCCTTCCACTTCGACAGATCGTCCCGAAAGAACGATACCGTAGACCAAATCGTCGCGCTGCAGCTTCTGCGATAACACGTAGCCGAATGCTCCCTGATTGACAGCTGACAACGTAGTGTTGATTTGGGAGCACAGGCCTTCTAGACTGCTCAGACTGGCGCTCAAAGTTTTTGTCGCACTTCTCCGGGCTTTCGGTACCGTCAAATCCGTGCCGGGATTGTATTCGCTGAACAAGTCTGTCCAGTACTTCTTGGCATCGCCGTGGCTGTGTTGCTGGGCTGCGATGTGCTTCAACAACGGCAAGACAGATGGCCTCTGTATCAAATCATGGCCCCGGTAAGCCGCTTCAAAGTCTTCAAAGATCAGTTTGATCGAAGCTCCATCATACAGCGAATGGTGGATGGAGAGCATGAAAAGAGGTGAATTGTCTGTAGATTCGGCATCGTCAATGGCCATGGTAAATCTGAGGGGAGGCAGCTTGTCGATGTTGGCCACAATGTCGTTTGCCAAATCTCTCTTGGCAGAGTTAAGTCGAGCTTCTAGCTCGCTCTGACGTCCGGAAATATGTTTCCAGCGAGGTTCAAAATATTCGTCTTCGAGAACGAGCTGGACGATGTCGTCTCCTAGTCTGGAAAAGCAAGTTCGTAGTAGCTCATTGTTCCCAATCACGGGAGTCCAGGCCGCCTTGACGCTTTCAATCGACACGCTCGGACCCAGCTCGAATACCATGTGGGACACATACTCATTCTCATCTTCAGATTCATGGGTCATTGTATGCGCCACGAGTATCTCTTGTAGTGGCATGCAGGGCCGGACCGACTCGATATGCGATATGCCCTGAATTTGCAAAAGCTTCCTGGCTCGTCGCTCAAGGTCTTGAAAATGCTCATCTATTGTCTTCGAGCTGATTTGTGCGTCGCCGTGAGCAGGCTTTGCCTCGTAGCTCATGCGACACAAGTCCTCGACGGTCGGATTCTGCAGCAGCCGAGCCACGGGTAGATTGTATCCAAGTCTTCTGAAAGTGAATGAAAGCTTGACCGCAGAAACACTGTCAAATCCAAGCTGGAAAAGAGTGCTCGCTGGCCCAACAGGACGGCCCTCGTCACGCGGTACGACACTTTCAATTACCGACAACATCTCTTTCTCAGCCAGAGTCAAGTCTCTCGATGGCAGTTGTCTTTCCGTGTCTGTTTCTGCGGAAGTGTCTCCAAACAGCTCACCGAGTGAAATCGAGCGGAACAATTGCTCCAAAGCTTTAGCGTCCGTCTTTGCCGAAGTTTGCCTCAGAGGGATCATCGTCACGGAAATGATGAAGTCGGGCACCATGTAGGCCGGTAGTGTCTGACTACAAGCCTCTTGGAGGCTATTCTGTCGATTCTCTTTGGCCCACCGAAGCTTTTCACTTTGAGGAGCCCCGAGAGGGGCCAAAAAGGACACCAGAAACTGTTTGGAAGTGCCGGGGTGCTTTAGAAGGAGCGTGACGACATCGCTTTCTGTCGAAGATAGGGAGCGCACGACCTCTGACACCTCGCCAAGCTCTAGTCTCTGTCCACGAACCTTGACTTGTTCGTCCTTGCGCCCAAGGAAAAGAATCGAGTTGTCGGCATCCATTCGTACAATGTCGCCAGTCCTGTACATCCTTTTGCCATTAATCTCACAGAACCCCTTTGCTTCGGGTCGGTTCAAATATCCGTTTGCCACCAAGCTTCCCTCAAAAACAAGCTCGCCCGCCATACCCTTTTTGACGTGCGTCTCTGCTCCAGGAACCAGAACATGAGCGACACTATCACCCAGAGGATTACCGATACAGCGGGTGTCGGATCTTGGTAGGATAAGTGCTGCGGTGCACCCGACCGTAACTTCTGTTGGACCGTACGCATTCACCAAGGAAACGTTGGCCGACGATGCCCAGATCTGTTGAGTCTTGGGTGTCATCTTCTCTCCTCCAACCGCGAGATAGACAAGATCGGGAGTATCCTCAGGAAGCAGGCCAGTTTGATCCAACAGAGACGGAACAATGCCCGTGTGTGTGACTTTCAGCTCTTTCAGTGTTCGCGGAAGATCATCAAGCATTGACAAGCGCTCGCCAGTGACCGCGCAGAGGCCGAACCGCCACGCTAGAAACATTTCTCCAATGTGAACATCAAACGCCCTGCTGGCCAAATTGAGGAATTTACCAACACCGCCAAGCTCCAGAGACCTGGGGCACACGTCGCTTATAAACTCTCCCCACGAGCTATTGAAGGAGCTCAAGTTCTGCCTGCTGACTCTAACACCCTTCGGGGCACCCGTGGAGCCAGATGTGTACAGCAGGTAAGCATCGCGATCTGCCGGGTGGGTATCGGGAATGTTTGCAGTGTCCCTTGTAGCCAAATCTTCTAGGAATGATTTGTCGTTTACGTCGAGCAGAAGCGTGTCCACCGGCAGTTCCACCTCGTCAAAAGTGTCGTCACAGACAAACGCCAAGGCGGCGCTGCTGTCTTTGAGCAGGAATGACTTGCGGTCCACAGGCAGCGACATTTCGATGGGGACATATGTGCAACCGGATTTCAAGATGCCAATGATTACAGCAAACGCAATCAAGGAACGATCTAGGGAGACACCGACAGCTCGACCGGGGATGTCGAAGCTGATGATGAAATTTGCGACTTGATTAGCAACCTCGTTGAATTGCTTGTAGGTCCAGAACTCGGTGAGAATTCCGCCATCGTCCAAGAACTCCGTAGCGACCTCGACCGCTTTCCAGTCTGGATGCTGCTTCGCCCATGTCTCAACGTAGGAGACCGGCCCTACAGTGGGCGGGTACTGAGCCACGACGTTCGAAGAGCAAATCGAGAGGAGACTGGAGGGAAGCTGCTCTGTGAGCTGACTCAAGCTTGTATCCGGGGTGGCCGCTTCGAAAGCCATGACTAGTGCGTCGAGCTGTTGCAGGAAAAGCTTTTGCAGGTCCGAAGTCATCAATTTTTCGTCGACAGATAGAGATAGAGTGACGGTATCGTCACCGTTCTCGAATATATTGAGAGCAAACTCGTGATCCACCACAGGATCCAAGACGTCTTTAATTTCGTGCCAGGGTGCAGAATTGCCCCGGCCGTTTTGATTGTGGGGATGTAGGACGAAGATGGCTGGATATAATGTATCCTTTTGACCTCTACCCAGAGTCTTGCGCACTTGGGTAGAGTCGGGAGGTCCGTGTCGCATGCCTTGCATAACCAGGCTTTGTTGTTCCAGGATCAACTCCTTCAGGCTGCCGCCAGGCTTGAATGGGACGGGATATGTTGCCGACAACGGCGCCATGGCATCTACGAGCCGCGAATTCAACAGCCTCTCGGAACGCACCTCACCGAACAGTATGCTCTCAGACTCGCGGTACTCGACAAGCATAGATCCAAAGGCGACACGGAATAGCGGACCAAGGGATGTTGCTCCCAGTTGTCGCGCCAGAGCGGCGAGTTTGGAGGTCAGATGCGTCGATTTCATTTCAATGGTACGATGTCGGATCTGCTTCGGATCTGCTTCCACGCTGCTGGACTCGGCGTCTTCGAGATCCTCTGGCTGCGCAAAGGGGCTCAAACAATCGTGCCAGAACCTTGTGGCTGCCGACTTGTCAGTTCGCAACATCAGCCTGCTGAGCGCCTCTGCCGCTTGGCAGCGTTCGCCAGGGACCTTGCTGGTGGTGTACGCGGCGGCAACGTCATTCATTAGATGACTTATCATGTCTCCATCGTACAAAGAGTGATGAATTGTCAAGACCATAATTTTGCGATCCTGATGTGCAAGAATATTGACCTGCCAGAGGGGGGAAGAAAAGGTCTTGTTGTGCTGTGCAGCTGCAAATTTATCACGAATTGCTTTGATCGAAAACTGCAAATCATCAAATTCGGCAGATGACTCTTCCCAGTTTACCGCAGCTTCGTTGTGAACAATCTGGAGAAACATGGTCGACGACTCAGGTCGCTTCGCCTGCTCTTGCTGCTCCAGGAGTGCTGTGGGAAGGAGACCCAGTCTGAGAATGTCGTGGGACTTGCATACGCACTCCCAGGCCTTGCGAAGCTGCTCAATATTGACCGTGGGGAGAATGTCCCACGCAAAACTGCCCCAATAGAGGGTAGGGCTCTTGAGAGTCTCTACCAACATGCCGTCTTGGAAGGTGGTTGTCGGAAGCGTATAGAATTGGCTAGGATCTTTGCCCAGGTGATTCCCGGCGAGCGGCCTCCAAGTTTCTAGTTGCGCATTGAAAAATGGTTTCCAGTCTAGGTTGGGTTGGTTCTTGACAGACAGATGGCCGATTAAATCATCAATCGTTGCACTGTCCAAAACTTGGACAGCAGAGATGGTGTGTCCAACATTCTTCAGCTTGGAGCTCAACCGGATTGCCCCGATTGAATCAACGCCGATCTCGGCAAGCGTCGTTGTTTTTGATAGAGAAGATGGAAGTATCTTGGCAACGCTTCGAATCGAGTCGAGAATGGACTGATGTTGGCTGTACCATTCGAAATCCACCTCTTCAGTATCTGCTTGCGATGTTGGCTCCGCTGACCATTCGGTGGCAAGGATCGTGAGCAACTGTCTGCGATTTACTTTGGCAGATTGATTTCGCGGTATTGTCTTTAACGGGATAAAGATATCTGGAATCATATGTTGTGGAAGCTGAGTCCTGGCATGTTTCTTCACGGACTGTGCTATACTTTGGGCCTCTTCCGTCTCCAACATGTAAGACGTATCATTGTGCGACGAGTCTTGCTTTCCGCAGTCAATGAAGCACACCAGAACGTCGCCTGTAGAGCCAGGAAGCTGAGTGAGGATTACTTCTGCGTGGACAACAGAATCGTGTGCCGCCGAACACACGGTCGAAATCTCGCCCATCTCGACGCGCATGCCTCGGATCTTGACCAGGTCATCTTTTCTTCCAGCAAAGTCAAAAGTTCCATCGAGGAGTTGACGAACATAATCTCCGGTATGATAAACACGACACTTCAAAGAGTCATTCCATCTGAACTTCTCGTCGTTGCCGTCGTTGCCGTCCCAGTACCCGGGCGAAAGCTGCACACCGGATATGACCAGCTCTCCAAGGCCGTGTCTCATCACCGGATACCCGGAGACCATGACGCATGCATCAACAGCTGGAAGGGCCGTTCCAATGTTTCCGCTTCTCGAGTTGGGTTGCAGGTTGTTGATGGTCGCATTAATCGCCGTTTCGGCCGGCCCATACACATTGCAAAGGGACATGCACGCCAACCACCTGTCGGCGAGAGCTTGCGGTAGTTTTTCGCCTCCCATGGTTACCACTCGCAAAGTATTCAGGTCCTCGGGCTCCAAGGTGCTTGCAAAGGTCGCGGTCATTGACGCATGCGTCGCATGGACTTTATTGGCCAATGCAGTGAAAGACCCTAGAAGGATATCCCGAGAAGCAGAAACAAGTGTTCCGCCAAGCTTCCAGGCTGCAAACACATCTCTGACGAATACGTCAAACGTGTACTGCGCGAACTGTAGATATTGAACATGATCGCCAGTCAAGTCGATGCCGGCGTTGATGCGCTCGATGAATGAGTCGATGGATACACTTGCTGCCTTGTGTGAGATTGGCACGCCCTTTGGTGTACCCGTCGTACCGCTCGTAAAGATGACATAGGCAATGTCTGATTCCGAAACTGAAGTCAGACTTGAGGCGGATGGGGCTTGGAGCTCAGATGGATGCCCGTTGGATTGTTTCGCTCGTGCAATCAGATCTGCGACATTGACGGCCTCGAAAGGGGCCTGTAGGATACCAGACAACTGCGATGTCGTGACCTCACCTGCAAGAATAGTCTTGGTATTTGCTTTTTCGATGAGCAGACGTTGGCGCACGGCAGGGTAGCTTGGGTCAATGGGACACCACGAAGCGCCAGCCTTCAAGACACCCAAAATGGCAATGTACAGTTCCGGGCATTTCTCCATACAGATTGGAACGACATGCTTGCTGTCATCGTTGCCCAAGCGACTTAATAAAAATGATGCAACAATTTCGGACCTTGCATCCAACTCTGCGTACGTGAGCTGAACTTTGGGACCATTGGCGGCCAAGTCGTCATAAAACACAAGCGCCACTGACGAGGGCGACTCGCGGGCTTTGTCGGCAACGCACTCGTGCAACAGTTGTCTGCCAAGGTGTGCTTGCTCCTTTACTTCTGGGCGCAAATCAACAGTATGCTGTGGGTTACCGATGGTGGGATCTAAAAACAAACTTTCGGGATTCGAAATGATGTTCTCGGTGACCTTTGCAAGATGCTGCAGCATCGAGCAGGCTGTTGCATCGTCGAGCAGTGCATACTGGTAAGTTGTTCTGAACTCCAATACACCCGAAGCATGTGGATAGACCTCGATCATGACGGCCTGGTCGTTCTGCATGCCAGGATGCTCGACCTTGTCATACAGGCTCGCGCCTTTGCCCGTGTTGAGGTACATCTGGAGGGCAAGCGTAGTATCGTATCGCGCTCCTGTTATGGGAGTATGAAGGTGCGAAAGGCCGGCCGCATTTTGCTTCGTTGCTTCCGAGAAGATGTCAATATTCTTCTTCTTGTTGATATCATCCGTCGTCACTCGGACGGGATGCACCGTAAGAACCGGGGCAGAACAGTTGGCCAGGTCGTCGGTGAAGCGATCCGAAACAACGTTGCCAAATGCAATATCACGTTCACCAGTATAAGTGAGCAACACGTATGCCCAAGCTGCTTGGAAGACTGAAAGAGGCGACACCTGCAAAGCTGCGGCTTTACTAGTCACAGTGCTCAGCCGCAGCTCAGAAACGAAGCTGAAACCACCGCAGCCAAGCTCTGAGCTTCCAGGGATGGTGCTTCGAAGACATGGGAAAGGCGGTGATGTGAGACCATCCATGTATGACGCCCAGTATTTGTATGCCTCTTCTCTATCTCGCGAGAAATGTCGCCCGACCGCGGTCGAAATCCCAGTCCTCTCTGTGATCGGTTGGCCGAGGCATTCTCTCTCGACGTCCTCCCAAAGCACGGCTTCTGAGCCGCCATCAAAAATAGAGTGTAGAATGCTAAACATGACGATTGCGCGGCTTGGGGTTTGAATGACTGACAGACGTCGAGGCGGTTTTTGTAGCGTAATCGCCTGGTTAGCGGCATCCCGGGCCGTTGTAATAGAATTTTGGATGTCGTCATCTCCATCTGCATAATACAGATGGGGCTTGACTATAGCTGAATCATGTTCAGGCGACAAGATGCACTGTGCAAATGGCGTAAGATCGTCGTCAACGGGAACAAAGACGGTGCGCATAACGTCGTATCGAGACAAGACACGGACCCAAGCAGCAATGACATCCTGAGCTTTCAAATCCGGCTTCACATAGAAGACGGTATGCTGGATGTAAGCCTTCAGACCTGGAACTGCTGACGCTCCATCCACATCGGCAGTGAGGAGGTAGGAGGCCAAAGTGACGGCCTGAGAAGTGGTTGCTGGTAGGATAGACACCACACTTTGGTCATCGTACCCCAAAGATTCGATACATTGGGCTCTATGTCGTTGTTCAAAATTTTCGACGAGAGTCTTTACTGCGTTTGAGCTTTCAGATGCCGCCACAGGCTGTGCCAGCTGTCGCTCAGCCTTGGCGTTGAGATCGCCGAGGTTGCGAGAGGTAAGTATGTCGGTGACCTGTAGTCCTTCAATACCGGATTCTCGGAAGAGCTGAAGAAGCCTCACAGAGCGCAAACTGTCAATCCCGAGGGA
Source organism: Akanthomyces uredinophilus (assembly GCA_030778065.1). Taxonomy (NCBI): domain Eukaryota; kingdom Fungi; phylum Ascomycota; class Sordariomycetes; order Hypocreales; family Cordycipitaceae; genus Akanthomyces; species Akanthomyces uredinophilus. The sequence goes on along the minus strand of JAPFRW010000131.1, from coordinate 169,150 downwards.
CAGAAGAGTAGTTCCAGATGTGATATTGTCCCTTCCCAGGACAGATACTCTGGAGACGGCGTCAATGACAATACTCGACAGCGGAGCCGTGTCTTCAACCAGGGCCGAACTCTGCGCGCTCTCGTCGCCAAGGAGTCTCATTCCTGAGCTCTCAGGCGATGCACAAAATCTGCTGAGGGTCTTTCGATCCGTTTTGTCACTGGGTAGGCGAGGCATTTTGCTGATCAAATAGTATAGTGTCGGGCGCATGTGTGGCAGCAACACGTTTTGTGCTCTCTCCTTGCAAGTCTCGAGTATTTCCTTGTCGTCATAAGTATCACCGGTAGGAGAGACAACGGCAATAAGTTGCAATTGTTTTTCGTCTGGGCCTCCAGTCTTCATGGCCACAACAGCGACGGCGACGAGCGGATTCTTCAAGCCGTCCTCGATCTCTCCGAGCTCAACGCGCTTGCCCGAAATTTTGACCTGATCCGAGGATAACCGCGCCAGGAATTCCACCTGAGGGGTACCATCTGGGCCGACAATGACTCTTCCTTTGTCACCTGTTCGGTACAGCTTACCGAAGGGCTCAAGTTCGATAAAGGCGGCGGCAGTCTTTTGGGGGTCCTTGAGATATCCTATACTCAGATGTGGTCCGCCCATGGCTATCTCACCCGCGAACCCCATAGGCATGACTGTCTTTGCCTCTTCCAAGTCCAGAATGACCAACGAACATGTTGGTAGTGGCGGGCCAATGAGTGCCACTCGGGTCTTGACTGATACCTTGGGATCCATCGTGCAGAAGATGGTGGTCTCGGTAGGCCCGTAGCCATTGATTGAGTATGTGCTGCCGTTTTCAATGACGCGATCACCGTCAAAAGCAAAGTTGGCGGCAATCTCTTTCCTTAGCATCTCGCCGCCAGTCCATATCGCGCGGAGGCTGGGGACCCTTTCAGGTCGCAGCAGTGAAGCCAAGCTTGGTGTGGTCAGGGTGACATTCGCGTTCAACTCATTGATTGCTGACTCTGCATCTGTCAACATCATATTCCTGTCGCACGAGCACAGTGTGCCTCCGAGGGACAAGGTCGCAAAAATTTCCGTGACCGACATGTCAAACGCCGGGGCTACCATCTGGAACCAGCGGGTATTGGTAGCCCCCGATTCGAATGAGTGCGACGCGACTGCGACCTGTGCCGCGACGGAGCAGATTGCAGCGTCATGTGTAATTTGAACTCCTTTGGGTTTTCCCGTGGAGCCACTTGTGAAGAGAATGTAGGCAACATCATCTTTAGATATCTCGACGGACGGCAAAAGCTGCGGCGGCGCGGCGTCGAACTTTTGGTCAGTGATGGTCGCCACATCAATGAAGGTGAATCCGTCGCAAGTCTTCATCGAAGTCTTGAACTTTTCTAGAGTGTCGGTAGAGCCAAGCACGACTTTGGAGCCGGTAACATCCGTCATGTGCTGTAACAGCTCGGTAGGGCAATCGGTCGGAACGGGCGCCACCACGCACCGGGCTTTAAGAATACCTAGCCAGGCCATGTACAGTTCGACCGATGTGTTCAAAGCAACTATTATTATTGTTCCATCTGGACCTGTGCTGATTCCGACTTTCTGTAAGATTTGCTCAGCCAGAATGGAAGACAGGTGATCAAGCTCTCTGTATGTGAGTTCCGCCCGCCCAGCGGGATCTAAGAAGTCGACGGCTATTTTTTCAGGATTTTCTCTGGCTCTTGCCAAGAAAGCGGTATGAAGCAAAGCTGAATTACTTTGAGAGAGCGAATTTGGCAGCCCGAGCTGGCCTTCAAAGTCAGGAGGCGTCATCAGCGGAGGGTGGTTGATGACGGATGAGCCTGCGAAGGCCGAGGCCTGGGTATCTGTACCCGGTGAAAGTGTGCGGTTCTCTGGCCATCCCATCATGGACAGAAACGAAGCGCAAAGAGGCTGCAAAAAGGGTTGAGGGACGATGTCCAGAGAAAGGCGCAATGAGTAGCTCGTTTCACTAGCGACGACCCGAAATGGCCGGCCAGGAAGGTATTCTGAGCCATCTCCACTGCCACTTTGAAGCAGAATTATTCCGAAATCGGATTGACTTTCTTGCGAGGTTGTCGTCAAGGTCAAGTCATTAGCTACACGGCTGGCTCCTATGCTGCCAGAATCCTGAATGTTCCCCGCATCGCAGGCGACAAAGTCGAAGGACACCTCGTCGTCGCCGACCTGGTTCAATACGAAAGCGGCAAAAAGACGCAATATTTGGTCTCTACTCTGCTGCTTCAGATCCAGGCTGCCGGAGAAGGTGCAGTAGTGAGCATCATCGTTGCCGTTCAACGGCTCTCGCTCCAGATGGCGAAAAGGATGCAAAGCGGCGAATCGAGTGGCGTTTGGCTGATGCATGGCTGTATAACGGCCTTTGTTGGGGATAGGGGTGAAATTTCGTGATTCGCTTCGAGCGGATGCAGCCTCATTGATTACTTTTGGGGGCCTCTTCTCTACTCATACTATCCAACAGCTCTCTGTGTGCACACCTCTTATAAACAGCCTCGCTGTCGCCATCGCATCGTCTCGGGACCTTTCCTTGTTCCTCACACAAAGTGGAGGCATACTCGGAGCTAGTTTGGGGACCTTGACGCCAAGAGCCTAGGGTGTGAAGAGATTTTTCAGCAACTGATCCGCACTCGTCAGCGCATGCACATGCATGTGCCTTCCGTTCCTTGATGCTTTAGCTTATCAGATCCATTTACAGAGCCACAACAAGCACTAGAGACGCAACTGCCGGGTACAATTGCCCCGCCTGAGAATCTGCGAGAAGAGCTGGCAACTGCTAAGCAAAGGGAGAGAGAGAAAAGCCCTCATCAAGCCGTGGGGCCATGGCGCAAAGGTTGCACGGTGGATCTGGCTTCTTTTCCTGCCCGTCTCATCAGCTGATGCGTTGTTTATCAGATGCGAATTTTATCAGATCCGCTTCATAGGGGCAAGCAGCGCCCGGGAGCGGACGTGGGCTCACGGTCGACCGCGACTAACCTGGCCCCCCTGCTAATTAAGCAGCCATTTAAGCTCACAAATGCCGAGCAACTGTAATTAACCAGTAATACGCACAACCCACACGAGGCTCCAACAAGCTGAGCAGAGCGGGGAAAGGATAGCAAGAAAAAAGAAAAAGAAAATACACGCAGGTAATCCTTGCTAGAAGCGGCAGCCCCAACCGGTAACTAAAACAAGATCAACGGACCACGAGTCTCCGGGCCACCACTTCGGACTCCGACAGGCTGCCGTCAACTCTGCTAAAACCAAGGCCTTGAAGGCGCTGATCCTTCATTGCATACCTTGCATCAACTTTGTTGCGACAGTCTTTCGTCGCTTGTTGACTCCAGCGCTGCTGCCTTTGCACGCAACACATCGACAAAGATGGGCAGCCAAGCAGAAGAAAAAATGGCTGTCAAAAAGGTATGTCAACAATCGAGCGCTGGCAGGGTGAGCTAGCAACTCGGCAATCACGATGCTGATACGATTTCCTCTGCAGCGATCGCAGTCGGCTTTCGGCTACCTTCGACTGCTGGTTTCGGTCAATCCCAAGCCCTTGGACTATGTGCTGCTTGCCTTTGGCGTTTTGGCGTCCATGGCCGCCGGCGTCCCGTTCCCCATCATGTCCATGATCTTCGGTCAGCTCGTCGACCAGCTCAACAGCGCCTCGTGCGCCGCCAGCGAGCAGAAGCCCGTCAACTCCCAGGAGAGCGCCATTTCCGACAAGGTCCTTCTCACCGTCTACATTGCCATTGCCAACTTTATCCTCATCTACGTCGCCACGGGCGCCTGGACCATCTTTGGCGAGCGCCTCGTGCGCCGGCTCCGGTACGCCTACCTCCAGTCCCTGCTGCGGCAGGAGGTGGCCTTTTTCGAGACGTGCCCCGCGGGCGAGGTCGCCGCCCGGCTCGACGGCGACCTCTCCACCATCCAGGCCGGCGTGTCGGAAAAGGTCGGCATCGTCATCCAGAGCATCTCGTACTTTTGCACCGCCTACATTGTCGGCTTCACGCTCGACGCGCCGCTCACGGGCATGCTGGCGAGCGTCGTGCCCGCCTTCTTGCTCATGGCCTTTTTCGGCGGCCGCTTCACCAAAAAGTACACGGGCCAGGTCAACTCGACCCTCGCGCCGGCGATTGCGCTGGCGTCCGAGTCGATTGCCAACATGAAGCTCATCAAGGCCTTTCGCGCCAGCGGCAGGATCCAACGCATCTTTGAGAGCCAGCTGGTGGCGGCAAGGAGACCCGGCGTCGGCAAGCTGCTGACGGCCGCGATCCAGGTTGGCTTGCTGTACTTTATTGCCTTTTCTTCCAATGCCCTGGCGATTTCGCAGGGTGGAAGACAAGTCGCCGATACAATCGAGACGGGGTCTGGCGTGACCTTGGGAGCCGTCTACACGGTCATGATGAGTCTGATCGATGGTAAGCCATACTGTGTCTAGACAAAGATTGATCATTTTACTAACTTCAACAGCATCATACATCATTAGCCAAATTGCTCCATTTGCCACCATTTTCGCCTCGGCGTCCGGCGCGGCAGACAAGATTCTCGACACGGTCCATCGCAAGCCCCAGATCGACTCCTCCGAGGCCGCCGATGGCCAGATCCTGAGCAAAATTGAAGGCGAAGTCGAGTTCCGCAACGTTGACTTTAGCTACCCGAGCCGTCCCGACGCAAAAGTACACGACAAATTCAACCTGGTCATTCCCGCCGGCAAGATGACGGGCATCGTCGGCGGCTCCGGCTGCGGCAAGTCCACCATTGCGGCGCTGATCCAGCGCTTCTACGATCCCGAGCAAGGCCAGGTCCTGATTGACGGGCACGACATGCGCGATCTGCAGCTGCGATCTCTCCGCAGCCACATGGGCTACGTCGAGCAGGAAGTGGTCCTGTTTGACCGCTCCATCATGGAGAATATTGCGCATGGACTGATTGGCTCGTCGGATCCAGAGCATGAGCCGCTGCAGCGACTCGTCGTCGACGGCGACATTGCAGAACTCGCAGACAGGGTTGTGGCGGGCGGCGACTTGGACACGCTGATGGCGCACTCGCCAAAGCTCCGCGAGCTACTGTCCATGATCCGCGTCGCAGCCACCCGAGCCGGTCTGGACAATTTCGTCGCCGAGCTCGATCATGGATTGGCTACCAACGTCGGCGCTGGCGGCGGCCGGTTGAGCGGTGGACAGAAGCAGCGTGTGGCGCTCGCTCGCGCCCTCATTCTCATGCCCTCTATTCTGATCCTGGACGAGGCCACGGCTGCGCTGGACTCAAGCACCGAGGCTCAGATCATGGACTCCATCCACAGCCTGCCGGGCGAGCGGACCATCATCTGCGTGGCCCATCGCCTGAGCACTGTGAAGCGAGCTGACAATATTGTCGTCCTGGGGCCCGGAGGCGAGATTCTCGATTCTGGCAACTACTCAACCCTCATCAACTCTGGTGGTACATTTGCGTCCATGGTCCAGTCTCAAGCCATGACTGCCACGGATGAAGATGAAAGACGGAGCTCGGATGCCATTGAACCTGCTCAGTCTGAGAAGATTATTGAAAAGCTGCCCCTAGTCAGCGAGGGAGAGCCCGACAAGATGACCGCCGATAAGACGGCTGCCGCGGAACCAGCGTCCCCCGAGGAGAAGCAACCCGTGAAGCCCGAAGCCAACATGAGCACGATTTCCATCTTTTTCGGAATCATGAAGATTGAGGGTGTCCGACACCGCGTCGCCGCCCTTGTCGGCCTCTGCGCCTCCATCGTCGTTGGCGGCGCCCACGCCGGTGAGGCCGTCATCTTCGGCAACGCCGTGGAGAATCTCTCCTACTGCCGCGCGCCGGGCAAGGTCCGCGACGGCGCCGCCCTGTTTGGCCTCCTCTTCTTCATCCTCGCCATTGCCGAGTTTATTGCCAACTCGCTCTCGGCGGCCAGCTTCGGCTACGTCTCGGACCGGCTCGTCAACAACATCCGCCGCTACACGCTGCGCGCCCTGCTCCGCCGCGACCTCGAGTGGCACGAGAGCGGCGGGCGGACGCACGGCGCCCTCATCGGCTACTTCACCGCCGACGCCATGGCCATGAGCGGGCTGACGGGCACCATCCTGGGCGTCTCCGTCTCGGTGCTCGTGACGCTGCTCGGCGGCATCATCCTGGGCAACGTGGTGGCGTGGAAGATTTCGCTGGTCCTGACGGCCTGCGTGCCTCTCATCTTCATGTCTGGCTTCCTTCGCCTCCGTCTCCAGGCGCGCTTTGCGGCCCGCCATGCCAAGGCGTTCCGCGACTCGGTGTCCACGGCGACGGAGTCGGTGACGCAGATCAAGACGGTGTCTGCCTTTTCACTACAAGAGGAAGTTTTGCACACCTTTCAACGATCGCTCAGAGGTCCCTACAAGGCCACGCTCCAGTCCATCGCTTTTGGCAACCTGTGGCTCGCTGGTGCCTTTAGCATCGGCAGCTTGGTCAAAGCCCTTGCCTTTTGGTGGGGTGGTCGCCTGATCGCCCGTGGCGAGATTTCGCAGACTGCCTTTTTCATCAGCATGGTCTCTCTTCTATCTGCTGCACAGACTAGTGGGCAGCTTTTCAGTCTAAGTCCGGATGTCACCAAGGCAGTTGTGGCTGCGCGTCGCGTATTCGCCCTCATCTGTCCCGATGGCAAGGTCGATCGTCTCAAAGCTCAGCCGTCGCAGCCACAGGTCGACAGCGAAAAGAGTCTCACCCCTCACTCTGGTCCCAGCGGTCCTCGTGAAGGAGTCGCCGTCAGTCTCGAGAATGTCAGCTTCTCGTACCCCAAGAGTCCCGACAATCTGATTGTGCGAGATTTGTCATTGGACATTCCCGCAGGATCCTTTGCGGCCTTTGTCGGCACCAGTGGCGCTGGCAAGTCGACGATTTTGTCTTTGATCGGAGGACTATACAAGTCGACAAGAGGCAAAGTGTCGCTGGATGGCTTCGACATTGGCCGGCGTCACGAGGGCACGGCCGACGAGGACCCTATGCAGTATGACGGAGAAGATGACCAGGAGCCTTTGCCGATATGGGATGACATGGCTCTTGTGCCCCAAAATCCCACTCTCTTTTCGGGCACTCTCACCTTCAACATCAACCTCGGCAGCCGCAACGGACAGGATGCAACCGCGGCCGAGATTGAGCGCGCAGCTCGAATGGCCAATATCCATGGCGTGGTCAATGACCTTCCCCTGAAATACGAGACTCCTTGCGGTCCATCGGGCTCGCAGGTCTTCTCCGGCGGCCAGAAGCAAAGACTATGCATTGCCCGCGCGCTTATTCGCAACCCGCGCCTCTTGCTGCTGGATGAGCCGAGCAGTGCCATGGACACGGAGAGCGAGCGGCTCTTTGAGCAGACTCTGGAGGATGTCATGAAGCCCGACGACCAAGGAAGAAGACGCGTCACGGTTGTGACGATTGCCCATAGACTACGCACAATCATGAAGGCGGACAAGATTTTTGTCATTGATCATGGCGAGATTCTTGACGCGGGAACACACAGCGAGCTTCTGGCACGATGCGAAAAGTATCGCCAAGATGTTATGCATCAGACGCTCAACTGAGCAATCAAAAGTTGTGGAATTTTCAATAACATGGTGGGCGGGATTTTTATAGAATAGTAATTAATGGCAAACTGACATTGTTTAATCTTGGACCCTTCTTCGCTATGCACCAATGTGCATGTCATTGCTTGATCTCTGCCCAGATTTACTTGTCGACACGAGTTTACAGCAAAACTGTCATACGATGAAAGAGCTCCAGCTTCCGAGTTATTCTCTCAGGCGAAATATCAGGCTGGCTAGTGTGCTCACCGTCGGTCCACACACAGGCGCGCGGAGTGGCGAGTCAGTCGCATGCCCAGCCCATGGTCGCCGAGAGGCACACAAGGAGCATCCGTCGCTGACCGCCGCAACCGCCTCAACATGCCAGATCGAGCTGGTTTTCAGCAAATGAAGCTAGCAAGCGCAAACAATGAATCTCTTGGCCGGGCTGACTGCGCTCGTGACTGAGTCCAGGGTCCGGCGGCTGAGTTTTGAAAAAGAAAAAAAAAAGTTAACAACCGATCACTATTTGCTTATGGAACTGCCGACTTAGCCGGGATGCCGGGTTGGGCGCAAGCATTCGACCCCCCCCAAAGCAACCAAGGTCAAGAAACCAATATTACCAGTACAGCAAGCGGAGCCGAACAGAAACTGCTCGGAAATGCTCGGACATTTCCAAAGTGGAGGTGTGGACGAGCCCAACCAAGAGTTTATTCGCCAGCCAATATACTTCAGCTTCGCCACCTAGGATCAGATTAGATAAGATCATCTGATAAATCGACTTTGCCTAATCTGGTTGGTTGAGCGCGGAGCCCGCCCAAAGCCTCAGCTGGTTTGCATGAGGCATTTTCTCCTTTTATTTTTATTCTTCTCTACAAGGGCAAACCCCTGTCGGCTGGCAATTTTTGATTTTCAGCTATTTGCTTGGCATGCGCGGCGCCGGCTCCAATCTTGCGAGGCTTTGTGCGCCCCCGTCGCTATTCGGAAGTGGATGGGGGGACACGGTCGTGTGTGTGTGTGTGTGTGGTGGGTGGTTGGGCATGCAGGCAGGGTGGCATGTGGCAAGCTGCAGACGAGGCTTTGGCCCCTGCTGCTCTCTTGCTCTTTGTACCTTTGAATTTGAAAAAAATTCACTCCAAGTCCCCTTGTTTTTGAGAAGCAGCCGCTCAGCCAAGTAGACTCCATCATCACGCGCTTGCAGTCATTTTGCTAGTAAAGCTGCCTCTTTTTTTTCTTGTGCTTCCTTGGACTTTAATGTAGCTGTCAAGCGTCTCTCGTAAATGCCCTTCGCGTCCCTCCAGTGGCTCTTTAGCACCGCTGCTAATGCATAATAAGCCCATTCTAAATGCTGCCGTCTCCAGAAAATTCCAAGCAGGCCTGCCTGCGTTATGCGACCACGGCGTGGCCCATCCTCGGCTATGACCGATCCTTTGTGGATTTTCTTCCGTTCGGGTCAGCTAGCATCAATAAATCGAAGCAAAAGAGAGAGAAAATCCTTCAGGTCATCGCTCAAAGGCCAGCCCTGACGCAGCCGTGCCAAGCGTGAGGCGATTCCCCACGCAACGGTTTAGTCCGCAAACCACATGCCACCCCTGGCAAAGCCTGTCGCCTGCACACGAGTCCAGACCTCCGCGGTGGGAAGTGAATGGGTAATGTAATATGCGAACCATTTTCGGAAGGAAACCCGCTTCTCTGCGCAACAACGGGGACCTTGTCTGCAGTACGTACCCTGCAAACCATTTATATACCCTGCAACCCCCCAAAAGTCTAGTTTGTTTCAACAAGTAGACGTAACTCTGCCACCCTTTTTTTTTTTTTGGCAACCATCTCCACGGCGCTGGGAACAAAGAAAATTTCATATTCCGTTCTGCTGCTGGGCGTCTCTCCTCAGACAAGATGATGTTCCTACCCAAAATCTTTGCCGGCAAGGACGAGCCGGCAGAGAACCTGCCGCCGTCGTTCCGGTCCAACGCTGAGCACACCAGCGCTCATCACACCCACGACAAGTCCACCGTCGTCTCCAATGTCGAAAGCGAGCACAGCGACGATGACGACCACCAGAAAGGTGTTGAGCAGGTCGAGGCCGAGGTCAAAGTTTGGAGCCCTTTCCACATCTACCTCGCATGGGCTTTGTAAGTTTTGTTTTTCCTCTTCTTTCGATCCAAAGCCGCTGCCAGTGCAAATCTGGAACTTTGAACGCTGACTCTTGCCCTGCCGCATAGCATCTGGATCGTCTATTTCGCAGACTCGATGCACTCGGGCATGGGCGGCACCCTGGCCGCCTACGTCACGAGTTCCTTTGCCAAGCATAGTCTCACTGCCACGACCGGCGTGTTCTCGTCGCTGATCGGTGCGCTAATCAAGCTTCCGCTCGCCAAGATTCTCGACATCTGGGGTCGACCTCAGGGTCTGGCGCTGATGACTTTTTTCATGGTCATTGGCCTAGTCATGATGGCGGCCTGCCAGAATGTCGAAACCTATGCGGCCGCACAGGTCTTCTACTGGATCGGGTGAGTACATCCTCGCGGTCTGATCTGACAGACTTGACTTCGGATTCCCGCAGCTGACCCTGTTTCTCACGTCGAAGATTCAACGGTATAGCGTACACTCTGCAGGTCTTCACCGCCGACACGTCCGCGCTCAAGAATCGTGCCTTTGTCTTGGCCTTCATCAACACCCCCTTCATCATCTCAACACCGACTGCCGGTTATGCATCGCAGGGATTCGTCAACCAGGGGCCGGAGGGATGGCGATGGGCCTATGGCGCTTTCAGCATCATTATGCCCTTTGTTGTGGCACCGATCCTGATTTTGTTCATGCACAACCACCGCAAGGCCAAGCGCATGGGAGCTCTGCCTCCCCGGGAGCGCAGCGGACGCACTCTCCCTCAGACCCTCAAGCACTACGCCATTCAGTTTGATCTTTTTGGAATTTTGCTCGCCGCGGCCGGCATGGCGCTGTTCTTGCTTCCCTTTAACATTTACTATTTCCAGAAGCAAGGATGGCACTCGCCAATGATCATCTGCATGCTCGTCTTTGGCGTCGTACTGCTTTGCTTGTTCGCTCTGTACGAGAAGTTCTTGGCTCCTGTCAAGTTCATTCCTTTTGAACTCCTCGTGGACCGCAGCATCATGGGCGCTTGCCTGACGGTGACTTTGTCCTTCATTTCGTTCTACATCTGGTCGGCTCTATTCACGTCGTTCCTCCAGGTTGTCATTGGTGCGACCATTGTAGAGTCCACCTGGGTCAGCCGCATCTACAACATCGGAAGTTGCTTCTGGGGATTGATTGTTGGTATTCTCATCCGCTGGACCGGACGCTTCAAGTGGCTCGCGCTTTACCTTGGCGCACCGCTGCAGATTCTTGGCGTTGGCCTAATGATTTATTTCCGCCAGCCTGGCAGATCTCTTGGATTCATCGTCATGGCGCAAGTCTTCATTGCCATTGCGGGCGGAACTTTGGCCATTTGCCAGCAAATGGCTGTCATGGCTGCCGTCACGCACAAGCACATTGCTGTCGTCCTGGCACTGCTTTCCATGTTCTCAAACATTGGCGGCGCCATTGGAGGCACCGTCTCCACAGCCATTTGGACCGGTGTCTTCCCCAAGAAGCTTGCCGAATATCTTCCAGCTGAGGCGAAGATGAATGCGACCCTGATCGTGTCGAGCCTTCCCAAGCAGCTGTCCTACCCCGTTGGCTCTCCAATTCGTCTGGCCATCGACCGTGCGTACGGTGATGCTCAGAGAATCATGATGATTGCGGCGACTTGCCTTTTGCTCGGTACCATCTTTACAGTGGCGATATGGCGTGATCTAAAGGTCAAGGACTTTGAGACCAGGTCCGATGTCAAGGGCGAGAACAGGTCCGATGTCAAGGGCGAGAACAGGCCCAATGTCAACGAGGAGATCAGGTCCGATGTTAAGAACTAAGGCTCGCCCAGGTTGCTGTTGGCCGATTGGGCATGCAGCTAAGAAGGGCCGGTTCGGGCAATGCAAAGATCTTGTCATAGTCGTGCGTAATTTTTGATTTTATTTTATTCAAATACTGGTGTCTTTCTTGGTATTTATCGAGTCTGCGCGATTGCTTCTTGGCTGTCGAGTAGATGTAACAACGTTTCCTGGCTCAGCATTGTAATTCTGAGCTTTCCTTCGTTGACGAGGCCGCGCACCTGAGTTGCTGGGCTTGCAGGTTACCCCGCTTAATGAGGCGGTGAGGACCAATCAGAAAAGGAAGCCGAGAACAGAGGCGAACGAGTCTCCTATACCTGAGCCTCCACAGTATTTGCACGGCCTTTTATGTATCTATACCAGCATGACCAGGCCCCATAAATGACTGCCACCCCCCACCACTGAGCCCAGCTGGCTGGCAGTCCCAGTCACAGCCACAGTCCCCTGGCAGCTTAACGACTCCAAGACGCCAAAAGACGCGCCGGTCGCAGCAAACATCCGTCGCGCGACTCGCGATCGCACAAGCAAATCCACATCACAGGCACATTTTTGCTAATGCCGCCCAGCCGAACGTAGCAGGCGCACGATACACTATGGATAACGAAACCACAACTTCCAGCCAGGACGGCGATGCGCCGCGCCGATCCGGACGCGTCGTCAAAGTTCCCGAGAAGTGGGAGCCAGAGGCATCCGCGCAGCTCGCCTCAAGCAAGCGCAAACGTGGGGGAGAGGGCGAGGAGGGAGAAGACGGCCTCGAGTCCGATGAGGACGAAAGCGGTCTTGACGATGATGACGGCGACGCGGATCATCCCGCTCCCCGGTCGCGACGAGCTGGTGCTGCCAGTCGCCAAAAGAAGCCCTCGCTCAAGAAGCCCAAGATTAACGGCGCGGGCGGCCACACAGCGCGTATTCCTAGCAGACCCAAGAAGCATGTCCGGGTCGAAGCCGGAACCAAGGGCACGGGTCTATTCGGTACGCCATCTTCTCCCTCGTCGTACGCGTTCTCACGTCGGCTAACACATTTGCTCTAGTCGATATCTTCGGCTCCGGAGAGCCTTCACAGACTGTTGCCCATCAATGGCTCGAAAAGTACAAGGCAGACAATGCTGCCGCTCTGAGCGACCTTGTCAACTGCATTCTACAATGCGCTGGCTGCGATCTTCAAGTCACCTCCGACGACATTCGCGACCCCGAAAATATCCCCAACAGACTTGTCGATCTTCAGGGCGTCTATCAAGAGGTACGTGCCACCCACAATCATTCGTCTACACAAGTCAAGCTGACACTTTGTAGCAAAACATTACCGACTACCCTCTCATCTCTCGAGCCAGGGGTACGCGTTCATTCCGGGACCTTCTAGTCACATTCTTCCAAGCCCTCATCGCCCTGCTTCACGACACCGACATCATGTACCAGGATGCGGAATTGATGGAGAATCTTCACGCTTGGCTGGCCAGCATGTCTTCCTCATCACTACGGCCTTTCCGTCACACGGCTACCACCATTGCGTTGGCAGTCCAGACCGGACTCGTCGATGTAGCCGGAATACTCGACCGTCGCATCGCCAACATCGAGCAGCAGCTGCAAGCCGCTAAGCGCGGCAAGAACAAATTAAAGACTGCCGAAGTCCAACGCAACCTGGAAGAAGCAAACAGCCACCGTGGCAATTGCAGTGAGGCCATCCAGTCCTACTTCGACACTGTCTTTGTCCATCGCTATCGTGATGTCGACGCCAAGATTCGTACCGAGTGCGTTGAAGCCATTGGTTCCTGGATTTGGGATCTCCCTACCGTCTTCATGGAGCCAGGCTACCTTCGCTACCTCGGATGGATGCTCTCCGACGTCAACGCCCCCACTCGATTGGAAGTTTTGCGCCAGCTGTGGAAAGTCTTCAAGCGTAGCGCCCAGCAACTCATTCACTTTATCGACCGATTCCGCCCACGGCTCATCGAAATTGCAACACTTGACTCTGAAATATCAGTCCGAGTCGCTGCCATCTCGGTTATCGACACACTGCGCGCCGCCGCTCTCCTCGAACCCACCGAAATTGATGCCATCGGCAGGCTCATCTTCGACAACGAAATCAGAATACGCAAGGCTGTCGTCAACTTTTTTGGTGCATGCATCGAGGATGTCAAGGAAGGCAAAGTGGAAGAGCTTGGCGGACAAGATGCCTTGGATGAGGTCGACGGAGGCGATGAGGACGACTTTGAGTCACCTCGCAAAGAATGGCTGGATATTAAGTGCCTTGCAGAGACGTTGGCCATTTACAACGCACAGGTTGATGAGGCGCAACAGAACAATGGTTCCGCAGGCATCGATTCGTTTCTGGATCTCTTCGAGGCTGCTGTACCCGAGACGAGGATAACGCTTGCTGCCCAAGCTTTGTATGAAAAGATTCCTGAGATCAAGTCGTGGGAAATATTGGCCGGATATCTTCTTTTCGATCATTCAACGAGCGCAAAGTCACGCGGCAGGGCGAAGGGTAAGAATGCGTCTCCAGAGGCTGCCTTTAAGATGGCCGTCGCGCCTCTGCGGGAAGAGGAATCCATCCTTCTCGAAGTTCTTAGCTCCGGCATTAGATCCTCTCTCACTCACACGGGAGGTGACATTGACCGCAGCCGACGTCGGGGCAATCGTGAGGCAGCCGACGCGCAAGAGGACATCGCAGTTGAACTCGCCAGCATCATTCCAAAACTCCTCAGCAAATTTGGCGCCGAGCCTGAAACGGCAGCCGTCGTCCTGCGTTTGGAACATAACCTCGATCTCGACGTTTTCCAGCAGCTCCGCCAGGACTCGAGCAAATACGGAAAGCTGCTCGACGAAATAAGCACACAATTCATCAGACACGACGATAAGAGAGTCCTGTCGGAAGCTGCTGCCGCGCTCCTACATGCCCGTCAATATGACGAACTGGAAGAAGTCACCGACAGCAAGCTGTCCCTGTTGTGGGACAACGTCACTGAGGCTCTCCGCAACGTCAGCGCGACGTGCGAACTTTCTGTTCGCGGAAATCTTGCTTCAGCACAACTTCGCCAACTGTCAACGCTGCTGATGAAGGTCAGCAAGCTGGCTAGCATTGCGGACTGTGTTGATGTTCTGGAGGCCAAGCCTAGGTCTAAGAATGCGGACTCAGCGATCCAGACCCTCATTAACATTGTCCATCGCGGCAAGTACGAGCCACAAGAAGATGAAATTGATGATCTGGAAGACGAAATTGTAACTCTCTCAGTTAAGGCCTGCCAGTTCTATTTCATGTGGAAGATTCGTGCTCTGTCAAAGCGACTGGCGGCCGGCGCCGGCGTTTCTGACGCTGAGATTGACCGTCTGTCTGTGCTTCGCCAATCTTACCGCCGCCACGTCATCGAGACTTTCTCGTCTCGCGCTGCCATTGACCAACTGCGTCTCTTTGCTACGGGCAGCCTCTGCGACTTGCATCTCTCTTTTGCCACGCTCCGACCCAAGATCAACGCCCTCCGAAACTCGGACGATCCTACCCTCGCCAACAAGTTCAAAGTCCTCGTTTCGGAAATCGAGCCGGGCCTGATACCCGAGCTGACGTCCATCTATGACGGCGCCGAGAAGCAATTCGCGAAAAAGTCCAAAAAGGACAAGGTGCTCAACGAGCCTGCCGAGGACGAGGACCCCATGTCCGACGAAGAGGAGGATGACGACGACGACGAGGAAGACGCCGGCCTGACGCCCGAACAGCGCCTCGGCAACGAGCTGCGCGCCGAAAAGTCCCTCTGCGAGCTGACGGCCAAGTACGTGCTCGCCATCAGCGGCCGCCTCATCGACGACCGCGGCGGGCTCGTGGACAAGCTGCGCCGGCGCCTGCTCCGCAACCAGACCAAGCTGGGCAACAACTTCAAGGAGGTGGTGGCGTTCCTCGACGAGGACAAGATGGCCCGCGCGGCCAGGAAGGCTGCGCCTCAGCCCGCCGCCAAGCCGGCCGACAAGGACGCGACGGCACAGGATCTGGAGGACATGTTTGAGGAGCAAGCAGAGCCCGAGGAGGGATCGCGAGAGGATCTGCGTCGCAGGGGCCTGCTCGAGGATGACCCGATCGAGGACGACGACGACAATCAAGCCCAAGAGAATAGTCGCTTCGACGATGACATCTTTGGAGACTGAACACTGCACAAATTCTCTTCACATCGGTGAGGCGGCAGAAGCAAAAGAAATATATACATATGGAAAGTTTCATGACGAGGGAAAATCGGGCTGCTTTCGGCGCGTGGAGTGAAATATGACGTCGAATTCGCAAAGGGGGAACAGAGGCATTACCTTGCACAGAAATTGTTGTTATGCTACAGAGGGAAAACTTTGACGACAGCCACACCTCGGGAGGTTTCATCTTGGCCTTTTTTTTTTTGTTTTGCTCCTCTTCCCCCACAAACAAATCTGCTTTCTGTTTCTTAATGTTTCTCTTTCCAAGAAGGCAAAATGAGGGGAAAATATGTTTTTATCTCGTGCACGCGTTCTTCTTTTGTGTCAGGATTGCGGGCTTCTCTCATGACTTGTACTTTTCTCGTCTTGTATGCGCTTCCATTTTTTTTATCATAGTATACCTCTTCTTCTTTGCAGATGGTTCGGTGATTTTAGCTAGAAGAATGAAGGAGGAAAATTTATTCAGTACCGAGCTTATACTTGGAAAGCTGGCCGTGCAATGCCTCTTGGTGATTCGTGTGCACAATCTACTTTACTTGACAGACGGGTGGATGCTCGATAACTCTTGCAATTGGCAAATGGAATGGTGCTGTACTGTTTTGCGCTATGGGGGGTATCTCAACAACTAGATAATACAAGTCATGTCGCAATCATTTCTGTACACGTATGGCGCGCCTACTCCGTCCTGACCATGTCAGGCACCGAGATCTGCGTCCCGAACAGGCCGTACATGCGTTGCCACCTGCGTCCTTCGCCCGCATCGGCCTTGGCCTCGTCTGCTTCACGCATCTTGACGCCGTACTGCTTGATGCAGCACGAAAAGGGACGATTAGCCGGCGCGATGCCTGAGCTGGGCCCTCCCTTCTCCTCGTCGTCGCTGTCCGCAGGCGGCGCGTTGGTCCGGGCCTGCCTGTCGGCTTTTGCTTTGCGCTGAAGTCTCTTTGCCTTTTGCTCTTCCAGGTCGCCCCAGAGGTAGAAGAGCTTCTCGCGCAGCTTTGCCACCTCGGACTTGCTGTTGCCGAGGTCGCAGGCGTTCATGTTCAAGAGGCACTGCGCAGCGTGATTGTCGACCGTGACCCAGACCTCGTCCTTCTGCGCTGCGTCGTCCGAGTCGTCTCGCGCGTCTTCCAAGAGGAGGTGAAAGCGCCACTCCCAGCCGGCAATCCTTTCGGCCGTGACGAATCGGTCCAGGGTCGCGTCCTCCGAGTCGTCTGACGAGTCAGATTCAGCGTCGGATAAAACATCGTAGACATTGCCCTTGAGCTTCGCAAATGCAAAATCCTCCAGCCTATGTGGCAGATAGTTTTTGACGCGGACACTTGCGCGATAGTTGGCGTTGATAAAGGGGAGCGGCAGCTTGGTGGCGTCGGTGCCGACCAGAGTTTCAAAGTACATATGTTCGAGAAGCTCTGCGACAGTGCTGAGCGGCTGCTTTTCATTTTCGCATTTGACTGTGGCACAATTGTGAGAAGGGCTGTAGCTGATGGGTAAGGAAGCAACTAACTGGTGGAGTTGAGCTTAATCTTCGAGGCAGCTGGTTCGGGTGTGGGGAGCTGTTCATTTTCAGGATCCGTCGCAGACACTGCAGCGTCTTTCGCAGCCTGCCGTTTCTCGTTGCGCCGTGCCTTTGCGTTTGATTTACGGGGCTTCGACTCATCATCCAGAGCTGCTCGTCGCTTCTGGCCAGCCTTGGCAGCCTCGCGTATCGCTTTGAGCTGATGCTTCTTCTCTCTTCCATAATTCATTCGTCGACGAATCGTGTCCAGTAATCGGGGGTCCATGGCATCAGCATCATCTAGATGTTCGAGTACCGAAATGTTGATTTTACTGTGAAACTCTTGGTCCCCCCGAAGAAAGCCCTCTAGGTTGCTGCTGTTGCGCCCGTACTTTATCTGAAGATTTTTTATGGAAACCCAAGAGCCGACGGATATGCTCTTGGCCCTGATTGCCGCCGCATGCGGCTCCCAGCATGTGATCTGCAAGCTATGCTTGCCATATGGGCCGTTCCATTCATCGTCAGCGGCATGAAGGCCGACGGCGCTGTTTCGTGGCCCGGGGCGCGCGTGGGATTCGAGGTCTTTCATGATGAAGTTGAAAAAATTTGCATGCTCCGTGTAGTCAGAAATCCAGAGAGTAAACTTGTCGCCCAAGTCGTAAGGTTGTTTGACTACTTCGGCAATGACGTCGACGAAACGATCACAAGCCACGTCTTTGAGAAGACTAAACTTCTCCTTGACTTGCACAGAAGCCTCTAACTTGTGGTAGTATTCGGCGGCTGTTGGCACTCTGTCCTTGTCGACGCGGTGGTAAAAGGCAGATACGTGGGCAAAGTCGGCTCTTGTAAGAACTCTGCTGGGCTTCTTAACAATGGGATGCAAGGCTTCCTCTGCGCCTTGCGGAGGCTTTGGAATACTTGAAGATGTGAATACATAAATGTCTGTCTGGTAATTTGTCATGAGAGAGAGCTCGGATTGGTATGTTTGAACCTGTCAACGCGGTTAGCTTGGCCAGTCATTCACGAGAGCGTCGAATCCGTCAACCTTTGCTCTAAAGATGACTACAACGTCACCAGACGCAGGATTTGGCATCGCGTCTCGAGCACGAAAGACATTCATGGTCATTGACTTGGAGTCGACATCTTGAGCCGATTCATCATAGAAGCGAATCTGGGCCTTGTAGTCTAAATGGGGCGACGGTCAAAAATTGTGAGCAGCCAGCGAAGAACCAGACGCTTACCCGTCTTCTTGGTCGGGATTGGAGCTCTGAAGTCGATAACTATGCCGATCACATTGATGAAGGTTCCAGACGGTACTCTTCCCTCCAAAACATGGTCAATGGGGGTGAAAGGGGCGGCTGCGGTAGCCATTTTACTATCAGCGCATCTGAGTAGAGGGAGATGCGGTGGAAAATAATGCAGTGAGAGAGATGCCTATCGCCAGCAGTATGCCTAGGCAGCGTGGCCCAAAGAGGTGGTTTTGGCTGGTCTTCGCGTACTAGTGCAGCCTTTACGCGTCTGGTTTAAGTGATAGCAGACACCACGGCACGGAAGCACGTGAGAGCCTGGGAGCTTGGAAGTACGAGTACAGACAGCTCGTTTTAGTGGACGGCGAAAGAGAAGGGCATCAAAGTTTGGAAGGGCGGGGTAGCAAACATGTAGCTGCGATGACAAGGTACAAGGCATGTGGCCTGAGTTTCGCTGTGCAGTAATGTACTGGGTACGGAGTACTAGAGACTGGACTGCGGCCCTGATGGTGCCTCAGGCTGCAAGCGCAAGATGGGCGCGCCGCTCGCAGCTTGTGAGAGAGAACTGTGCTCCGTGTCGAAAGCCAAGCAAGCTCCGTGTCACAACGCCTCACAGGCAAACAGGCCTTCACAGGCACAGGGCAGTTACCGTGGGTGCACCGGTGATTCAGGGGACGTACAGATACAGGGCTTGAGGGCCCCTAGGTAGCGGTGCTCCATGCGGTCACAGCGGTCAAACACCCCGAAGCTCTAGCAGATGGCGCA
Source organism: Akanthomyces uredinophilus (assembly GCA_030778065.1). NCBI lineage: Eukaryota > Fungi > Ascomycota > Sordariomycetes > Hypocreales > Cordycipitaceae > Akanthomyces > Akanthomyces uredinophilus. The sequence continues at coordinate 149,991 of JAPFRW010000131.1, read as the reverse complement.
CCGCCGAAAACGGTTAGCGTCCACTCTAGCGGCTCCTCCGCACCGCTTTCTCTCTGTGGCAACCGAAAAAGACCCTCCTTGGAGCGTCCTGTTTCTACCGCAATTTGGGCTGCTCTGCCAAACTCTGCCCGCCATCATTCTTCTGCTTTTTGCATCGTACGCACCCTTTTATTCTTCTTCTCGTCCGGACTGCTCCTCACTCCGCAGATCCTCTCCCGCTTGTCGAAACAGCCAATTTTTCAGCTGCTGATTCTTTTGTACCCTCCCAGGCATCTTCCTGCCGCTGGCTCGCCGCCTTGTTCTTGTCCCCCCTCAACCCCTCCTCTCCGCCAAAACAGATACAAATCCAGCCACCATGACTGATCGCTACATCCCCGAGCATCGCCGAACCCAGTTCAAGGCAAAGGGCGCCTTCAAGCCTGAGGAGCTCCGTCGTCGTCGCGAGGAGCAGCAGATTGAGATCAGAAAGGCCAAGCGCGAGGACAATCTCGCTAAGCGCCGTGGTATCGCTACTGGCGAAAACCGACCCGGTGCTTCGCTTGGCGCCGCCCCCGACAGTGACGATGAGTCTACTCCCACAGAGTCTCAGGTATGCACGATTCCAACACCGATATATACATGGCACCAAATCATTGCTTCTGCACCGTGTGGTTGCTCCAGGCTTACAGCTTGCTGCAACTCCTTGTTTTGTTTGGTGTGATTCGGCTGTGGATATGGGTGATATTACACTGCGGTGATCCCCACAGAGCCTCATCAACACCCGCCACAAGAGTTTTGCGGCGGCTCGGAGGGCTTACACACGGCTGCCAGCTTATCAATGCCGTGTATCGTACGCATAATGAATCATGTTGCTGACCACTCCTGTTACAGCTCAACGAGGACCTGCCCCAGATGGTCGCCGGCGTCTTTTCCGACCAGATGGAGCAGCAGATCCAGGCCACAACCAGGTTCCGAAAGTTGTTGTCCAAGGAGCGCAACCCTCCCATCGAGGAGGTCATCAAAACCGGTGTTGTGAGCCGCTTCGTCGAATTCCTCCGATCTCCCCACACTCTCGTCCAGTTCGAGGCCGCCTGGGCTCTGACCAACATTGCTTCTGGCTCTGCTACTCAGACCCAGGTTGTCATTGAAGCTGGTGCTGTTCCCATCTTCGTTGAGCTCTTGGCTAGCCCCGAGCCCGATGTTCGTGAGCAGGCCGTCTGGGCCCTCGGCAATATTGCCGGTGACAGCCCTCACTGCCGTGACTACGTCCTGAGCTGCGGTGCTCTTAAGCCTCTGCTGAACCTTCTTGGTGACAGCCGCAAACTGAGCATGCTTCGCAACGCCACCTGGACTCTCAGCAATTTCTGCCGTGGCAAGACGCCCCAGCCGGACTGGAACACTGTAAGTCTAGGACTGCGCACTGACGCGCTGTTGGTTGTGGCCATGTGTTGACCGAATATCTAGATTGCCCCCGCCTTGCCTGTTCTCTCTAAGCTCGTTTACTCGCTCGATGACGAGGTCCTTATCGACGCTTGCTGGGCGATTTCTTACCTTTCCGATGGTCCCAATGAGAAGATTCAGGCTGTTATCGAGGCTGGCATCCCTCGCAGACTCGTTGAGCTCCTGCTCCACGCTTCCACCTCTGTCCAGACTCCTGCTTTGCGTTCCGTCGGTAACATTGTCACTGGCGACGATATGCAGACCCAAGTCATTATCAACTGTGGTGCTCTGCCTTGCCTCCTGTCTCTTCTGAGCTCTACCAAGGACGGCATTCGCAAGGAGGCCTGCTGGACCATTTCCAATATCACTGCGGGCAACTCTGGTCAGATCCAGGCCGTCATTGATGCCAACATTATTCCTCCCCTGATCCACCTCTTGCAGAATGGCGATCTCAAGACCCGTAAGGAGGCATGCTGGGCCATCAGCAACGCTACTTCCGGTGGTCTGCAGAAGCCCGAGCAGATCCGCTACCTCGTTGGTCAAGGCTGTATCAAGCCTCTGTGCGATCTTCTCATCTGCCCCGACAACAAGATCATCCAGGTTGCCCTCGACGGCCTTGAGAATATTCTCAAGATCGGCGACCTTGACAAGCAGGCTGCTGGCGACGGTGCTGAGAACCTGAACAAGTATGCTCTCTTCATTGAGGAGTGCGGTGGCATGGAGAAGATCCATGACTGCCAGAATAATGCCAACGAGGAGATTTACATGAAGGCATACAACATCATTGAAAAATACTTCTCTGACGAGGAGGAGAATGCCGACGAGGGCATGGCTCAAGCCGCAGGCCCCAACGGCCAGTTTGGTTTCGGTACCGCCACCAACGGCTCTGGCCAGGCTGGCGGCTTCAACTTTGCCAACGGCGGCGACTCCATGGACATGTAATGTGTCTGAAGAAGAGGCTATGAACTATGCCGTGTTGCGAAACGCGAAGGAACTGGCTGGATGATATACCAACATGTCACTCCAGTCCCCCGGCACACCACTACAAGAACTCATGATGAGAAACAACACGAGCATGCCCATCAATGCGTGCTTGCTCCTGCTCACGAGCGAGAGAAATCCCCTGGACATAACACTACATACCCCCTCGTTACCCGTTTCCCCTACATCCCCCAATATCAACATAGCACCAGTCATTTATTAATCAGTTTAATGCATTTGCACGGAAGGAAGGACAGTATAAAGGCCCTATGGTAGCTTGAAAGCTCCAGCCTAGAGATGATTTGATGAGCGATGTCGTGCCTTGGCTTCGGCGTAAAACGACGGAAGATGGAAAACGAAGAGGCTCCATATAGACTGCTCAGCGTATGCACAGCGTCAGCGAAATTTTGGGACTGGCAGCGGTTGCTGAAGAGCGAGCTTACCCTATTGATGGAGCAATACAACTACGGGCAGTCGATGCTAGTGCAGCTTGCACCGAGAAGAACGAAATCAGCCTGGAAATCTCACTGCCAAGTGGCAAACTGGTTTCCAGGGCTTTCGATTCTAGTTGTAGCGAAATAAACAAACAATTTCCCCCAACTACTTGATGCGATATTCCCCGATGTGTCTTGTAGATGCTGTAGCGAACAAAGCAACTCCCAGATCGTCAAGCGTGGTACAAATATGCATGCGAAAAGAAGGAGGTGGATTAAGCCCTCGCGGGAGTGCTCAAATAGAAGCAACGTATGAATGAACTGATTTCGTCCAATAATTCTTTGCAGGTTGCCAAAGGTGGTTTGTTGCTGGTGCACATGTGGGGCGCAACTGTAGATGTCGCCAGAGAGGTGTAGCAGCTTGCGGGCAGCAGAGTCTTTCTCGCCACAGGCTTTTCCAAGTCATCACTTCAGGCGTACTTTGCAAGCAACACGCAAGGATCAGCTTGCAGCGTCTTAATTTCGCCATTCACTTTGCGGACTTTGCCCCGCTCAGGAACTAATGGCAGCCTAGAGCTCGCAGAAATTTTTGTGCGCAGACGAGACGGCTCCTACCTGGTGTGATATCCAGAGCTACCCGCAATGGTGAAAAAGGGTAAAGCCAAAGCCGCCGAGCCGCCCAAGACTGCCGCAGCTCCGGCTGCTACGGGAAAGGATGCTGCAAAGGGCAAGAAAGGCGTCAAGCACGAGGCGGCGGTCCCTACAGAGCTCGGCCCCGTCGGTCCTCCCAAGCCCACCGTGAAGCAGCTCATCGGCGGCTCCTCGTGGACGGGGAAACTGCCGGTGAACCTGCTTAGCGAGTACTGCCAGAAGCAAAAGTGGGATCGGCCTGACTACGACACTCGCAAGACGCCCGATGGCTTCTCAGTGTTTGTCACGCTGAGCGCCAAGGACCTCAAGACGCAGGAGACGACGCGGCTGGACCCGTTCAAGATTCCGCCCACACACAAGCACCTCATTATGCGGGACACGGCAATCGAGGCCAAGCATGCAGCGGCGACCTATGCCCTCTTTCGTGTGTGCAGCATGCAGAACAAGCACATGGTGCTGCCTCCGGACCACAAGGCGCTCTGGAAGGACTTTCAGGAGCTGAAGAAGCAGGATGTCAAGGACGGCAAGGCTTGGATTTACGATGCGGACCCATTCAAGACGTTCCATGAAAGGCAAGAGGCAAAGGCGGCGGCAGAAAAGAAGCGCAAAGAGGCCGATGCACTCAAGGCCAAGGCCAAGGAGATGCCTGGTGCTTCTGGCCTGGCGCTCCTGAACGCAGGGAGTGGAGGGGGCAGAGGTGGTACTGGCGGCGGCGGAGGCGATAGGGGATTCAACATAATGAAAGGGTGGACGAATGCCCCAAACGTGGAGATGGGTCGGCAGACGCGCTCGCAGCTGGAGAACCTCTTGCGTAGCGGTGTCTCATGGAACCCGTACGCGGTGCAAATGTCCCGGGCGCAAAAGGAAACTGTCGAGGCAGAATTGTGCAAGATTGGCTTCCGCAAGAGCCATGTTGCGGAAGCTGTCGAATACTGCAAAGACCGAGAGGAGACCCTGGAGTGGCTGCTCATTCACGTCCCTGAGGACGACTTGCCGCGGTGGGCGCTGCCTGAAAAGTATGCAGCCGGTGTCACTATTGGGACAAACGATCTCAGGAGAGATGGCACCATTCAACGTCTCTCACAGAATGGATATTCGCTCGAGCTATGCTCGCGAGTGTATGACCAGGTTGGCGGCGATGAGAGTAAGACGGCAGAGGCTCTTCAGGATCTTCTCTTTTCGAGGGCCAATGAGGATGATGAAAGCAAAGAAGAGTCGCTTGACTTTCTAGATATGGGATCGCCCGAGGAGCAGTGGCGCGAAGAGATGGAGAGTTTGGAAGCAATGTATGCGGGCTTGTTTTCGAGAGACGGTGACGATACTGTCAAGATACAGCTCGAGTCTGTGAAGAACCCGCCTCATAAGGTTGAGGCTTCCTTACAAGTTCGCCGAGGCTCGAAGTACCCAAATACGCTAATCCTCGGCATCGTTGCCAATTTGCCCTCATACATAAAGCTGAGCATTATACGCAAGGCACTGGAATACATGGACTCGTCATTACGAGAAGAGCCAATGAAGGTATATTTGGTGCTGGATTGGATTCAGCAAAACATCAACGACATCATCGAACATCCTGGAAAGCTGGTTGACATTTCAGCGGTGTCGTCGGCGGCTTCTGAGCAAAAGCCAGGCGATGCGGTCAAGTCAAGAAGAAGGACGCGGACAGCCGCCCGACCCATCAGATGGAACCCGGATGCGCGCAGTAAGGAAGCGTGGATGAAGCGCCAAGAGAATTTTGCGTACAAGGAAATGCTGAGCAAGAGGCAGAAGTTGCCTGCTTGGCAGATGCGCGAAAAGATCGTCAAGACAGTCACGGATAACCACGTCACCATCATCAGCGGTGAAACTGGTTCCGGTAAATCAACGCAGTCTGTGCAGTTCATCCTTGATGATCTATACGAGCAAGGTCTAGGCGACTGTGCCAACATGCTTGTCACTCAGCCACGCCGTATTTCAGCACTTGGTCTTGCCGACCGTGTGGCTGAAGAGCGATGTGGTCGTGTGGGACAGGAGGTTGGTTACACGATCCGTGGTGAAGCGCGGCAGTCCAAAGACACGAGAATCACCTTTATGACAACCGGTATTCTGCTCCGTCGCCTTCAAACGTCTGGCGGCCGCATTGATGATGTGGTTGCCTCCCTCGCCGATGTGAGCCATGTTATTGTCGACGAAGTACACGAGCGAAGTTTGGATACCGATTTCTTGCTGAACTTGATTCGCGAGGTGATGCGCATCAAGAAGGATGCCTTGAAGCTGATTCTCATGTCTGCTACGCTGGACGCCGCTTCGTTCATCAACTACTTCGCATCCGAGGGTCTCAAAGTCGGCGCCGTTGAGATTGAGGGCAGAACTTATCCAGTGGACAACTTTTTCCTCGATGATGTCATTCGCATGACAGGATACAACGCGGAGACGCCGGACGGTGGCTTCATTGGCGATGAGCTCATGGGCAAAATTATCCAGAACCTCGGACATCGCATCAACTACAACCTCATCGTGGAGGCCGTCAAAGCCATTGACTACGAGCTTGCCTATGACAAACTGCCTGGTGGCATTCTCATCTTCCTTCCCGGTGTGGGTGAGATTGCACAGGCGTGCAGAGCTCTACAAGCCATACCCTCGCTGCATGTGCTTCCGCTCCACGCCTCTCTAGAGACAAGAGAGCAGAAGCGCGTTTTTGCGAGCGCACCGCGCGGCAAGCGCAAAGTCGTCGTGGCCACCAACGTGGCCGAGACGTCTATTACAATCGATGACATTGTCGCCGTCATTGACAGTGGCAAAGTCAAAGAGACAAGCTTTGATCCCGGGAATAATATGCGAAAGTTGGAAGAGACGTGGGCATCGCGCGCCGCCTGCAAGCAGCGCCGTGGTCGTGCTGGTCGTGTGCAGGAAGGCAAGTGCTACAAGCTGTACACGCAGAATCTCGAAAACCAAATGGCCGAGCGCCCCGAGCCTGAAATTCGTCGCGTGCCGCTGGAGCAGCTGTGCCTGTCGGTGCGCGCCATGGGCATGCGTGACGTGGCTCGCTTCCTGGGTCGATCACCAACACCGCCAGAAGCTCTAGCCATTGAAGGGGCCATGAAGCTGCTCCGACGCATGGGCGCGCTTGACGGTGACGAGCTCACGGCCATGGGCCAGCAGCTGGCCATGCTGCCGGCTGATTTGCGCTGCGGCAAGCTCATGGTCTTTGGGGCCATCTTCGGCTGTTTGGACGATTGCGTGACGATTGCGGCCATTCTGAGCACCAGGAGCCCGTTTCTCTCGCCGCAGGAGAAGCGCGAGGCGGCCAAAGAGGCCCGCATGCGCTTCTTTGCCGGAGACGGCGATCTGCTGACCGATCTGGCCGCGTTCACCGAATGGAAGAGCCTAATGCGCGACAGAATCCCTATGAAGCAGGTTCGCAGCTTCTGCGACGACAACTTTCTTTCGCACCTGACCTTGTCCGACATTTCCAATACCAAGTCGCAGTACTACACGGCGTTGGCGGAAATCGGCCTCGTGTCGCCCAGAGAGGCCGCTGCCGCCGAGGAAGACACCATCGAGGCTGCCATGGCGGGCGGCGCAGCGGGCGGCGGCAAGAATAAGAATTCGCAGCTGCTTCGGGCGCTTATTGCCTCGGCGTTTACGCCGCAGATTGCACGGATCCAGTATCCGGATAAGAAGTTTGCGAGCTCCATGTCGGGCGCCGTCGAGCTGGACCCGGAGGCGCGGTCCATCAAGTTTTTCAACCAGGAGAATGGACGGGTATTTGTGCACCCGAGCAGCACCATCTTTGACAGCCAAGGATTCTCGGGCCACGCGGCGTACATGGCGTACTTTGGCATCATGGCCACGTCCAAGGTCTTTATCCGAGATCTTTCCCGTAAGTATTTGCTCGACGTCGAAACAAGTGAGCTACATAAGAAACAGAGTGCTAACGAGAAGACAGCATTCAACGTATATACTTTACTCATGTTTTCCGGTCCGATTGAGCTGGATACGCTGGGCCGCGGCCTGCTGGTAGATGGATGGCTGAGGCTGCGCGGATGGGCGCGCATCGGCGTCCTGGTCGCGCGGCTGCGCAGCATGGTGGATGACTTGATTGCGGAAAAGGTAGAAAAGCCCGGCCTGGACCTGCGTGGCAACGAGGTCATCAGGCTGGTGACCAAGCTGATTGAGCTCAACGGCTTGGACGCGTAGATGATTCTTAGAAAGGTGGGATTTAGAGCAAACACCAAAAGTTTTGAGTATTCACGAAGACGATGATGATAGAAATTTCAACTATATACAAAATAAACTGTCAACAATTTGGATTGAAATGCGTGTTGCTATCCAAGCTGAGGTCTGTCTACTTGCGTGACCGAATCAGGCAGCCAGCCTAGCAAAGTGGCGACGGTGAACTTGGCTCTTTCACTCATCGCCACGTCGCGACTTACATCGTCCAAACCGCACCATGGCAGATGCAGAGCCCAGCTCCGAAGAAGCTCTCACCAAGGAGGAGCTTCATAGCGTCTCCGAGGCACCGCCTGCAGGCGAGAAGCGCAAAAATGCCTGTACGTCTCAGCATCCCGCTGCACCCCCCCCCCCCCCCCAGTCACCGTCCTCTCGTCACACCTACGCACACGTCTAACATCGAAACAGTCGCCGCACTCATGGCACCCAAGAGGAAGCAGACTCCAACCGCCGCCGCCGCCGCACGCTCCACCGGCGGCAACCCGTTCAAGGACCGCATGGGGCTGGGCGCCTACCTCGACGACCCGGCCGCCTTTTCCGCGTCCGTCGTCATTGCCCACTCGCCCGACTTTGTCGTCATCCACGACAGGTTCCCCAAGGCCACGGTGCACACGCTCATCCTGCCGCGGTCGCCCGCCGTCCGCCTGCTGCACCCGTTTGACGCCCTCGCCGACCCGGCCCTGCTCGCGAGCGTCCGAGCCGAGGTCCTCCGCGCAAAGGCCCTCGTGGCGGCCGAGCTCCAGCGGCGGCTCGGCCGCTTCAGCGCCGCCGAGGCCGCGCGCCAGGCCGTCCTGGACGGGGAGGGGGATGGGGAGGCCAGGGGGGGAGAGCTCCCCCGGGGACGGGACTGGGCCGCCGACGTGGTGTGCGGCGTGCACGCCGTGCCGAGCATGAGCCACGTGCACGTGCACGTCCTGTCGCGGGACATGCGCTCGGCCAAGGTCAAGCACAGGAAGCACTACAACTCGTTTACGACGCCGTTCCTGGTGGACATTGACGACTTTCCGCTCGCAGACGACGACCCGCGGCGGGACACGAAGCGCATGGGGTACCTGCAGCGCGATCTGCGGTGCTGGCGCTGCGAACGCAACTTTGGTAACAAGTTTGCGCAGCTCAAGGAGCATCTGGAGGAGGAGTTTGATGCGTGGAAGAGGGAGTGAGTATATGCAATCAAGTCATGGAACTGAAATGGTGGAGAGCATGGGCCATTGTACAGTTAGAACAGAGTCGATCAAGATAGACAGGGTGGCCTTGTTGGTGACTAGAACTTCACGACACGAGATGCCAAGGTGTAGATACAGGGCCCGACTAGTTATATACTGTAGAAGAGGCCGCGCAACAGACAATGTATAAGGAAATACAAAACCGTTCAAATAGAATACGGGCGGCTACATCCCTTCTCCCATTTAACAAGACTGAACCGCGCTCATGAATCATTCCGTATACTTCCATATCCTGCTCAAAACTCAACTCGGATCCCATAACCAACAGTTTTCCAGAATCTACACGCTTCTGTTCTTTTCTGACATGGTGCTTATTGCTTCTGGATTCCTTCCATAGTACACTTGATATTCCTTGCCGCAATAACATTACACGTTTCCAAAGACGGCGAGGAGCGAAATCGAGTGTCAGTGGTAACGGCAACTCCTGGCACAAATCTGCGTCATGGAGCCGACCTCCCAAGACGCTCGGCTCCTATCCGTCGCCTTTCGCAAGCTCTCAGCTGACGCGTCAAATCTGCGACCTGACATCCTCGTCCACGTTCTCGGCCTCGCGGGCCTCTCTGCGTCGCTGGTCGCGAGCTCTCACACGGCGCGCCGGGTCAGAGATCTACTCTTCGGCTTCCGCATCCTCGTCTACAGCCTCGGCGTCCTCGTCGCTCGCGGCATCCATGTTGGCTTCCTGGTCTTCTTGGGCGAGCTGCTCCTCGGCGGCATCCGCGTTGCTCTTGCGGCCGCGGCCACGCTTGGAGGCGGTAGGCGTCTCGAGACCGACAGCGTCGGAAGCACGAGGGCGACGGCCGCGTCTGGTGCCAGTTTCCTCCTCAGCAGGCTCCGCAGCAGCGGCGGCGGACGGTCTTCCGCGGGGGCGACCAGTACCAGCGGCGGCCTTCTTGGGGGTGGCCTTGGCCGTAGCAGCCTTGCCGCTGCCCTTTGGGCGACCACGAGGCTTGCCGGTGGGAACGTAGGCAGGCTTAGCCTTGCCCGTCGGCGGGCGGCCACGGGGCTTACCAGAGGGCACGTACGCCGTCTTCTTGACACCGTCCTTGGGGGGGCGGCCGCGACCACGCTTGACAGGCACGTCGGTGGCAGTGCTGCCTTCTTCAGGAGTCTTGGCCATTTTGTAGAATTTTTTGTGTTGTATTGCGTGAAGAAATGAGTGAGTTGAGGAGGATAGATGGGCAGCGCAACGAGGTGATCGCGAGCGCGATGGCGGGTGTGGCTTTGCGCGCGCAAACGGGGAAAAAACGGCCTAGAGAGGCGCGACAATGGGAGCACCGAGGATCGCAGAGCCCGGGGCTGAGCAATAAACCGCGGCGAAATAAATGGTGAATAGAAAACGATCCGCAAGTACGAAAGGTGACGGTGAGAGATGGACGCGCAAAGAAAACTTGGCGATGAAAAGAGATGTTTATGAGAAGCGCGCGCGACGCGACGGGCAATTTAGAGAAGAGCTGGCTGGCTGCGGTGGTTGGAGAGAGAGAGAGAGAGCAGAGCTCCAGGGTACAACGGTATGGCCAGATGGGCGGGGAACTCGAGGCGTCGAGCTAGCGAGCCAATGGGAGGTGAGTATCTGGCGGACCCTCGACTGTGAATGGCTGCAGAAGGAGAGGAGACGACGGGAACTAGCAGCCCGATATGGTTTAGCGCGATGGTGACTGGGCCAGTTGGGCGCTCATGCGCTGTAACAGGGGCTGCAGTCAGAGCCACAGCGCCTTAGCTTCCGTACCCAGGCGCTGGTAGAGATTGATTACAGGGAACCTGGGCTACAGCGCCGTGAAGCAGGCTTACAGGGGCCGCTAGCTGCGCCGGCCAGGACACCTGCAACGCTAAGGAAGTTCAAGGCAAGCCTGCCCAAATAAGCTACAACCCTGGTCGCTCTCATCTGTTTACCCCGGCAACAGCATCACCCACGCTAGTAAACAAAGAGCTCCAATGCCCCGACCTCACGAATGTGGCACATTCTTTGTCAACGACGCCGCGATAGTATCGACCAAATCATTGAGACACTTATTACCATGGCTGTGGATGCCCGCTTGATGCCCTACTCTGCACCCAACACCCCCGAGCCGCAGACGGTTCGCTCTACTGCTTCGACTCCTTCCTTGCGATCCCGCGATGGTACGCTGCCCATGCTCGCTAGGATGGACGGAGGCGGCAATGTCAGAGTCGTTGTTCGCGTGAGAGCCTTTCTCAAGAGAGGTATGCATTTTTTGCCTTTTTACGCTTTGTACTCCCAGCCAACTGACCGCCCTCAGAGCTCGAGCGCCGGACACGATGCCTCATCAAGATGGATCCCATCACTCAGCAAACGACACTGCTTGCTCCAGACGAAGACGAACAGCCCGGCCCCAAGTCAAGGTCGCGCAAGGCCGACGACAAGAAGTTCACCTTTGATTCGTCGTTCTGGAGCCACGACACAAAAGACAACCACTACGCCCACCAAGAAGACGTATACAATGCCCTCGGCGAAGAGTTCCTCGACCATAACTTCGAAGGCTACCACACATGCATCTTTGCCTATGGTCAGACTGGCTCTGGCAAGAGTTACACCATGATGGGCACCCCCGACCAGCCAGGCCTGATCCCCCGCACCTGCGAAGACTTGTTTGAGCGTATCCAGGCGGCCCAAAACGAAGACACAAACATTGCCTACAACGTCCGCGTCTCCTACTTTGAAGTCTACAATGAGCACGTCCGTGATCTGCTCGTCCCCGTCAACACAAGCCTTCCGCCCAACTATCTCAAAATTCGCGAATCTCCGACCGAGGGTCCCTACGTCAAGGATCTCACCGAGGTGCCTGTACGCAGCATCGACGAGATTCTGCGTCACATGAAGAACGGCGATGCCTCCAGAACCACGGCGAGCACCAAAATGAACGATACCAGTAGCAGAAGTCACGCGGTCTTCACCATTATGTTGCGCCAGATTCATCACGACATGGAGACGGACGAGACGACGGAGCGCAGCTCGCGCATCCGACTTGTTGATCTGGCGGGCAGTGAGCGTGCCAAGTCTACAGAAGCGACCGGCGCCCGCCTGCGCGAAGGCTCCAATATCAACAAGTCTCTCACCACCCTTGGCCGTGTCATTGCTGCCCTGGCTGACCCCAAGACGCTCCGACCCGGGGCCAAGCGCAAGGAGGTGGTTCCTTACCGAGACTCCATCCTTACATGGCTGCTCAAGGATTCCCTGGGCGGCAACAGTAAGACTGCAATGATTGCGTGCATCGCGCCCTCTGACTACGACGAGACGCTTTCGACGCTGCGATACGCCGACCAGGCCAAGCGCATCCGCACCCGCGCCGTTGTCAACCAGGACCAAATGTCCACTGCCGAGCGCGACGCCCAAATTTCCGCCATGTCCGAAGAAATCCGTATGCTGCAAATGTCTGTATCCGACTCCTCGCGCCAGCGCGAAAAGAACGCCAAGGACGCCGAGGAGCGCCTCGACGAATACCAGCAACGCGTCGCCACAATGCAGCGTCTCATGGAGGAGCGCGGCATGGTGGCCGAGAGTAAGATCAAAAAGTTGCAGACCGAGAACGAGGCCCTGAAGCTGCATCTCAAGCTGGCCATTGAAAGTCTCAAGAACCCCATTCCCCCCGTGCAGGTCCAGTCGTTTGACGATGATGGCAAGGAGAATGCTGCGCACCCCATCCACGACGACCAATTCGACGAGGAGGACGATGACTACGGCTACGACTCCGACAGCACGGCCCATGGCAGTGACGACTTGCAGGAAGAAATGCATCGCTACTTGCAAGACATGGGCAACCTACGCAAGCTCATTGGCGGCGATTTGTCGCGCTTCAAAGATGAGACGAGTGTGCGCATGCCACTTGGTGTGAGAGAAAATGTATAGCCAAGGACTGGAACTGCGACCTTTTGACTTGAGATTTATATGCAGCGCGGTGTTTGGGTATCTTGTTAGCGTCATTTCCATTCCCTACGCTCTTTTTGATTAGTTTATCAGCATATATGAGGCAACAATAGATTGAACATTTGAATTGTGATTGCAAAAGAGACATGCGTGAACGCGGGCATCAAGTCCATTCATTGTCACTGTCAGTAAATCTTGCCTAGAGTAATACTTGTAGCAAGCCAAAGTAATACCGTTCACGATTCAATGAGACAAGGGTGCTGCTTTTTATTTACTGAAACAAGAGGTTAAATAGAAAGCGTGCCTGAGCAGAAACAGCCAGCCTGGCAGCCCGTGCCACAACGCCATGGTCACCCAGTTGAGTGAATGAATCATGTGTCATTATACATCAAGTCTTTTCTTCTCCACCATGTCAAATATACATTTTTTTCTTTATATATATATATATACATGAGCAAGGCCGCGCAGCTTAGCTTCTCTCGACCTTGTCACCCTGGTGAGAGCCGCAGACGAAGCGGCCATCCACGAGCTTGACGCCCAGCGCGTCATTGTCTATCCGCCCAGTGTCAGACAGGGTCACGCAAGACGCCACGTGCATCATTCGGAAGTCGGGGGGACTAGACTCACTGTTGGGGGAGATGGCGAGGTCGGTGTACTTGGGCACGGCGTTGGGGGCCGGCAGGCAGTTGCACTTGATGCCAAGGTTGCGAGGCGGGCCATTGTCGAGCTGGCCAAAGGTGCAGGGACCGCACGTCTGGTCAAAGTTGCCACTACAGTAAGGGAAGCATTAGTTGATTGCTTTTTTTTTTCTCACCTTTCTCTCGTCCTGCACTGCACACATGCGGGCGTGGGTTGAGCAGCAAACGTGACGTACTTGTCCTGCCAGGCCAGCTTGCCGGCATCGTTGCCGATGCACTGGTTCAGGTTGAGGGTCGTCTGCCAGCGCTTGCCGGCGTCGTCGAGGCACGCGGCGGTAATGGCCGTCATTCCCTTTTTGCCCGAGCCCAAAACGCTGAGATACTTGCACTTGTCGTCAAACGTGTCGTAGCTGAGGCCCTGGGCGACGGCGCTGGTGGCGAGCAGGGTGACGGCGGCGACAACGGGAGCGTACATCTTTTTTTTTCTTCTGTGCAATGTAGTTTTTATAGACAGGTTTGAATTGAGTAGCGAGTTGGAAAGGAGCACGATTGAGCAGCTGTAAATACTATTGTGCTTTTTTTCTTCTTTCAAAATGGGATGCTTCGAGTGGCTATATATGAGTGTCCCGGCCTGGCTTTTTCGGGAGTGAGCCGAAGTTTGCAATGGATCTATGTTCCCTTGGCAAACATAAGCACTAATGATATAGGAAGTAATGGAAGCGAATTACAAGGAGGGTTACCATAGCATGTTTTTCTCGACCATGTTTCATTCGCACACAAGGCAGCAATGGAGCATTTTCGACCACCGATGGGGTGTGAAACCGCCTCCAACGGAAAGGGGCCTCGAACATTCGGGACAAGAATCGGCGGTCAGCAAATGTCACTACAGAGCCAATACTAAACATGATGGCTCGCTTGTGTTTGAACCGGATCCTGCGAGTCCGCGTCCAAGTGCGAGCTTTAAGCTTCATTTAGCTAGTTTTTTGGGGCCGAGGTGGTGGTCCGGTGTAAGCATGGGCTTGCTTTCGGTCGGTGGTTTAAAAGGCCAAGGGCCGGGCGACGAGCCGGCGCTGCAGGACCAAGCTGCGAGACTCCCCGGGCGCAGTTAAGACTATACTAATCAAGCCAGGGTAGCAAAAGATGGTCTTCTGCACGAAGCATGGCTCGCCGCTCGTCATTCGCATCGCACTCCTCGCCACTAGAGCCGACTTTCGCGGCGCCATCTCGATTAGGCACGGCATTGCACAGTCTAGACCGGCAGCCATGCGCTCGAGAGATGTCGCTAAAGGCGACCTGCATGAGATTTGCTGCTTACTCCTGGGTCGGCATTGGCTGCTGACCATCTCGCGGTGGGCTGCGTAGTGCCGGTGACTATGACTAGTCCTTGATGCTTTGGAAGCGAGTGGCTTCTCTAGGACCTGTCGATACCTTGTTCTCCGAGCTCTGTGCAAGCAGGAACCTCGAGTAGTTGATTTGTCGTTTGCTGAGAGTCGCCCTTGGGCTCTTTAGAGCATGGATGCAGTAGTGGGTGGAATACAAAGTCTCTGCTGCACTTCCGCCGCGCTATTCAAGTTGCATTTCCCATAGCTGGCTCTCGGTTCCGACCAGGCTGTTCGCTTGAGGAAGTGATAGGACGCACGCAGGTCTTTGTTGTTCTCGACGCCATTTTGCGTGTATTCGTGCCGTGCTTTGCCGCAGAAGATCAAGGACTGCAGAAGCAGATTTGTCCGACTCCAAGCCCCGTTTGTGCAGATCTGGCAAGGACGGCCATTCTGGGTTACGCATGGCGTCAAGGGCGCGAATCGGACTCGCTTCGGCACACCCCGTCACAGCACCATCAATGTTTCAGGGCCGGGCACGACACAGGACTGGGCAGAAGCTTGTGCGGGAGTATCCTGGAGCAGGTTTTAGTGGTGAAAGCCAATACCATGCTTGGTGTTGCAATCTCGTTGGCCATGTCAGGGACGCGTGTGGCTGTTTCAAGATGGCGTGCCTCATCCTGCTGGGGCGGGTGTTTGCTGTTTGACGAACAACGGATCCGTGCTCCAACGGGTGCCATGGATACCTGCCCATGTCCTGCAGCGAGGCACATGAAGAGGCGACAGTAAAACAGCTGTCGAGGTTGGGTTTTCTGTAGCATGCCTCGACAGCAATTGTAGCGCTGCTCTGATGAAAATGAAGACAGAATTCTCGAGCCACCGATGAAGCCGTCGAGTTGATCCAGATCTGCCCCTCCTCATCCCATCCCCCCTCCCCCACCCGACGCCTCCCCGACGGCCGCTGCAAGGGAGCTGTCTAGCGTGCTTCCAACGTGCGTACGTCCCTCTTTAGCCGCCAGCCCCTCCTCTCTAGACCACCAAGCTTGGGCCGAGTTCGTTGCTTTGTATCTCGACGACTTTGTCTTTTGCTCCTTGCGCCGTTTCGTTTCCTTTTGCCATCTCCTTCTTCGTCTCTTACTCTCAACAACCCCATCTCCAGAAACGAAGAAGTCGTCGCAACATGGCCGCCCGCCCGCAGCTCTTCACCCGCAATCTCTCGGGCCTATCCCAGAACCCAGAGACCAACTCGCCCGCCGAGCAGCGCGACGATGCCAAGCGCAACTTTCTCAAGACGATGCGGCCGCTGCCGACGCAGCACTACTGGAACGTCTACTTTGATCGGTACGTGGCATTTCCTACATCGCGTTCCATCTATTTCTAGAAGGGGATAAAGCTAAAGGTTGGCCTGCAGCCAATCCAAAGACCACAACCCGGCCGACGGCGAGTACAAGGTCCAGCTCGAGCAGCTCGGCTCCCAGATCGAGTCGGTCCAGGATTTCTGGCGCTACAACAACAACACCCCCGTCGAGCAGATCAAGATGCGCGAGTCGATATACCTCTTCAAGGCCGGCTTCCGCCCCGTCTGGGAGGACCGCCGCAACATCAACGGCGGCAGCTGGACGTTTCGCGTGCCCCGCGCCCAGGGGCCGGAGATATGGACCAAGGTGCAGCTGCTGGCGATTGGCGAGCAGCTAGAGGCTGCGTTGGACGAGAGTGCGCCGCCCCCCCCCTCCCTTCATTCATCATCCCCTACAGCACGTTTGATAAGGCACACTTGAACTGACAAGTATACACACACACACAGATGACCAGCTCTGCGGCGTCGGCCTCTCCGTGCGCTTCAAGTTTCACCTCATCACCGTCTGGAACCGCGACGCCAGCAAGCAAAAGTCCATCGACGCGCTCTTCGAGTGCATCCTCCGCGAGCTCCCCGCCGAGCTGCAGACGCGCTCCGAAAACTATTTTTACAAAAAGCACGCCGACCACGAGGGCTTCAAGGTGCCGTCGGAGCTGCAGGGCCTGGTGGACGCGCAGAAGCTCAGCTCGCCAGAGGACTCTCCCGTGACGGGAGCTGCGCCCAAGGTATCCATTCAGTCGCCGCAATGAGAAGTAGCTTGAGATGGCGAATTTGACGACATGATGCATGGGATTTTGTTTTGGGCATAGTCTTGGGATCTTGTACAAGACGGGAATATACAAGGGATCAGCTCCCGCGGCGTTTGAATTTTTGTTTTGTTCGTTGTTGTCTTGTTCTCACGTCGTTGATGTATGAACTAGCCGAGTTTGGATGATATGCATTGGCTGGTCTCTCAGAATAGAAAGCATGCAATGTCACGACGATGTTACGAAATTCACTGGCACCAGCCACTGGAAACCCAACATTATAGATAGAACATGGTATCATGAATAGCATGAGTTTCTTGTGAAAGAAGAAAAATTCCAACCAAACGCCATGCTAGTCCCAGGCCGCCCCCCGTATGCAGACCTTTAAACGCCCAGAAAACAATTATACAGCATGCCTTTGTCCCACGATCCGCCTCCGTCTCCCTTGTCACCGCCACACGCCCGCCCTCCGCATCACCTCGTCAAACTCGTCCATGCGCACGCCCCGCGCCACGCCCGCCCCGCCGTTGGCCTCGAGGATCATGTCCTTGAGCAGCTCCTCGTCGACGTCCTCCTTGAGCACCGCCGCCACGCGCCGCAGATGCGCCAGCGTGATTGCGCCCCCTCCCTCCTGGTGGTTCGTAAACAGGCCAAACGCCTCGTCGACCTCGGCCTGGTGCGTCGCGCCCTGGTCCTGGCTGTGGAATTTCAGCGCCGCAATGGCGAAGAAGGGCTCGTAGGTTGCGTAGCCGTCGCCGTCGGGGTCGAGGATGGAGATGAACTCCCTGAGCTCGGCGGGGGACGAGGGCGGTATTCCGAGGGCACTGTTTTTTTGGGGGGGAGGGTTAGCACTCTGGAAAGTAGATCGAGCAAAGAAAAGACAAAAGGGAAAAGGGAGAAGCAAAACGCACATCAACGCAGACTTGACATCGTCAATCGGCAGCACGCCATTCTTCTCCCCGTCCATGGGCTCCGCAAACAGGCTGTAGGCCTCCTTGATTTCGTTTTCCTCCTGCGCCGAGACGTTGTGCTCCTTGGCGAGCTTGGACTGCCGCGGTGCCTTTGGCGCACCGCCGACCGCGGCCGCGCCGGACTTGCGCTTCGGTGGCTGGTGTCGAGCAAGACGGCATTAGCATTCACGAAAGAAGGGAAAAAAGATGAGTAGAGCATGCTTTCGGAGAGAAGCGGCGCATAAGCTTACCATGTGCGCGAAAATTAAAAAGAGTTCGTTTGGCAAAGCAGCTCTTGCGCCAGACCGGCCCCGTTGTGTTGAGCTCGGATGGGGACGTTGTCGCGAAACTCGGTGATGCAATTCACATCGCAAGTGTCGGACAGTGCCGCCACACAGTGCTAAATGAGGATTGAAACGGTACATGTTCAGCAGAACCCACCAGCTCTAGCGTACAAAAAATCTTTCGCTTCTCTTGATTCCCCTTCCTCTTCTACAAAGCAAAATATTGCATGCTTTTCTTGCCTTTTTCTTTTTTTTGGCAGAGAAACATCCGCGGCGCAAATCTTCGACTCCCCGACGACCTCGTTCATGTGTTGGATCGACGGCGAATATCACCACTACTCGCAAGTCTCCGATTGTATCAGCTTGAACTCTGGTCGATACGGGCTGTTGTTCAAAGCGGCGCCTCCCCCCCCCCCCCCACGAATATTTTCTCGCTCTTCTCGCCACGTGAAATACCGAATCAACTGTAACCGACGTAAACTTCTTTGTTTTCTTACTCGAAAACAAGACTCGCTTCAAAATTTGCTAGAGCTTGCCGCCTCTTTCTTCACCAGGGCGAGCAAGTGTGGACAGTGAAGCAATAGCAAACACAAGTCAAGATTTGTTTTTCCTTCAAAAAACGCGTCTCGACTCCAATGAGCGGCCTGCGGCATGTGCTGGCTCGTCCAGCTTTGCCTGTCTGTTCTTGGAGACATATCCTCGCCCCTCGTGACCTTTCCTTCTACAATGTTCTTTGTCTGGCAACTCGCGCTTGCTCCTACATCCGCAACATGTTCCGTGTTCATTTGCCTCCTATCCCCGGGATGAACCATAGATATTGCCTGGCCAGCATCCTCCATCTAAAAACAACATCATGAGCAAACAGCTACATTTACTTCTACAATTTGGGTTCGGGTGGCCTTTGACAGCTCGTATTAGCGCTCTCGTATGGGTAGCGACCAGGCAGCAGGGAGCCAGATTTACTTCTCACTTGAAGCTGTTCTTCATCTCGCGTAGCTGGGCCATGACCTCGACCGGCTCGGTGGCGCCAGTGGCCTTTTGCACGATGGGGTCGTCGAGGCGCATGAAGACGTTGTGTTTCTAGTCACGGTCAGCCTCACTCATGCCCGTGTACTTGACCTGGGTGACGTTAATGTGCGCACCTTTTCATCGCCAATGGTAAATTTGCCCGTGGTGACCTTGTTGTTCTCGGCAAAGTCCTGCAGCGCCTTGACGGGCCCGCTCTGCAGCACTGAAATAGCGAACTGGACGTTGGCCTTGGTGTATTCGTGACCAGGCTGCATGTTCATTAGTACAACAATCTTTCTTTTTGTACTCATGTCATTTCAATCGGCAAAACTCACATAGACCACAGTGTCTTCCGGCAGGGCGGCCAGACGCTTGTTCAGTGCCTCGTGCATCTCGGCGGCATTGCCTTCAAAGAATCGGCCACATCCTGAGTATCCGATCAGCTCTCGAACCCATTTCCAAACAAGAGACCTGAAAGTTCAAGGGGTGGATTACTTACCACTGATGAAGAGCGTGTCGCCGGTAAAGACGGCCTTGCCCGTGCTATCCTCCATGTAGTAGCAGATGCTGTCCTGGGTGTGGCAGGGCGTGTGGACAGCCTTGACGGAAATGTCACCAATCTTAAAGACCTCCTCGTGCTTCGGGGTCTGGGTGACGCCTTCGCAGTCTTTGCCGCCGATAATGTTGAGCTTTGGGTTGCCGAGATCCTCGAGCTGCGGGTCGTGTGAGTCGCGGCCTTCGTGCCCATTACACGCAGATGAGACAGCTTACCAGCTTCTTATTACCGCCCGCATGGTCCCAGTGGCTAAGCACTCTATTAGTTTTACATTATCTCGAGTCGCAACTTTGACAAAGCGCCGTACTGGTGAGTATTGATGATGCTCGTCAAGTTGATCTTGCCAGCAGCCGTGGCATCCTTCAGTACCGGTGCGACCCTAGAGCATAATCATGGTCAGTCTCCGCTCCGGCTCGTCATTATCCAGCAGCACATACTCGGGGGGATTGGCCGGGTCAATAATGACGGCATCCTTGGATTTGTCGTCGATGACGAGGTAGGCATAGTTGTTGCTGGTGCCAACCCCTACGGCAACGAGTTAGTCTATACATTCACCTCACAAGCCATCATCTTCCGGGCACCACCTCACCACCTCCCTCGTTTGACGAAACTTACACATGGGAATCGACTGGATATGCATGGCGCGAGAGACTGCGAGCTATCAACACATTAGCACTTCTGGGGTACTTGCAAGGGGTGGGGTGGGATGTGTGTGATGCGGAAAGAGAAGCTTACAGCTGCAGAGAGATGCCCGATATTCTGTCGTAAAAAGGGTCGTCGCAGGATAAGCCTGTTCATCAGTTCACGGTGGCGCACGTAAGATGAGATGTTGCGTTTGCTTATTCGCGGCAAGCTATCGACGGAGAGCTAGCTGTCAGACAATGCGTAGGCGGGGAGAGGTAAGCTAGGTGAAGCTCTGAGGTCATCCACAAATATGACGTCGATTTGTAAGCATCATTCTTGGGACAGGCGACGGTTGGTACGATGCGAGTACTTTACGATTTCGTCGAGGCGAGAATTTCTGTCCAATATTCATTTGTGCTTCTAGTCAATTTTCCAGTTGCTTCCGTGCAGCGGGATCTATGCGTTGTCGCGTTTGGTGGTGAGATGGATTGGTCTACGCCAGTCTATAGCTCGGACTTGGGGTATCGTGTTGAAAAGGAAAAAACGCCCTACGTACAATGCAGTACTTATACAATGCCTATTGGCTTTGGCTTCCAATGTCCTTGGTACCTGGACCAGCCGATGTCATCCTCGTCAGACTCTTCCTCCTCGACGGCGTGTGCTTCGGGCATTGTCGGCTGCGGCTCTTGAAGAAGAGCATCAGCTTCCACGACAGCTGGCGTCTGCAGCTTGACCTTTTCCAAGGCAATTAACTCCTGCTTGAGCTTCATACACTTGAGAAAGACCTGGTTTCCGGGGAGCGTCGTCTGCAGGTCCTTGATGGTAGCCATGAGCACGTCCAGCTCCCATTTGCTGAGCTCGCGCGCCAGCAATGCCTGTCTACGCTGCTCGTCCTCCTCGCGCAGGTACCGGAGCACCGCGGCTTTACAAGGATGCTGCACCGGAGCTGCACCGTCGCCGCTCTGATCGAGCTGCTTCCAGTAGTAGTCCCAGATCCAGTCGAGGGCCCGGTGCGCAGCTGGGCGCAGCTTGGCGAGGGAGGGCAGCTGCTCATGGGTGGCCTGGTGGCGCAGCTCGACAAATGTGGCCGGTAAACCAATCACCTTGGCAATGGAATACATGCTCTGCTTGCGCAGCTTGTCCTGGTGGCCATCTAGGAGGCCCGTAACAAATCTGTAGGGGTAAAACATAACCCAGCAAGTTAGCATAATCTGGAGGCCTGTCGCCTGTTTCGATCTCCACCCTGGTCTCCGTTTCGCGGTGCCCAATCTTGGTGCATTGTTGGGACGGTTTGGGGCCATTGTCATCTGTGTTCCCGCCAGTCTCTGTGCTTCCGCGGCGCTGGGGTCGCAGAAATGAAATCAGGGCACCTGTCCAAACTCCCCGTCTCTCTTCCCTTTTCCCCAGGGTCTATCGGCATAGACCATTCGGGGCTAGTTTGCCGAGATGAATTGTACTAGTACTTTTGCACCTGGGATCCGCCCTATGTAGGCAGGACGCCGCTAGAAGCACGAGAATGGCGCAGTTTCGGAAAACGGACAAGCTAGGGACACACGAGAAGGGCAAGGGAGAAAAGAAAACAGGACTGGGAAAATGGGAAAAACTCACCGACTAAAGGCCGCCGAATAAGCAGCTCGGACCGCGTAGGTGGACGAGCCAGCGCTCTGGGTAGCGGCAATCTCATCGCTCAAGACGGCGGCGAAGAGCAAGGCGGTCGACTCCACCATGTGAGGGCAGCTGCCTCGCTGCACCCACATGGAGATGCGGGCGACGGCGAGGTGCTGATGGGCACGACGGGCATCACGGTCCGGTTCGTCGTGCTTGGGGGGTCGTTTGGCGGCGTAGAGCTGGTCGCGGACGAGGAGCAGCTCCTGGCGGTCGCGCCATGGAGTAAAGATGTACTGGACCATCTTTCAAGTTGTGTGTGTACGTGTGTGTGTCTGTGGTGGTGCACATGCGCTACTACGTCGCTATTGTTTGACTGCTGCGTCGCTTATTGCTCATGGCGTCGGGCGAGGGGAGTGGATTCGTTGGCTGAGCCAGAAAATAAACGATGGTAATGCAGTCGGGGCTTTGGTGGGTGGCTGCGGCGAGCAGGGATTTGTAGTTGTATTCGTCTTTGATTAATGTGGTTAATGTGGTTGATGGAGGGGTGAAAAGAGATGAAGAAAAGTTTGCTAATACGGGCGGACGGATGATGGCTTGGATGGATGGCTGGCCGGTCGGCGGTGGTGCTTGGTGGCTGAAGCATCCAGTGGCGCAGTTACCCAACTACTTTTACTGTCTTTCGACTGCGAGTTCTGAGCAGCCAGTGGTCACTGGTCATGCTTGATCCATGCCTGCAGCGGCAGCGTGTGATTTATTCCCCGTATCTAACAAGTTTCTTTCTATCCGCAGAGTGACCTCGAATCTCTACCACACATAATTTAGCGGCAGCTGTACGACTCTTGGCGTTTGCAATAGCCCAATACGCCCTTGCCTACCGTGGGCTCGGCGTCATGCCACAGTGGCAGTCTGTAACCAGCTAATCACTCACTAGAACAGGTTTGAGCACTATCAAATGATATTTACCCAAGCTTGTTTGGTGCTGGTGGAGCGTCGCCGCCGCCGTCGAGCTAACAGGCTCTCTGCAGCTTGGCCTGCAACAAAGATCCTAGTTACCCATTCATGCACGGTATTGGCGGTGTGCAGACATCAATCTACAGATGTCCCGCCTCTGCTGGTACCTCAACTAACGTAGTTATCCTGCATCTGATACGGAGGTGCATTATCGGCATCACATATTGAGCTAGGTATGAAAGCCGCTTCGGCGTCATAGCCACAGGGAACTGCAACGCTGCACGTGCAGCAAACCTTTTCGGAAACGTCCCAGGTTGGCCATTTATCCGTCTGCTTGCAGGCAGTTGCAAAGTATCCCGGGGCTACCAGTAGCTCCTCGGCAAATTCGACACTGCTCGGAACCACAAAAGGGCATCTTCAAACTCTTTGAGCCCATGGCGCTCGATTATCCGCATTCTCCTCCTCACTTTAAGTTACGAAGTACATGACATCGTCGCTGCTTTACTAGTATGGTCACCCCCCATTCACGATTTCCAGGTGCGCTCGACAAAGAAGAAGGAAAAAGAGGCTTTTCCTTGGCTTCCCTGGCACTTGCCGAGGGGGATAGCCACCTGCCGGGGCGACCCCCTCCCATCCCCTCCAAGGGAACCTGCCCCATTCTGGTCAAGCCAATGTGGAAACGTTCCAATTCAAACTACGAGGCTCCAATTGAGCAACATGCAAATCAATCTAGTTTTCCTCTTGCCCCATCGTGCTGCCCCTCAGGTGAGGCGAACAGGCCATTCACGTACCCTACCCTCTTGGAAGGGTTGCGTGAGCGTGAGCTTCCCAGCCCCAGTCCCCCAGCGTTAGTCCCAGTTGGAAAGGAAGACTTGCTCGTTACGGCATCACTATTTTTTTTTTAATACGAAGGCAGATGAGTTGGCGCCAAAAGGCTCGTGGACATCCATTATAGTATGGCATGGGGGCTATTCGGAAAGTATAAGAAATCCCGCAGTCGTCAAACATGCA
This sequence comes from Akanthomyces uredinophilus, assembly GCA_030778065.1. NCBI lineage: Eukaryota > Fungi > Ascomycota > Sordariomycetes > Hypocreales > Cordycipitaceae > Akanthomyces > Akanthomyces uredinophilus. The sequence goes on along the minus strand of JAPFRW010000131.1, from coordinate 126,139 downwards.
ATGACGATGACTGTCATGCCTCGGTGACGATAAAAGGGCGAGAGGAAAGAAGATGCCAACATATACCTACGTCTACCCCTCTCCCCATGCACTGGGGTCTTGCAGTATTTTTATTAGGGTCCCTCTTTCCACCCACTCTATCCGCTTGTTCCGACGCGATTCTAGAATGCCAAGGTTTTTTTTCTTATTCTTTTTTTACGGCATCATTTGAGCAGGCGATGGAGTACGTACCGAGTGAGTGAGAGAAAAAAATCAGTAATTAATTCTTTTTTTATCGTGGCTGCCAACGGTTTATTACTCGTGCAAGGGGGCGGGGGGGAGGCTCTTTACTTGCTACGGCAGGTCGGCTGCAAACCCTCGTTACCAGTACCTCCACCTTCAGAGAGCCTCGTCATCGTAACAGCTGGCGGTGCAGGGCTGGCTGGGCTACTTGGCTAGTAAAGTACTCTGTAAGAAATGTCCGTTTTGCGCTGTTGTGATGCCCCAAACCTCTGGGCCAGCCAGCCAGTGGCGTCACTTGCTCACTGCGACGGGCAATGACCGAGGAAGGACAGCAGGGCCTGTCCCATTCTCCCACAATGCCTCGCCCAAGGGTCTATGGATATGACCCAAGACTTTTTGGTCTCAAATAGCTTTGAATCATGGGTAATGAGTTCAGCACGGCGCATTCCGCGCACTACCCAAAGTAGTCATGCGTAGCGTTACTCCACGCTGTTCGCTTCTGCAGTCGCAAGTGACTTGCCTATTTGTCTTGTCAATCTCTCAATGCCACCGCATGTCATCTCAGTATGTGACCCGACAGCGGATCAGGCCACCAGTACGCAACGCAACGGAGAGGCACTGGTGACCAAACTGACTACTGGTAGGCACCTCGCATGCTTGGTACTATTAATGGACCATCCGTTCTCGCCCCCTCCGGGCCTCCCCAGCAACCTCCGCCTCCTATTGTCTTCGCCGCCACTAAAATATCTAAAGGAAAAAGCTTGCCTCTGCGGGGAGGGGGGGCGTGCACTTTCGCCGAGCGCCCATGTTTTCGATGCTCTTTTTTTGCCATTAGGGCGGAGTGCTAGGCTTGACGGTGGCCGGTGGATGGGCAATGCATGTCACTGCACTGCGAAGGGGGGAAATAGTTTATCCCTCTTTACCGCAGCAATCACAAGCTCACATGTAGTTACGCCTTGCAGGCGTGTCCCTCCAAAGGTTGATTGGTGATTGCTTCCTGTCCCTTGTCCCTGATTCGCTACCCCGGAGGCAGATCAACCTCGAAAAGTGCAAGCAGGGGCAGGGTAATTACTGGTAAGCTACAGGATGACCCCAGTCACCAAAAAAAAAAAAAAAAAAATACTGAGCAACCTCTTTTTGTGCAAAGCAACCGGTTGCACAACTCACCGCCCCAGTGGCGTGGGCAAGAGACGTTGGGGCTTGCACGCGAGCATTGTACTCCGTGCGCGATCATTGTGCGCATTCGTGTACTCTTCCAATGCCGCCCCCAATCAGACGATATTAATGTGGTAGAAAAAAACTCACATTTGAGCTTCTCCTCCAAGGTTTCTACTGGGTTGAGCACTCCAGGATATTGGTGTTCCTCTATCTTGGCGTGACCGGATTTGAGCCCTGTCCTTTGAAGACTTTAACTACGAATATAGAACTTCATTGTAGAGGGCGCACTTCTTATATTTGCCACCAGCCAAAAGAGAAAATCAGCGTATTTCTCCCCGCGTCATATTTTTTTTTCCTTGCATCAACCAAAGACTATATCCAAGGCATATTCCAGGCCTACCGAGTAGTGCTAAAGAAATATAATTGCCAGGAACGAGGTGAATCTGTAACTAGCCGACGTCGCTACCTGACCCTGTTATTGGCAAAGCCGCTTGCCCGCCCCAAGCTCCCGTCCAACCCTTTGGCATATCGCTCATGGCGTCGTCGGGCCTTGATGACAGAAAAAAAAACGGAAATGGAAGAGTATGGAATCAAGGAGTCAGAGTGATTGAGGTGATGCGAAACGCCAGTCCATGAAGACAAGCTTCTCTCTTTCTTGTGCTAGCTGCGTAACCGCGAATGCGTTGTGCAGCAGGTCACAGAATGCATAGAGGGGGTGTGAGGCAAGGGACGGGAGAGGGGGGTGACACCGTGGGTGCCATTCTAACGCCAAATGTCTTGGACGCACGCCCTCCTTCCGCACGCTGCCGCTACTTTCTCCGTCTCCCCTTCTCTGATGTACAGACATGTACCAGGAAACTCTGTTCGAAGCACAACACCGGCGCGACTGTCCAATCATGCAACCTCGTCGGCGCTGCCCGGTCAGATTGGAGCCCTGGTCAAAGTCAATCGCTCGTTGAAAAAATCACTTCACATTTTCACACACCAAACATGATTAGTTAAAACGTAGACGCAAACTCTGGCCGTCCTGGCCAACTTTCAAGATTCTTGTCTTGTCTGATAGAATGCCTATATAATGAAGCAACCCCGATAAAGTCCATACAAAATGTTTCTGTGGCGCTGTGTTTCAGTCCCTGTCCATAAACTCCGTCGCAAAATCCTGTAATGTGCTATGCAATTGTCCCATATGCCTTGCTTCTATGCTGTATTGTATGCCCATGATATTTCCCCCGCAAAAAAACAGCGCTTGGTATCCTAAAATTATTTGCCTCTGGCAAAATCCCAAAAAAGTGGTACGTGTATAATTAAAAAAAGGTGAGAATGTCAAGTTGAGTTGGCGTTAAGCAGTGCCTGCCGCTTCTTCTTCGCCTTCGGCGTCCTTCCCGTCATCTGAGTCGTCTTCGTCATCAGATTTCGGAGGCTCCCAAGTCTCCTCGAGCTTCAGGCCCTTGCCGAGGGGCTCGGCGTGACGAAAGGTCGAGCCCAGCAGAGACGACACAGTTGAGCGATAATTGTTGAGCTGAGGGTCTTCCTGGTGCTTGTCAGGGGTATCGTACAAGCCCATTCCAACCAAGATCTCGCCTTCCTCCTCTGCAGGCTCTACCTGAGAAAAGGAAACTGGCCTCTCTTGCGTAGGCACTTGCTGCTGTGGTGGTTGAGGAAAAGTCTCTGGTGTAGGAGGCGAAGTACGGTTGAAGCCGTGCATGATAAAGTTGTTCCACTCTGCACTGTTGCCGCCTTGCAAGTTGCCAGTTTCCATGCCGGATGGAAGCGAGTTGGGGAACATTTGTCCCTCCTCCGTCGGTGTGTAGAAAGCCTCGGGTTTCTGCATCATCTCCCAGCCCTCTGCACCAAAATACTGGTCGTTCTCCAGAGGAGGAAAGGCAGCTGGGAGTGGTGAGAAGGTTGAGGCGGGAGACGTGTTGGTGGAGTACGATTCAACCATGGGGGAATATTGCGAGCCAGCACCAAAGTACATGTCTTGATAGTCGGTGTACATGTTCGGAGTAGAGAGAGGGTTGGTGCCGGACGCATGTTGGAAGTTGGGTTGCGGGGCGAGGAGATGTGAAGACGGATGCCAGCTCAATGGTCGACCGTGGCTAGCCATGGCATCTTGTCTGGATGGCCCCAGATTTTGGGCAGTGTTGAGATATTCCAGAATTTGCTGCTGACGGCGGGTGTTGGTTCCATCGTTCATCATGGTCCTCCTTCTGGCAGCCATGGCGGATCTGGGGCTGTTGTTGGCGCTGGCAGGCTTCATAACTCGCATGGCTGTGCCTGCTCGTTGTCCCATCGATCCTCGTGAAAGTCGGCGACCAACTGCTTGGCCCATGTAAAAATCATCATAGTACATTTGTTGCGGATAGCCCACGCCATTCTGCGTGGGCATCCCATAAGCTGGTTGCTGCATCATCTCGCCGTCTCGCCGTTGCTTAGATGAGGTGTTGATTTGAGGTTGATGGTGGGGGTGATTTATATGGTTGCCCGAGGTTGGTGGTGGTGAGAGCTGTCTGATGTACACGTGCAAAGCTCGTCAGTATTGCAGCTGTAAACTTGTAAAACGTCTCGTTGAGTGAAGAGGCTTTCGGTCGATGTGAAGAACAAAAATCCCAAAGCTGAGGAGAATGGATCCAACGTGGATTAAGTATGGTTGCAAGTTCATGGCAACGACGAGGAGCAAATAGGGCGAAATCGAAAGGGGCGTTTATTAGCTCCAAGGGGAGTGTCGTACGGGACCGCAGGCAGGGGCGGGAGTTGGGTCATGGTGTTCAAACAGGAAAGAGGTAGATCAAAGCCCGGCGGTAGGTTATAGAATAGTTAGGTTGAGCTAGTGCAACGCCAGATCCAATTTGAAGACATGGCAAAACGCACACCCCCCTCATCAGGTCCTCTGGATCTTGGTGTGGGCCAGCCAGAAAGCAGCCCGGTACCAGCCTTTCCAGCCACGAACAGGGGTCTGGCCTTTCTTGCCTTTGTCGGACCGCTGCACACACTCACACACACACCACACACCGCACCGGCCGTGCATCCCTAGTCGACCTTCTGTGCCTGGAGCAAGCCCGGCGGTTGGTGAGCAGTGTGATGAATGCATGCAGGCATCCATGCTTGCAGTCGCCAAACGTGTGGGTGGCTAGCCTGGCACCTGGCACGCCTGGGGAAAGACGCCGAGTCCATGAGTCGCTGCAGGAGTGCTCCGTGAGGTAATACTTGGCACGACGCCGGGTTGCTGGGAAGAGTATTGTTCGTGTCTCTCTGCACAGCAGGGTCGGGTTTATTTTATTGGGAGACCTGCTTCAGGATCCTGGACAGTCGGATTACTGCCCTTGGACAAAGTTTTTCATGCTTCAACTTTCCTGCGCCATGAATCCATGATGGACAGGTCTTCGAAGCCACACCTCCAAAGTCAAGGATTGCCGAGCATGCCTGTCTGGAATGGCTTGTGTGGATGCTGATAGAAAGAGAAAATGGGCTGCGTCATACGGGGGTAAGGCGTGCAAGGGGTGTCTCATCAGATGGATTCCATGTGCAGAGACCTGTTGAATGGATCAGAACCAGCAGAAGGGATGGAGAAATAACTTCCATCTGAGCGCCAATACCCTGGCGGCGGAGAAGCAGAGGGGGCGCAACAATAGCGCAGCGCCAGCCGAGTGAGTTTTGCTTGTCGATGGCGTGTCGTCGCAAAAAGTGTGGCGACATTGTGGAGCTTCCGTCACTTTTTTTTAGTTCTTTTTTCATTGGCTTTGCTTCGCATCAGGACTGCAACACAGCCGCGCAGGTTGCGAGCGGCATCGTGCTCCGTCCTGCGGCACAATTGCGCTGCCATTCAGTCCGGCGTGGGGCCATATGAACTCCGTCAAGGGTATTCCTCTCGTCACAGCTAGATTTTTCTTGTGGCGCTCCAGCTAACGATCCACCACCTACAAGTCGGTTCCGCTTGTTTGGGTAATCCAAGGTGCAAGCAAGTGCTCGACGCTGGAACAGGGATGGGAGTGATGATCATACTGAGTACCAGCACAACAAGTTAGTCAACACTGCTCTTGGATGATGTTTGCTGTGGAGGTCGGGAATGTCAAAGAAGAGTGACTGCCGATTGCTTAGCGTTTTCGTTGACCATCTTCTGCGGAAAGTTTCCATGAAACAGGCCAAGTCTGGCAATCAATGACAAAAGGATGTTGCAGTTTCTGCAACGAGCGAGTTAGCGGCAGGAATCGATAGTTCAGCAGCTCGTAAAGAAGACCAGACCAACCAGCCAGCGTGGACTGATCCCCGCTTTACCCGCCTAGAGCCAAGTGCAGCAGCTAGGACAACGACAAAAAGTCTGATAAAATAAAAATGAGAAAGGCTCTTGATGGGTTGTGGAAGGTATGCGGAAGGGAGTTGCTGGAGACACTCTGTGGTGTTGGAATAGCGGTGCCCCAGGCTCTGCAACAGCCATTCGCGTGCCGCGGACAAGAGTCGCGAGGGCCTAATCTGGAGGGTGGCGTGGAGGTCACTGGGCGTGAGCCCAGACCCTGTCGAAGTTTCTTGGGAATGAGGATTCGAACACAACGAGGCTCGTGAGTGGGGGAGTCTCCAGCTCCCGGGACGAAGGTCGAGATGGACAGACAGCAGCCATGCTAACTTACTTGGCTGATGCCTGTCTTGAATTGCAAGCGGGTGCCGGTGGGGAGGGGGAGACGGTCATTGTCGCAGGGCCACCAACATGTCCATCCTTGGAGCTGCATGTACATCACTTTGTTTTTGCTCCTTCCTTCTTTTCCGCCTGGTGCTGAGGGACATTGATTGAGCCCGCCATTTGCCCATGCCCGGGCTGGACTAGGCACACCCTTCAACGGCTAGGCGTGTGCCTCCCCACAGCCAAACAGTCACCGCGACAGGGTGTCTTGGGCGTTGGCGTAGCAAACGGAGGGCAGACAAAGCCCAGCGGCAAGCCCATGTAGCCTTGAAGGTTGTAAACGAAGCCGATCTCATCAGCTTTTGGTGTGTGCCAATCTCCACGGGGCTTGCTCCGTACTGGTAATGCTGAACTCGCGCGCTGGGGAATTCGCTCGTCCCGACGCTGACCAGGCGTGCCAGGCAAGGCTAGCTAGCAAGGCAGGACGAACCACGGGTGGTGCGTCGTCTGCATGACCAGGTGCCAGGATACCAGGGCGATATCTGCCCGAGGGGGAGGGCAGGTCTGATTCAGTATTATGGAGAAGCAGCAGCTCTGTGCCAGAGCAGAGACTCACACGAAGCAATGCTCGTTTCCTTGCCAGGCCTGCGTGCCGTGCATTCTGTGGCGAAACCGGTAGAGTTTTGCCATGTCTGCAGTGCTGCTGCTGCGCGCAGCGATAGGTCACTCAGCCATCGCGGTGTCGGAATTGATGATGATGATGATGATGATGATGATGATGATGATGAACGCTTACATGCCTGAGATGTGTGCCCATCTCCTGTTTCGACGAAATGGTCGGTTCCAGACCGCGCTCACTGGGTGAGGAGGGCGGGTTTGCTAGTTTGCAGGTCGCACGCTTGGCTGTGCTATTGCCGGCTGTCAAGCCTCCCAACGCTCCACCCCATCCTCGCACAGCAGCAGCCAGCAGGTGTGCTCAGGTGGTTCAGGGCGCTGTAAGTACGGAGTACCTACTGGTGCCCTTTGCCTGGTGGATGGGTGCTTGGGCTTTCGGTACGGTGGATCTCCTTCACGGCGATGGCGGGACGCTTTGTCATGCAGCCAGCAAGCCTGCCAAAAGAGGCGGCCGGCCAGCAACACGCCATCACAAGCTCACAGCCCAGCTGCTCAGCAGGCACAAGGGCCAGGCGACACGGGTCAAGGTGCCCAGCTATTATTATTAGGTAGTTATTAGCGGTCCCGCCCCTTGTGACGGCCGCTAGTCACAGCGTCACCCACCCTGAGCATAGCGCTTTTGGCTCTTTTTTAGCGGTGCACCGGTGCAACTTGCAGCGCATGGCATTACAGCGGACGGCGCCCACTAAAACATCACAAACCCACCCACACAGCCATTTGCCGTGTCTCCCAGCCAGCCAAGTTGAGCAGAATTCCTGCGCCGCGCGCCCATCTTTTGCCTTTTTGTTATCCGTCAAAGTTTAAGCCGTATAGCGACCCATTTAATTCACAAAAAAATGGCCTAGCTATTTAATTCTACTTGGGCCCGTGGCGGTCAGTCACGCCTGGCTTGCCACAAGTTCCTCACAGCGGAAGCGGGGCCCCGCCCCGGCGGGCGGCGGCCGCGGCGGCGCAGCGCGGCTTGACTCCCCGAAACACATTCGCAGACATCAACCCGGATATCAGTGCTGGTTGGCCATCCTCCTTGTTGCATCGGCTTGTGACTGTCCCTGCTCGCTTTGTACGGAGTATGTAGATTTGAAATGCATGCAAGCTCCAGGTCTCACGGTGTGATGGCCAGGCACCCAGGATACACATCAACGATGCAGGTTACCCCCACCAGGTCCCGTCGCCTGACGAGCAGCATATGTATGTGGCCCGCTGCTTGTCTGGTTTCATCCACCAGAGGGCGGCATTGTGTAAATTGCGTGTTGCAGCCAGACGAGCAGATCTCGGAGATACTCAAGCCAAGATATAGGTCGATAGCGGCATAGCCGTGTCACCATTTGCCCGCCTCACCAGTCTCGTTCTGCGCCTCTGCCTTTTTCACTCAAGCTCGTCCCTATCGCGAGCTGTCCGACGACGGAGCCTCGACACGAATCGCGTTCGTAGAGTTACCAGGCGGGCCCCCGGTTGAGTCTCGCAAGAGCTGCAACACTCACAGCCAGCATCCAAGCGTGCGGAGGACGTCCTGGCTCTTTGTCAAGGCAGAAGCAAATTACACTATTAACAGCGGGCAATGCATGTCGGGTCAGTCCGACAAAGTAAGTTACCTACCACGTATCCGTAGCGCATTCGCTTTCCGAATTGTGACACTGGTACGGAGTCCTGTGTTTCGTTTTGGTGGCGCTGTGATCGTTTCCTCGTGACAGAGGCTTCGTGCGCTGCGCTCTGCAGCATCACCCCCAGGAGCGGGAGCTCAAAGCAAGCCGGACGAGAAAAAATGAATAAATTGTCGGTAATCAGAGCTTCCATGTAAGGGTAGGGGTGGCGTGAAGTGGAGGTTGACGCCGGTTCAGTTCAGCACGGCAACTCACCACGCTCACCACACACTCGTGTCTCGTTGTAATGGGGAAACTTGACAATTCGGAATTGCTCAAGCGGCTCTAGCCTCCAGGCTCCGCCACTGATGGGTGCGAAAAAAGCCCACCGTCAACTGTCCTCTGCTCTGTGTGCTCCAGCAAATTCTGGCGGGGCGACGCAAAAGCTGGCTGGCTTCTGGTGGGTTGCCTGGGCTGGCTGCCAGCCATCCAACCATCCCAAGGCTTCGGTTTCTCTCCAACAGGCCCCCTGGTCGTCACTTTATTATTAGCCGCTCGTTGTATGCCCCTTGACAGGGCCTAGTGTGCTGTGGTGGTTCCGTCGGCGTGGGTTGTGTGTGTGTGTGCCTGCCAGCCATGCCGTTGCCAACAGAGAAAGGGCCAACGACAGCCATACAAAACCTTGTCATACGAGGCCAAGCCGTAGCCTGGTCCATCCACGAGCCTCCGAAAGCCGTGCCCTGCAATATTGGGACGCGCTATCTACCGAAGGGGCCCCAAACGAAATGCAAAAGTAAGCAGCCATAGCCCCAACTGACTAGCCCAGTCGCAGGAGAGCGTCGCCTGCTCATCTTGCCTGCTGAAAAAGGTTGTAGGTCGACATCCTGTTTAGCTTTGGGGCTACTGGTAGTTTTATCGCTGCACATTGATGGACTCTCCTCATGCTTGGCGGCGGCCTACTTACAAGCATCGGTCTAGCACAGAACAGCACACAGCAACCTTGCCATGACACGGGCAGGACCATAAAAGCGGCAATGCCGTACTGCTGTGCCTCACATGTGGCTTGCTTTGCCGTGCAAGCCGTTACGAGTACGGAGGGTGCGCCGCATGGCGCTGACAGGACGGTTGCGATTTCGGTGCTTGCAACACAAATCGAGATGAACGTGTTGCATTTTGCTGGCTGGTCTGGCCACCCCCGTGACGCATGTGAGACCTGGTGCCCGAGCGATGGTAAACGGGCAGGCAATACGCTGGGAAAAAAGGAGCGAGCCCTTGCGTGGTCCCTTGTGCGCTCCTCTGCAACGCTCTTTTTGCACTTTAATGTCCGGTCCGCTTTGTCGTTCGGTAGAGATTAAGAAGCAAATACTCTCGACTGCTCGTACGTATCATGAGCGACAACCAGTGCTTGGCCAAAACGGATGCAATTGTTTGAGACAGCTTGGTCCGCAGCTACCTGTAAGGTTGAAATCAAGATGCAAACCATGGCTGTGCCCGTTCCGCACCCGCAGCCTTGCGCATGTGCCTCATCTGGACATTGCTTTTTGTTCTTTCAACGACTGACCACCATACCGGGAGCCCCTGCCCTTTAAAAATTAAAAATAAAATAAAAAGATTATTCCCTCCAATCCCCACTCCACCACATTGTGCCATTTGCCATCGTGGTTTTTCAGGCCCAGCTTTCTTCGTCGCACCGTAACAGTAGCCGCTGGCACGCCCCCCTTCTGTTACAGCGCTTTCCTGGTCTTTGGAATCCTGCGGGTGTGACTTGTGATACCGCTCTGGGGCCTTGTACCAAACGCAGCAACTACGAATAGCCGGTGGGCATCGCAGCGACTGAGGTACTTCGTATGAGGCCGGCTTGCAGGTTGCGGGCTGCCTGCAAGATATTCCCCCTAGCCTTCTTTACATACTGGTGCTTATTGCACTGATGACTGGTATTCTCATAAGAGTTAAAATCGGCAGCGGCACAGGTCCCTGCGGAATTCTTCCGGTGGCCTGAAATTACTTTCAGAGCACGGGTAGGTTCTCTCTGTTCAGAACAACACGACACGCAAGGCGAGGAGTTTTAGTGAGTGTGATAATGAGAGAACTAGGGGAGACAAGAAGTCCGATGCCTGTGCCTGTGCTCTTTCCTTGTTACGGTACTCCGCATACAAATCTACGCATGTAATCTCGGCATGCTCCCTGTTTACGATACGCCTGGGGCATTTCAATACCATGATAGGTACTCTGATACTTTATTACCCAGCAGAGCCACTCTCTGTCGAACGAGGAACCGTGCTTCGGTGGGCCTGAGGGGAAAGTTGCTGGGCACGACTCTAAAAATCAGTCTCCAGACCTGTTTGCGGCGCGCCAGCGGGATACAAGGTTTCATGTCTCGCCATCCATTATTACTTTTTTTTTTTTTGCATTGCAGTATTAGTTAGCGTGAGTGGAGCGAGGTTCTTGTCAAATAGTGCGCTACCAGATGGGTGGCTTTCATCCTCCAGCACATCTGTCGTCGCCACGAGACGCAGTGAGACCCTCCATCTTCGCTCTCGGGTAGCATGTCTTTGCCATGTTTTAATCTTTGATCTTTCTTTTGCTGACGCTCGCGGTGGATCTGTCGCCCAACTCCTCACACACGACGGCACCACTCACACGCTTTTCCTCATCTCTTTTCCCCGCCGCCGCCTAGGCCTGAGACGGCCTGCAGCCTACATGGCGCTCTCGACGCCACCAAGCAATAGCACTGGATTCGTACACACACGCAAGACTCACAGGCAAGCTTGCGGCGTCGCCAGCAGTGCGGCAGGCTAGCACTGCGTAATCCCGGCCTCCTGGGCTCGACTTTGTATCCTACGCCTGCCCCCACACGCCCCCTCTACCCCGACTCGGCTAGAACTCGACGTTCCGTTGCTCCCGTGCAGTTATGCTACTTTGTCGTGACTCGTCACCAACCCACGCTTCACTCGGTTACCAGTACCAAGCATGCCAAGTTGGATTGTTCCTTCTCCTGGTGAGAAATCACCCGGCTCTCGACCGATCTGCTCATCGCACACCAAAACATGCGGGGGGTGGTATTAAGAACATGACTTCTACCGTGGCTTGCACAAAGTGCCAAGGCTGAGGTGAAATGTCCTGACAGCCTCCGCAATTCGAATACCGCCATCCATCCCTCATCGTGGTCCTTCCTGTTGAAACCTTGCGTCTTGACACAACGGCATACGCCAAACCAGTACAGGCATTTCGGTAGTTCAGTAGCGCAACATTGCATGCAGCACTCAACAGCCAAATATATGAGTGGTGATTCAAAACTCAATGCCCCATTATCATTGGCGCCTTATCTAGACACCCGCATTCTTGTGCTCAGCCGAGTTGCATGGCTCGCACTACTTACTCACTAAGAAGCAAAGTTCACGCCGCCCACTGCACTACAATGCAGCAGCAGCACCAGAGCCGCCTTCCCATCCGTTGATTGCCGGCTGTGCCGCCATACATTGTTTGCTGTGTATAGACCGTCTCCTCGTGAGGACTGCGCGCTGCGATGATTTCGAATCTCGAAGTAGTGCCTGCTGACGAGATCAGGAGGATCCCTACCAACCCTTTGCCGAGACGCTGGGTGCAAAAATAAAAAGAAGCGATTACGAGCAAAGATCTTCACCGCAGTTATCCGTACTGTCATCCAGCTCAGCTTCACACTTTTCGCTACAACATTGCTCAACTCCGCTGATGGCCACACGCTACTGGTACTTCTGTCCCTCACTCAACTCGTCAGGTACCTGCCGAGTTTAGAATAAACTGCCCACGCGTTCCCACTGGGCAGAGTCCATCCAAGTCTGCCCATGTCCGGGCCACGGACGATCCCCCCGTCGGTACAGGGCCCACATGGGCGGTAGTGGCCCCCCCGATGGCACCTCCGTCATATTCTCCATCTTGCTGTCCCTCGTCCGGGTCTCGTCTGGCCATCGGCTGACAGTTGGAAATTTTCTCCTTGGCCCCAGCAAGAAGGGCGGCGCTGTTCAAGTTTGATGATGCCACTCACCGCCCGCTGAGGCTGAAATTCCACCTCGAGACCAACCTTGCCAGCCTGCCCGGCCTAATCTCCTAGCCGGGAGTGCCATGACACACGTTTTGATATTTTAAAAACACCTGGTTCCTGCACCCCGGTGCGAGCTCCCCGACGCAGCTACACCTGTGGTTATTTCCATTCCTGGAAGCGGGCGCCGTCTTTCGAACTCTTACCGGTGAGCCAGGTCTGTTCGGACCACACTTTCAGGGAATAGAAATTACGCGGCAAGGATGGCTTGGAGACAGATACACAGTCACACAGTCACGAACTCGTCAGTGATGCTGTGGATTTTGTGGTTCGCTACTCCGTAAAGTGCATGCATTGACACCCTGTTGCAGCGGTCCGTCCAGCGGTATGCAAAAAGAAGCCAAGTTTCTCGACAGTGCCCTTTTGTCACGCTACGCGTATTACCAGCGTCCTGAATCGATCTAGGCCATGCTACTGTCTAATTACGTTGGGCTTGCGTCAAACTCAGTGGAGGGCTTGAAACTCCATCGTGGAGGTTATACCAAGAGTGCTAATGATGCCTCTTTTCGAGTGCCAGTCCAATCACACCCGATGCTGAGGACTTTGCAGCCACCCCTGCAGCCAGGAAATGGACCCTCGGAACCGACGTCACACGCTTCCCTGCCCGAATTTGAGTCATCAAGGGCATCGCCAACTCAACTAGAGATTTCCATCACGTGGCATTTGCATGCAGTGCCTCTCTCCTCCTCTGTCTTTGAGCCCAAAGAGTGTCGTACTCACCAATCACCCACCACCGAGAAGGATTGATCAACCAGGTCTTACTTTTTCTCACACTGTTCTTGGCAAGCAAGCCGGCGCAGCTCGGCGTAGGCATCTCAACTTGGTGGGTGTGCGGGATAAATGGATGATGTGCAGCACTGGACTTGTCATCACCGTCACCGTCATGTACCTTGCACTTCATGGGCCAACACCGCCGCTCTCGCAGGGATCACGGCCATGCCGCCGACAAAATGCCACTTCGCCAAACATTAAAGGCTCCAGCTATTTAGCCTGCCAGCCAGCAAGCCATCTGCGTGACTTACTTCAGTAGCAAACATGCTGATCAGCACCAGGAACGCAGCCATGGGGTGTGCCCTTGTGTCCTTTGCAGCGGTAACGGCACTAGCAGAAGAGCACACGCCCCTTTGTCGCCGATCTAGAGGACGACCGGCTCTCTGCATAGTACCAGGAAAGAAGGCTTGGTCGGCTTCCCAGACGGAATATGTCTAAAAGCGGAACAGAGGATTCTTTGAGACGGGTTCAATGCATCGTGCAGGGTGCAAGGTCGCAACGAAAGGCCCAACTCGCCCGCCCATCTGGGCTGCTCTTCTCGCCACCAGCCGGGTCCTGTACCAGTAAGCACCGAGAAAGCCACAGATGCCTGGCAAACCGGGGGTCAGGAGGCTGAGACACCCCCAGTCCGAGTGTCTCTCATCGCCCACAGAGCCGACAGCATTTCTCCTTCTCTCAATAATTTGGGGTCCTCTGGGAGGGCGTCTCACCAGCAGCCAATTTAGCCAAAGTCGCGCACGCCCTCCAAAACAGCTTTCGCTGTACCGGGGTGCAGACGTTCCCCTACTGATGGAGTTATCGCATGCGAGATGGTGCACTTTCCTCCAGCAGAGACCTCGGCCGTTTCCTGCAGACTATCCCGCCGTGGCAGTCCTCCAGAGGTGGAAGATTATCCCTAGGCAGCAAGCATATTTGAGCCGCATGCCCAAAGGCGCTGCATATGCCCTACCATCGAGCTCTCTGTGCTGGCAGTGCTGTCGCTTTGGCGTTGGAAAGCATTTCACATCATTAACAGCCTGACAGGTCACTTTTTTCCCTTTCTTTATTGTTTGCTTGTGCCGGCGCAGTCTCCTGGCGGTCGGTGTTTTTGCCTGGTTTTCTTTGTCGCAACGCCACATTCAGGCGGGTGGTTGTTGCACCAGGTTATTGCGGCTGCTGTGTAGCCCTTGCAGCCTTCAAAAGCAACACCAAAGCATTCCTCTTGTCGGGTCGGCACACAGACGATGCCTTTTCGGAGCTCGCCCGCGCTGCACCACGAAACACTGCGAAACAAAGGGTGCGGCGCCCGCCATTTCTAGGCTGCACGGTCATGGTCTTGACCTTCTCCATCACTCTCCTAGCCAGCACGAGGGAGTTTTGACTGTGATACGCTTCGAGTGCAAAGATATGGCAGCACCTAGCTGGACTGGTAGCATGTAGGATGTCTGTGACCGGCGGACCACCACAATCCAAGACACTCAGGGCGAAGCTTTCGCGGTACTCAATTACTACGAATGGTATGTACGAGGGTCGCCGAGTCAAAAGTCCACAATGACTGCAACTCACCCTGTAACCAAACTAAGATCAAGTCTTCCCGACATAACGTTTTGTCCTAGCACACTGCAAGACTCCCTGTTTGTTTCACGGCCCATGATTCGCCATTTCCATGTAGCACAAGCGCATGCTCTCTTTTCTTTGTGCTGGTTATGACTAGTACCATCGTATTACTGTCTAACTGATCGCGACGAGAGTTCCTCGAATGTCTCAAATTCTGCGACAGAGCAGAAAAGAAAGCTCTCAGATCTCAGCCATCTCTTCCCGTATTCACCAGGCCAACCTAACCAATATGACACGCACGCCCTTGGGGAGATATTGGCACACTGGCACTGATGGCTGTGTAGTGGGAAGACGAGGCGTGACGAGACACCGAAAGGAAGCTCTTCGCTAGCATTTCGGCATCGGACAATCGTACTTCGCGGTTTATTTGCTTCTGCTAGACGCAATCACACCGGCGTCACGCTCTAGTTACCGGCTGGCGCGTGGAGGAGCGCAAAATGTCGTCACCCAGACCGGCGAAGCCCTCGCGCTGCACCTTCAACGTAGCCAGGTCGACCGCAAAGCGCACACAGCGATGCGCGTCCCAAGGCGCATCCTCACAACTACCAGTAGTCAAGCCGTAGAGCATTCCGGCAATAAATGTATCTCCCGCTCCGACAGAGCTATAATTTTCGGCACATGTTAGCTGCTTTGGCTCTCTTGTCTCATCCATGGCGGGTGCCTGAGTCGGTTTTTTTTCTTTGGCTCCCTCATGTGACGGACACCCCCCATCCATCGTGCCATCTCCTCGCAATTGGTGGTGGAAAGCATGGGAGAAAGCAAAAAAACGGAAAAGAGAGACATACTCTTTCACGGTAATTGCGCCAGGCTGCTGCCCGGGACAGTGAATCTGGTCTCCGGACAAGTGAGACACTGCATAGGCGCCCCCAGCTCCCCAAGGGCACAGGGACAGGGATCTGAACAACGGCGCATGGTTAGATTTGTGCAGGACTGCAGCTGATTGCAAGGGCACAAAGAAAAGGAAGCATGGAACGTACGCTTGCCCTCTCGGCTCGGTCGTAAGGCAGGCCATTGCGGAATCATACCCGCTTTCCTGTATTCAAATTCAAATTAGAACCAAACGTCGACGACAGACCCCGTCGCACAAGGGTTCATGTCGTGTAACTAATTATCTGTTCATTCGTAACATACCTCTGCCCACACTTTGGAGTAAAAAACAACATCTGCCTCGGCAGCCAGCTCACGCAGGCCTTCTCTCCCTGGCTTCTCGACCTCGACACTGACCTTGGATCCTGGCAGGAGGCGACGCAAGGCCCGGATACACTCGAGCGTGGTTTCCGGTATGCGGCCCTAGTTGCGCGACATCAGATGAGACCTTTTTCTTCTTCTCACGGAATCTCCAGATTGCATCGGGACTGGCAATAGTCTCACCACTCTTCTCCCTGAGCATCTGCGGTGCTTACCTCAAAGTGCCACCAAGACTTGCCCTCGACGTCAAAGTCACGAGCGATGGCCTCGAACTCTGCGACAGTCATTTCATCGAGCGCGTTATAGTTGACAAGCGTTCGGCTGCCCGTTTCCTGGCTCCGCATAATGTAGCTGCTCGCTGCCGCGGTGGCTTCCTCGCGGTACACGCAGTGCTTGAAGCTAATGGCCGTGTCATTTCCAAACGACTGCACAACTTGCTGTGTCGCTCGGCTGTCCTGCTTGGGTAGGCATGCGACCAGGTGCAGGCGGTTTCTTGAGGCTGTTTGCCGGATACCCTTGTCGTCGCCGTGACGCACAATGAGCTGTTGGAGGACCTCTAGCGAGTTTGCGCCGTTGCCACCGCGTCTTGTTTCCAGACTGGAGGCTCGTAGTTTTGTGTCCTCCTCTGGATAGCGTGGTACGCTAAGTTGTGCAGACGAGGTCAGCGTCCGGACGACGTGCGCGGAGGGGGGTCCAGCCTTACGTTAAGATGGTGTCCATGTAGCACGCCCCGACCATGATGATGTCCATGGTTACGGTATTGATGTGCCCTCAATCTCTGCTGCAACGCCAGTGATGATGCAACGAGGCTTGGAATAGTCGCCCCGCGCGACTTTGAGAGATGCCGTCCGAAACCGGCTTCAGCGAACTCTGTAGTTACAGCCCTAGCACATGGATACAGAGACTATACGACACCACCACAGGCATTATGCTAACCAAATAGACATTATAACTTCGTTGACAATGCATGGCTCAACGCTTCGCGATTGTCGTTGTTAGCGTTGCTATGACGTAGCCTACCCTAGAGTCATATCTGAGAACGAGCACATTGAGATATGTACCTCACGACCGAGGTAATTAAAGGAACCATACCTATCTCTTTTGTTTTCATATAGCGCATGCGGAACTATTAGCTATTAGGGTTTTTCGAAGCCTTTGTAGAGGCTGTCTGTAACATTCCACGTTCGCCAAAGATGACCTGAACTATATTGTCCACGAACTCTACCAAGCACTTCTCAAAACAAAGCAAAAAACCCCAGATAATTCGTAAAATCATACTCTTCACATGTATACATCTACCAGCATATGGATACATCATTTAATGCCGCTTTCCTGCAACCAATCTTATCTACGAAGCCACGCAGATTGCCCCGCGTCATCACAAGCTTGGAGCTTTTTGGTGGGGTTCAATGCGACACATTTCGCTAGCTACGGACTTTGCTTCAAAGTCACACCTTTCCAGGCAACATATTCTGCACTGCTGATACAAAGAGAAATACCTCACCTCAGTCGGACCTTGCGACTGCATTAATCCGTGTCGATTTATACCAGGCGACTGCGCGATAGCTCGCGGGCAGCCCTTCCCGGCCAGCGCGGATCAAAGCAGGATGGAGGCAGACAAGACCATGAGCGAGGAGGACAACTCGAAAGCGACAAACAAACAGCCCGATCTGGTGTTTGAGGACTGCTCCGATGGTAGTGACGAGGACTGCAAGGCGGTCGAGGTTCGTACTTGCTCCGTATTCCACTGCGATTGGAGATCAGCAGTTGACGATGCGTGGAATTGTAATGCTAATGCTGCGGCAACGTGCTTGCCATAGGTTGTATTCGATCCCAGCAACCCATACAGACGAAAATCGTCCCTTGTGTCGTCGGAGCATCCGTCACGAAACTCAATCACCGCACAACGCAGGCAAGGCATGGTGCAGCAGTACCTCGAAAGCCAGCGACACGGCAGCGAGCCCCAGTCCGCGAAATCATACCGCGCGCACCCTGTTCTAGGCAGCGCAAGCTCCCAGGTCCACGGACCCATGCTTGCGCCAACGTCGACCCCGGACAACGCGTCGTTGGCGAGTAGCAGCGGGCACGGCACGGAGAGGCGCAATTCTCGCGCAGTCGTCGATCCCTCGAGCCTCGAAAGCGGCGAGATCGGCCAGTCCGATCAGCAAGACTGGACTCGCGAGATGCTGCGCAGCGCGTCCGAGGTCGACTTCATCGCCATGCAGCAGAAACACCACCAGAATACGACAGCGGACCACCGCGAGCACCCGTCGCGCATGCTCACCAAAAAGCAGCTGAGCGACATGGCTTGGGGCGTGCGGGAGCTGAGCAGACGGCTCAGCAGCATGCGCATACGGGTCCGGGTCAAGTCGATACTAATCTTGACCAAAATCTACGACCAGGATCTGATACCCAACACGCGAGAGCTGGCATCTTGGCTACTGAGCGTAGATCGCAACGTCAAATACACCGTGTACATTCAGGACAAGCTTCGAGACAACAAAAAGTTCAACCTGGAGGGGCTGATCGACGACATCTGCAAGAAAAACCTCGAGGCGGACCCCAGCCTGGACCAGAACCAAGCACACGAAGACATCAAGAGGAGACTGCGCTTCTGGGATGAGGACATGTGCCGTACCCGACCACACATTTTCGATTTCGTCATTACCCTTGGCGGCGACGGCACCGTGCTGTACGCAAGCTGGCTGTTCCAGCGCATCGTGCCTCCCGTGCTCAGCTTTGCGCTGGGCAGCCTCGGCTTCCTGACCAAGTTTGACTTTGAGGAATATGCGCCAACACTCACCTCGGCGTTTACAAAAGGCGTCACCGTCAGTCTGCGGCTGCGATTTGAAAGCACAGTCATGCGCAGTATCCGGCGAAAGAAGACTGCGTCCAAGCAGCTCGACGATCCGACGATAGGGCAGGGTGGCGACGGCGGCGGCGAGGGCGCCGCGAGCGAGGACGACGACGAGGACGAGCGACACAAGAAGCGAGATCTCGTAGAAGAGCTTATTGGCGAGGAGAGAGAAGACGCGCACACGCACCGACCTGACGGAACGTTTGAGATTCTCAACGAAGTCGTCGTCGATCGCGGGCCGAATCCAAGTATGTATTTTCCCTTGGCCGATACATACAAAGTGACTGTGCGGAAAAGAAGCTAACGAAGACGCTCTGCGCAGCCATGTCCGTCACGGAAGTTTTCGGCGACGACGAGCACTTTACCTCGATCCTCGCCGACGGCATCTGCGTGTCGACGCCGACGGGCTCGACGGCCTACAACCTCGCGGCGGGCGGCTCGCTGTGCCACCCGGAGAACCCCGTGATGCTCGTGACGTCGGTGTGCGCGCACACGCTGTCCTTTCGGCCCATCATCCTGCCCGACACGATTGTTCTGCGCGTCGGCGTGCCGTACGACGCGCGCACGTCGTCGTGGGCCAGCTTTGACGGCCGCGAGCGCGTCGAGCTCAAGCCCGGCGACTACGTGACAATTAGCGCGAGCCGCTTCCCGTTTGCGTCGGTGCAGACCGAGGGCCGGCGGAGCGAGGACTGGGTAAACAGCATCAGCGGCAAGCTGGGGTGGAACACGCGGCAGAAGCAAAAGGGTTTCAAAGAGTGGGATAAATGAGGGCCCAGTATGGGGGGGAAAGCGGGCGTATTTTGCACATAGAAGGGAGGTTGGAAGACATTATCTTCGTGCTGCTTGAGATATTAGGCGTGCGTGATGATTATTATAAGCCTGGGTGCCGACATCTCCAAGTACATACTCAATGCTGGTCATTTGAAGTAGATAAAGGCTATGTGACAGGGTTGATTCTTTACTACGTCTCTGGGGGTCGTAATCTTTCTACACTTGGCTACCTAGAGCTATTTATACCATAACGAAATGATCTAGAAGTATAGAAATTATTTCGGCCCTTCTCTTTATTTCTTCTAATACTCTGTGTTGAAAAAACACTGGCCTTGTTCTAGTACTAATGTCTAATTGTTACTACAGCCGAGTTTTGACGGGCGACGTATCTTTTCACTCATTTTGCATCCATAGTACAAATCTAATCAGCTAGGACGAAAGTTTAAATCTGGCCTCGAAATTCCATTCACGCCATCTTGTAATCTCGTCCGCCGTTCGAGACCATCTACGGCCACGTGATACTACTCCTTCAACGTTGCACAACACAAGTTCCAGAGATAAAAATTGTTCACCTCTCAATGGCAAGCCAGTCGGTTCTTTTTCACCCTGAGGAGCACACGAATATATTCAAAAGGGAAGTCTTCGGTTGCCTCAGCATGAATGTACTTGTAATCGGCAAAGGCGGCAGGGAACACGCCCTGGTGCGGAGGCTGCTGCAATGCCCATCGGTCCAGCACGTATATGTCGCGCCAGGAAATGGTGGCACAGCTGCGATGCATGGCGTGACAAACCTGGAGGGCATTGAAGATTATGCCGAGTTGGCGCAAAAAGCCAAGGAACTTGGCATTGGGCTGGTCGTCCCCGGCCCAGACAATGTCATTGTGGACGGCGTAGAAGCCGCCTTTAAGGAAAGTGAGTTTAGTGGTACAATTTCAGCGTTGAGATTTGGCACAGATGACTCTGTTCTGACATGGCTCTAAGAGCGAATTGCGTGCTTTTGTCCTAGCATGGCTGCTGCCGAGTTGGAAGGCTCAAAAGCTTACGCAAAGGCCTTTATGAGCAAGTATTCAATCCCGACGGCCCGCTATGAGCATTTCAATTCATATCCCGCAGCGAGAGACTATATGGAGGAATTAATTGAGAGAATTGTCATCAAAGTTGATGGCCTTGCGGCTGGCAAGGGCGTCGTGCTTCCGGAGAATCGCCAAGAGGCACAACTCGAGCTACGCGAGATGATGCTGGAGAACAAATTCGGGCCTGGGCAGTCCGTCATCATCGAGGAGCGTCTCCAAGGGCCGGAGATTAGCGTTCTCACATTTTCTGATGGCATATCCTTCAAGTCACTCCCTCCTGGGCAGGACCATAAACGAATTTTTGACGGCAACCGCGGGCCAAACACGGGAGGAATGGGAGTGTATGCTCCCGTTCCATTTGTCAGCCAAGCTCAGATGCAAGAGATTGACGAGACGATTGTCCAGCCTACTCTGGAGGGCATGAGATCAGAAGGTACTGTCAATGTCTCTTGGCGCTCGCTGCAAACCACGACGATACCGGGCGCTAACTTTTCTCGTCTTGGTAGGCCGAGCCTTTGTCGGAATGCTCTTTACAGGCATCATGTTGACGCAAGCTGGGCCCAAAGTGCTCGAGTACAATGTGCGATTTGGAGATCCCGAGACCCAAACAATGATGCTTCTCATAAAAGGAGACCTTGCAAGACTTCTCCTTGCCTGTGTTGAAGGCCGCTTGGCCGACGAGAAGCTCGAGCTCTTGCCAGGCTATGCCTGCAACGTGGTGCTCACAGCCGCGGGATATCCGGGCCCTTCACGCACGGGAGATGTTATCACAATTGGTGAGTGTTCCATGAGGCTGGCGGCTGCGGTTCTAGGAGGGAATATATGAGAACGCATGCTGACATTGGAGATTATCAGACGCCGAAGCGGATAGCACAAGGCATGCACAGGTTTTCCACGCAGGCACCACGCTGGCTGATGGAGCTCTGCGGACGTGTGGCGGACGAGTCTTGAGCGTGGCCGCCCGAGGGAAGACACTTGAAAAAGCAGTCCAAAGAGCGTATCGAGGTGTTGAGGCTGTGTCCTTTGACGGCATGTTCTACAGGAGGGACATTGCTTCTGAAGCGCTGCAAGTGTTGAACAAAAGGTAGCTACACATGTTTTCATGTCACTAGATGTGACATAGTAGAGGATATGACGTCGCAAAAAGGAGAGAGATATTTTAAGAATTGGGATTGACGATTGAAGTGCATCAACGATGATAGTGAACTTGTGTATTTAAGAAGAACATGAATGATCGGTCAAAATATTATAGTGACCAATTGAGTTCATCATGTTGCATTAAAAGAATGCAACCAATAGTCATGTATTTCATCATTATGAAGTATTACAACAAAATCGCGATAAAGTTTAGTCGCGGCGTGCTGGTACGATATCCCTTCTCTCCGGAGAATGTAAAGGAGCATAATCCACGCAGTCCCTCCAGGTGAATAAAGACGTAATTTGACGGGCGACTGACGGCAAACAATCATGAAATGTAGAATTTCATTTCTCATGCTGCGACGAAATGGCGTGCTGGTGCTTTTTACACAAATGGTCGACGGGTAAGTTGATGGCCAGTTGTGTGCATCGCCGACGACCTTGAGGAAGCGCCAGACATGGCACAGACGGCTCTCGACAGTATCGAATTTGACGCCAAGCATTTTCGTAATGATACAAGCCAAGTGGCATTATCCAAGATCAAGCAACTATGCAACGCGCCTTTGACATTTACAATCGCCCTGCCCTGTCGCCCGCACGCGAGCTATATCATGTACGGAGTAGTTCGTGCGATTTTGTAATTTCTAAGCTGTCCGACCCTCTGCAGCTTGGCGCTTAACCGCATGACCCTTGTACTTTTTTCCGTACCACGCATAGATGAGTTACACTCCAAACAGGCATCTACATATTTGACTCTCAGGGGGGGCCCTGTAGAAGCGGCACGGCTGAAAGCCGCTAAAGCCATCGCAGCTTTTAGTTGCACTGGCCACTAACGCGGCCTTCTGTTGCTACTCTGTAATTTCAGCCCAAGCAATTGATGTAACCGACTTGTCGTATGCCCCCCCCCCCCCGCTGGATCGTGTCTTGTGCTTCTTCACGCGCCCCTGTTCAGACTCTGCCATCATATGACATCTGCATAAAAAAGACACTTGTCACTCGGGTGAATACACGGTAGCCCAAAATGAGCTCGTCCACTGCCTCCGCCTCGGCTCTGCCCCCCGACCTGTTCGACACCACGACGCTCGTGTCGCTCACCGCGGCGGCCAGCATCGTCGTCGTCGCCTACGCCGCGTCGCGCCGAGCCCTCGCGGCGTCGACGTCGACGGCGCTGCGCTTCCTCTTCGTGTGGCACCTGGCGGACGCGCTGTGCCACTTCATCCTCGAGGGCAGCTTCCTGTACCACTGCTTCTTCTCGTACGTCGAGGCGCGGGCGCCCGCGGCGGCCGGGCTCGTGGCGACGCCGTTCAACTACCTCGGGCACGGCGCGTCGCGCGTCTACGGCCCGCAGGCGGGCGGCGACGGCAACCCGTTTGCGCAGCTGTGGATGGTCTACGCCCGCGCCGACCGGCGCTGGGCCGGCGCCGACCTGGGCGTCATCAGCCTCGAGCTGTTGACCGTCTTCTTTGACGGGCCCGTGGCGCTCTACGTCGCGTACCTGATTGCGAGGAGGGACCCCAAGGCGAGCTTCTGGATGATTGTGCTGGCCACGTGCGAGCTGTACGGAGGTAAGTTGGCCGGCGACGGGTCGCGGCCCGGCCTGGTCTGGCGGCGGGACATGATGAAAAGTGGTTGAGCTGACCATGTGTGTGTCTTTGAACAGGCTTCATGACCTTTTGCCCCGAGTGGCTCACTGGTAACGTAAACCTGGATGGCAGCAACTTCATGTACATGTGGGTGTACCTCGTCTTCTTCAATATGCTGTGGGTTTTCATTCCGCTGTATGCGGTGTGGTACTCGTACAACGACATTTCTCACGCGTTTGCCGTTCGCGCGTCGAAGAAGGGCCAGTAGGCGAGGATGTGCTGCCAGGTATACGTTCAATAGTGCTGCAAGCCGGAGATAGTCGATGTCGTCGGCCGCGACAAACGCGGGTGTGCGGTGGAAGCATTATAATCACATTCTTATGCAAACATCACTTCAGGCGAGAAAACGAATGTGCCAAAATATTATGTCATTGAGACTAAGGTAGGGTATTCATATCTCTATAGCAATCGAGAACAAGTCATTCCTAGCAATTTCCTTCGCCGCCGATGTGTTGATCGTCGAGCTTAGATCTGCTGCTTGTGGCCCTCGGCCTTGGCATCGTGGCCAGACTCCTTAGCCTTGTCGCCGATGGCATCCTTGGCAGCTCCGAGGCTGGATGGGATTGTTAGTAAATGTAATATTATCTTGGTGTGGACTGTGAGAACTTACCGAGTGCCGACGTTGGCGTTGCTGTCCTTGGCAACCTCCTTGTTGGCCTCCTTGCTGGTACCGGCGGTGGCCTTCTGGACCTGCTCGGAGACGTAGTTGGCACCCTGCTTGATGGAATCCATTTTGATGGTTTGGTTGGTGATTTGAGGTTTGGAGTTGGATTTATTTGATTGTAGAGAAGTAGTTGGTTGGATGATAAAAGAAGAAGTGTGCGAGATCTGGGCGCAGAGATGGGATATATATAGAGATGGATGAAATGGGCAAGTGGGCTGAAGGCAAAGTGAGAAGGGTCCCGGAGCAAAAGGGTCCGGATTACCCCTCACTTGCCATTACGTATGTGCATTTTTTCTTCTTTGGCCATTCATTCTCGCTTGTGATACTGGTGACTGGGCGTTCCTGTCCGTCAAACGGGCGTTGCTGCAGCTGCACGCCATAGTCCTGACGTCATGTGTAGGTATTCTTTGGCCCAGGGAGACTTGTAGGCAGCATCTGGGAAAAAGGGTTGCAAGTGGCTGCAGAGCGGCAGGGGCAGAAAAAAAAGAAGCTCGTGATATCCACAGAATAGGCAGCTTGCCAGCCAATGTGTAGACGACGAATCGACATTGTTGCCGTGGCCATCTTGGAAATGCCATGAACCCGTCCTGCAGGTCGCACCGAGCCACAGAAAGTGGTGGCCGCGGGTGGCACGGGTGGGTAGTGGCGCCACAGTGTGGCACAGAAAACCCACAGCCGTTTGCTGCTGCGCCTTTCTACTCGTCTCCTGGCTCGGCTCATGACGTACCAGCTACCTCACCAAGCTCACCAGTAGCCATCCCGCCACTCATGACGCTGCACCATCGAGATGGTACCGGAAACTTGCCTCCGGCCTCTGGGATCATCTTGCCCGCTTCCAGCTTCAATGAGGCGTCCATGACGGCGCCCAAGAAATCTAGAATTGCCCATGTGCGTCGGGGTGCGCAAAATGGTCAGCAGGCTCGCTGTTTGGGGGGCGATTTCTGTGCTTTGCCATCTGCTCCATGATAATGCCGTGTTTTCTGCAGCGCGTCGGCTTTGCTTGTGAAGATGGATCTTTGCCATGTGCGATTCAACCAAAATACGAATCGCGAATATCTCAGGGTAGCGACATTCTAACACTTAGGGTTGTGGATGTTTGTAATTAGTTTTATTATTAAAAAAAGAACCTGTTAATATAACTATCATTATAGTTTCATAATTAATTCTAAATTGGTTTTTAGTTAAAATATATTCTCTAGTATATTAAAAATATATTGAACTATAATATCTAATATTTCTTATAGAACCAACTGTACCTGCCTTATACGCTTAAGTACCTAGAAGATATATTGATTTAAAATAAATATATATACATATATAGTTCTAGCCTATCTTTCTGAAAACTAGATTTCACCTGCGGATACTTAGAGCTCTTTTACACTGAAGCGACATTTGAAAAAAAGACCACGACGGCGAATGCATTTACAACGCATGTGGTTCAGCGCTAGGCTCCCGCCAAAGCTGCAGTCAAGAATAGAGCACTCAACATGAGAGGCATCGCAAATGTAAGAGCGTGAGTTGATCTCGCGAGTGCTTTGCATTATTTGAGTGGCCACAAGAGATTCGCAAACGATGCACGGAGGTAGCTATATCGTCGGCCTATTGCCCTCCTTATTTAGTGAGCTCTTTCTTAGCATGCGGTGTTGACCAGACTCTAGTCCTTTGCGTGTTGAACGGTCTCATGACAGTTTAAGCCAACACCCAGCCTCTCATCAGCATCAGCGTTGGTAACGACGTGACGCCAGACAGCAGAGCCAAGACCCAACCCATGGTTTCCCAACCAGCCTTTTCTCGGATGAATCCTGCCAAAAAGGGGCCAACGACTGCACCGCTAGCGAAACCGATGTTGGTGAGGCCGAACGCCAGCGCCACTGAAGCTCCCTGCCCAAACATGCGCGGATTCTGTCGCCCTTTCTCCTCCACTACTTTCAAGACCTCTGTATAGAGCGGAGGCATCGTGACCGCGATGCAAGCGCCGACAGGTGTGAGAAGCCCGCACAGTAGAACTTTATGTCCAATGGTGTTGTGCCTGACAAATCGCAACAAGGACAAGGCTGGTACCAAGGTAATGAGAGCACCGGCAGTAATGTACCGGCAGGCCCGCGGATTCTTGTCGATAATAGAGCCAGCGATAGGGCTCCAGGCATGAGGCACGATGAATTGAACAAATATAAGCCCTTGACCACTCTGCTTCCAATGGAAAGTATCTCGCACAAACAGCGGAAGAACGCTGTCAAAAGAGCTTATGATGACCGAGATAACGAAGCTGACCCAAATGGCGGCAAGAGCTCTGGGGGAACAGAGAAGAGTCCAGACGCGACCGAGCATGTGTCGACTTGAGCTGTTCTCATTGCCACCGTTGGCAATCTGTTCATCCATCTCCGGCGGTTTCGTTGTTACTCCAGCGGCGTTATCCTCCATGTCTCTCTCCCTTGTCGACAATGTTTTGTCCGTAACAGAACGACTGCTAGCAAGCCATCTTTCAGCGTGCTTCTTTTCAATCAGAGCCATTCGAAGCACGAAATCTAATCCGATGAGAGCAAAAGCCAAGCCAAACACGGCATAATAGCCTCCGTATTCGTACAGTGCACCGCCGAGCAGCGGGCCAGCCAACAGGCCGACGCTACATGCCATTGTCGTGTAGCCCACCGCCTTCCCGACGCCGTCTGCACCGACAGTATCGGCGACGAGCGCGTTGCCCACCACCCAGACCACAGCTGAGGCAGCACCTTGGAGAAACCGTCCCACGGCCCAATAAGCGACGTTATTTCCCGCGCACAGCAACACCGTGGCCAATCCAACGCAAAAAAAAGGCTGTGAGATACGGCCACCGGCGCGACTCGCATCTGTCGGCGAAAAAGCCCCCGAGCGGTGACGCAACAAGAAGACCAATGCCAAAAAGGGCAAGAAGCACCGAATTCCATGTTTGGACGCCGGCGGGGGACACGACGAGACGGCTTACCAAGGCCGTGGGCGTGACCGGCACGACGAGACCGTGTAGGAAGACGTCGGTGGCTCCTGCGAGAGAGAGACAACAAAGGTCACGAACTGCTTTGATGACCTGAGACTCAGACATATCGGTCGGTCGGCTTTGCGACGTCTGTATTGACTAGCCAGCCAGTTGGAGGTTTGCATATCGGGAGCTGACAAGTGCTGCAGAGGTGATTTATACGCCCAAGAGTTTGCTACTGCTTCGAAGCCCGACTGAGAATAGGAAATTGACCGGAAGACTACTGCCGATTGAGTGTCTCTGACTTTGTTTTATGCTGCCATTTAAATATATGTCTTGGTACTGTGTGCGCAAATTGGAAGCAGCTCGGTCGTTGAAAACCCAGGCATGCGCTAACCGTCTAAAGCTCGCCGAGAGAGCCTCTGGAGAATGCCTCACGAGACGAATGGCCACGACCAGCACCGAGCTGGGTTGAACGTACACTGATTTGAACTTTTAAAATTCATGCAGTTATTGATCTTGTAGGTTAGAGTCGCATTGTTTGGTGATGTGGCGGGCGACCTTTCTCTACAAGTTTACAGATACTAGACATGTCCCACAGCTCGCTCCCAAACCGCAACTTTGAACTTGTCCTCGACCAAGTCCTACATCGCCCTAGCTCGTGAGTCTGCTCGCAAGTACATCTATTCGAAGATGGCGGCACGTATGGTCAAAATCACGCTGCTCGGTTGGCAGACTGGTCTTTTTTCGGAGCAATCATTTTCAGCCGCGCAAAGTCTTTGGACAGTTTGCTGATCATGTAGGGGCAGGCCGTGACAACTATTCTGATTTTTATCCTACCTTGCAACTAATCACTTGCTATCCTGTCTGTCTGTGCCTGCTGGCCGCATCAAATCAGTCATCAAATCATGCTAGACCCATGACGCATTAACCGTCAAGATACCCGACTGATTGGCTCAGAGCCGTCCATCTACGTCCTTGTACATCGTGTTTATGCCCGGCGCCCTCTGATACCACATCATTCCTCTCAAAGGCGAATAACTGCTCTAATATACACTTGCACAACATCGGCATAACTCAGCACGTGTGGCGGCTGCATTGCGGGCTTCGGAACCGCTAGCCTCCTGTTTTGGCCTGCCTGGTGAGCCAAGAGATGGCAGCCTGCTTTTGGAGTGTTTATGCCTGCACGCCTTCCCAAACATGGTGAATGATTTCATTTTTTCGATCCTCGTTTGATTGCTGATAGGCTCGCCGACAACCTCCAGCATCCAGGCAGGCTCGCGTACCCCAGAGCAAAGATTGCGCTAGGACAGCCAGCGTTAGTGGCTGCTACGTTAAACTTGGTTGATACCCGCCCTGCCTCATCGCTCTCATCAATCGTCCGCACCTGTGCACGGATCTCGTATCTCGAACGTGTGGCTAGCGGAAACAATGGTGCTGCAGGACAAAATGTGTTCCAGTAGACAGACGTGTTTGGAACCAACTTACCACCATCGACGCTTCACAGTCTGTTCTGCTCCATCGCGGCGAACCAGCATCAAAGACGAGCGGCCCGATTGTCGCTCGATTTGAGTTTCCTAAAATTGGCCAATGCACTCCAGCACCCGACAATGTACCGGTAGCCGTCGCTCATCCCCCTTGCCTTATTTTCTGTGCTCTCTCTCCAACTGGCGAGGTGCAGTGCGCCTTCGCATCCAAGATCCTTGAACCTTGCGTGCTGGCTGCAGAGCCTGGCACCCGGCACTTTATCCGGCCTGCAAATCCAGAAACGGCCTGTCGAGTCTTGAAATGGACCACCGTAGACCCAGGCCATGATCGCGTGGGCCAATCCAACGTCGGCGCCAGCCGCCATCTCCAAGCTCAAACAGAATCGCCAGGGGCCACCACCCGAAACTGTAGAGTGTTGCATTGATGCTTCACACTGCCGCCACCCACTTTACCTCTCACTAGCCACTGATGTGCCAGAATATCGAAATCTGTTGCCCGCATCTCTCCAATCAAATTCCAGAAATGTAATATCGAGCCGTGTATATGCAGGCTCAAATGTGGGATGGGCCTGTCAAGCGCTTCAACACTATATCAAGAATACTATGACAACGTGGCTTGCGTGCAGGGCCGCGAAAGCCACCGTTAATCCTCTTAATTTACTCAAAGAAGAAAAGAAAGAAAAACCAGACGGAACTAGTCCATCTGTTTGGTAAGGCTTGTGTATTAGTCGCGGCTGGGGAGGACTCTGCCAATGTGCTCTTTACCCCAGTTCGCCGACGGAGACGAGGGGCTTCAATGGCACCTTTGTTACCACCCTCCGCGACTCGTGCTGTTTCTTGGACTCCCCCAGGAAAGCTGCGACCCTTTCCTGCACCTTGCATGCCAAGAGACCCAACGCCATGCGGATGCCTTGAAAATGCCATGCATTGCTACGGCGCGAAAAAAAAAAGCAATGGGCCCCCCTTCTCATGGGTGTGGCGCCGAGGGGTCGGGAGGTAACTAGCACGTAGGAGGCGTGTGTTTGGGAAGTATGCCCGACCCGGCAGCTTCAGATGCCGAAGAAAGCCCATTTTCGACCGTTTTGGGGTGAGGATAACGGCAGGAAAGGGTGCATACCCTGAGAGCTTGGCTTGCCGTTCATGCGTGGTGGACCTGGCATCTATGCGGGAGACGACTTGATCCCCGCGGGTCCCTGATTCAAGAGTCGCCTCTTTGTCACGTTTTGTTCAGGTGTTCTCTTCTTGAACCCATTCGTTTCCGCTCCCGCGAGTCTCATCTCTTTACTTGCACACCAGTCAAAGCAAACCAATCCGCCTCCGAGACATCAATCTTTGTCGACCATCAAAATCGTCAACATCTAGAAAGTATCAGCATAGGCGGTTCCAAGTTTGAAAAGTCAGCTACGACGACAAAGGAAAACTAAATGTCGGTCCATTCCGGTTAGACATCTGGCCAGGCCAGTGTGTTCCGTCGCACTCGAATCATCATCGTCGCCAGGAACGAGCACTTCCGTACACGAAAGAAGAAGGACTACTCGCAATTTTCGGCAAGAAAATGGACACTGAAAAGACTCACTCGTTTGACGTCAGAGCGGCTGCGGAGGGAATTATTGGCAATGGGTCTTTTACCACAGACTGGACTGGCTTCCAGTTTCAGGCCAACTCGACAAATGCAGTCATCAACGAGCTCCGATTCGCCACGTCCAAGACGGTACGGCAGTCGGCCATCATCCTCGCCAGCTTCAACGCGGTGGTAGGGCTGATTCTGGCCGTGGGAATCTTTGCAGACTGCTACTGGTCCGCCAAGAGAGCCGATCCCAAAATGAGATTCAGGTACGAAAGAGCACTCGATGTCTGGGCAAACGAAAACTTGTTGCAGCGCTGACCAAGCGACTAGAACATCCATGTACAAAATCATAGGACCCATGAATATTTTCCCATTTATTTTGGCGATTGGTATCATCGTTCAAGGAACCATCACCGCCGTCGAGCAAAGTAAGGGTCTGTCGGGACTGCTGATCCTTGGGTGCACGCCCATTTCCCAAGTCATGCTGCCCAGTAAGTGCCTCGCGCCCTCCGCCTGAAATTACAGATTGAGTTGGCTAACATTCTATAGCGATATTCATTGTACCATTTATTCAGCTTGTCTTTGGCGTGGAGACGACAGTGCGTGCTTTTAGACGACGGGCATTTGACAGCTTTGGCAAGTGGACAATCTCCGTCTGCGTCGCCGTGGTTGTAGTCTCGCTGGCTGCCACATATGCAGTCACTCGCGTGGTGCAGCCGCCCAACTTTTGCTTCGCCTCACTATTCTGGTTTGTGCAAAAGTATCGCGTTGCGTGCTTTGGCCTATTCGTCTCCGTATCCGGCAGTTTGCTGTTGGGTAGCAGCATCACGTTTGCAAGACTGTATAGAGGCACTTCAGGCGGTGCTATTGAGAGAATTGCAGCCTCGCGCATGGTCTACTACATGTGCATTGGCGCGATCACAAATGTGAGATTGATGTTTCGATCGAACCAGCATCCCCAGAATGAACGCTAACAATCCAGCAGAGCGTCGCGATACCATTCTTTGCCAGCCTTACTCTCCGTGACGACATGGAGGTTTCACAGCTGCGTGGCCAGCTTGAGATGGCCGCCATGGTGGCTACAAACCTGACGGCCTTGACAAATGGTGGACTCTACGTCTTCTTGCGTACCTGCCACAGCAGCAACATCGGCCGGAAAGGCTATTTCGAGATGGACCGTGAGAAGAAGCAGAAGCAGCGGGCGCAGACAAGGAAGCGACAGATGCGCAAGTCGCCCATGACGGAGACGTACACCAACCAAATCGAACAGCCGGTTTTGCCCCCAGCACGTGTGTATCAGCCATACTCACCTGCAGACACAAACCGCGAGAGCACGATTGCGGAGAGCCAAATTGGTCTCGCACAGACAATGAGCGGACCAGGATCACAGAGCGTCGAGGCTTCCCCGCGAAAGGTCCATACTCGCAAGGCGTCGTATAGCGTGTTCCCGCAGCAGCAGCCGCAGCAAACCCCGGCGCTGAACCCCAAGCCTCTGTCGGTCTTGCCCGCCGCTA
Organism: Akanthomyces uredinophilus; assembly: GCA_030778065.1. Classification (NCBI taxonomy): domain Eukaryota; kingdom Fungi; phylum Ascomycota; class Sordariomycetes; order Hypocreales; family Cordycipitaceae; genus Akanthomyces; species Akanthomyces uredinophilus. The sequence continues at coordinate 94,593 of JAPFRW010000131.1, read as the reverse complement.
CATATACGCCGCCAACTCTGGCTCGCGGCGACAGCGCCGAGGTGAATGACGAGGACATTGAGGCCATGGAGATTGACATTATGAGACGAGACATCTCGAGCCTGCTGCCGCCGCCGGTGCTGATGCCTGGCTTCGTACCGAGCCACCAGCGGGACTCCTCCATGGCCTCCTCGGCGACGGTGCAGATTGGTCTGCGGCTGTCCAACGTCAACGACATGCCCCCCCGCGGCGTCGCGGGCTCATCCTACCTGCAGGAGCGCGCTCCCACGCCCCGACCCGCATCGTCCATCTACCCCAAATCCATCATTGCCCCCGCCGGGGGAACTGGTGGACTTGCGGCAGCGGCAGCGGCGGCGGCGTTGTGGGACGTCGACGATTCTCCGCGCCGCACGTCGGTGAGGGTCGGCAGCAGCGTCTGGGTCGACCCGGCGAAGCAGCTGCCGCCAGCACCGCTGCAGCCGGCCAAGGCCAAAAAGGAACGCAAGACGCCCAAGGAGCGCGAGAGCCAGATGCTACTCAGCCCCATGGTGTACAGCCCCGAAGGACCGGGAAACAGTACGACGATGCCGAGCCCGTCGGACAAGGATCCCCGAATGTCGCCGTTGGACGAAGCTGGATCGGCAACGAAAAAGCGACCATCGGAGTGGATTTAGTGTTTTTTTTCCTTTCGGTTTTGGAAATGAAGTAGGGAAGAACAGATGTGTCAGGGGAGGATAGAATGGTCTGTGGGACATGTACTACAACACTGTATCAGCTTCTTCTTTTCGTAGACGGGAAAATTGGATGCATGCACGGTAGGCTGTTATTTTTCGAGCGTTTGCCACGATTAGACGATTTATATTTATTTTAGTTTTCCTGTATCAGCGTTCAAATTCGTAAACGTGACTTGTCTTGGCTACTGTACATGGGGTATATATGCAAATTAGCAAGGTAGCGCAGCAGCGACGCAGCATGGCGTGACCAGCGTCAGGGTATTCACGCATAATGCTTCGGCGTAGAATGCAAAGAGGTTTCCGCACTTGAATGCATGCAATGCTCATTGAGACTTGGCGCCTTTCAGCTTGTTCTTTTTGGCCAGCCTCTTTTCCTCCCAGCGATCCCAGCCCGCCTCGCTGAGGTCCTCCTCCACGATGAGGTCACGGACGCGAAACGCGCGCACTAGGGGCAGGTCCAGCGCCTGCTCCAGCAGACCGGACCTGCGCAGCAGCGCCGTGCCGACGAACCAGGCGACGGCCGACAGGACGCCGACGGAGCTGCCGACGAGGACCTGCTTGGGGGTGTGGTAGTTTAGATAGATGCGGCTCCAGGCCGTGGCAGCGGCCAGGACCAAGCTCAGCGCGCTGACGGCAAGGCGCTCGACAATCCTGCTGCTGCTGTTTCCTGCCGCTCTCGACTTTGATTTCGACGTCGTCGCCGGCCGGTGGCGCACGAGGAGGACGAGGCTGAGGGCGACGCTCCAGAAAAAGACAAACTGGGCGTGGGAGCTGGGCATGCCGTAGCCCTTGCCGTGGATCTGGCGCGGGCGCTCCTCCTTGATGAGGCGCTTGAGGACAAAGTTGAGCGCCTCGCAGGCGAGCTGGCCGGCAAAGAGCAGGGCGACCTCGACCTCGCGCGAGGCAAAGATGAGGGTCAGGTAGACGATGCCGAGCGCCTGCGGGAGGAGGGCGAGGTATGCGCAGAGGAGCGAGATGCGGTCGTTGGGGTCCTGGCGAGAAGGGGTTTGAACGGGTTAGCGGTGCGAGGATTTGCTGGACTGGCATGGGGAAAGAGAAGGAGAGGGCTCACATAGTACACATGCGTGATGGAGAGCGACGCCAATGGCGCGGTGGCAGCGGCTTCGTCGTAGCCCATGGTGGCGAACGGCGGGCGGATGGCGGAGATGCAAATGGGTGGTGGAAACGAGGTCAGGGTCCTGGATATTCCGTAAATTATCGCATGCTGTGTGCCGACTGGGGAACCCAAGATTGATGACTCTGCAGCGATACACAGAAATAGGTGCAAACAAACGCCTGCCCCTCGATGGCTGGTGATGATGCTGGCAATGCAAGCAGGTATTTAGGCGGGAGCTCCCCTGTGGGGTAACATTGCTCCGGTGGTGCAGCGGCAAACCAACCAAAAGTGTAGCGCCTTCATCAGCCCAATTTCCAGCAGAAAAAGAGTCATACCGCCGTCCAAAGAGCGCGCCCGACGGGACCCCAAACGAGAGTTGTGCACGGAAAAAATCATCTCTTTTCCTCTTCCATCTTTACACACTTGACACAATCACCACATTTCGCCTGCGATTCTCATCCCGCTGGGTTCCGCGCGACGCCAACTGTCATAACCGTGGTCTCCTCACGCCATCGCAAGCTGTCGCCACAAAATCATCCTTCTTCTAGCGTCTGTCCAAACCGCCACCTCGCCTACAGAAGCTCTCTTTTCATGTCCGGATAGATTGGCCATACTTTGCACGAAGAAAGAAAGAAGAACTTCTGCTGCCCGAAACCTTGATTCAAAAGGCCGAAAGCACCGCGGATAATGACGCAGTCGCACAGCATACACTACCATGGATCCCACAGATGACAGCGACGACGTCCGTCGCACAGAGCTGGAGGCGCTCGAGGCCATCTTCCCGGAGCTGCATCGGCCTGAGGGCGCCGATTCGCCGTTTACATTTGAGCTCGAGATTCCTGTTGAGCTCGCCGAGCCCTTGACGGTCACCTTTCCGCCGGCTGGAAACGCCGTCGACGAGGATCAACCATCGCACAACGCCCAGGCCGGCACAGCAGCGGCAGTGGCGGCAGCACCACCGCCGCACCTTGACTCACTGCTAGTCTCACACTTTCCGCCAATTTCCATACTCATCAAGCTTCCCGATGGCTACCCGGAGTCGTGCCCTCCGCAAGTCACGTTAAAGACGACGCCGCAGTGGCTGCGCAACGAGACGCTCTCCCGCATGGAGGAGGATGCGCCGCGGCTCTGGGAAGAAATGGGGCGCGACATGGTTGTGTACACCTACATTGACCATATCCAGCACGGCGCTAATAATGTCTTTGGTGCCATTGGAGCCGATGGCACGCTCACTGTTGATTCGGAGCACAAAGTCGCCGTGCTGGATTATGATATCAAGGCAAAGAAGGCTGCGTTTGAAAAGGAAACATTTGAATGCGGCGTCTGCTTGGGTATGTTGAAGTTGCGACTAGCTGACCTTGTTCCTGCGCTGACGACGCATATACTCAGATCCGAAAAAGGGTACCACCTGCCACAAAATGATAGACTGCGGCCATATTTTCTGCGTCCAGTGTCTCTGTGATTTTTACGGAGATGCCATCAACAGCGGCGAGCTTCTCACAGTGCGATGCTTGGCGCCAAACTGTGCCAAAGAACGAGCGGCCAAAAGCCTTGCGGACGCAGCTGGTCGCCCAGCCAGGAAACCAAAGACTTTCATCAGCCCTAGCGAGCTGCTCCAGATCGGTCTGTCCGAAGAGCTAGTCAAACGATATGTCACTCTCAAGTACAAGACGGAGCTGGAGTCGGATAAGAACACCATCTACTGCCCGCGACAATGGTGCAACGGCGCCGCCCGCTCCAAGAAGCACAAGAAACCACAGGGTCTGGAACTCGTCGACGTATCAGACCATGACGATGACGATGATACAGAGGTCGAAGAGGGCAGCAAGAAAAAGAAGGCGAAAGCCGCCGCCAAAGCCAAATTCAACCCGGCCGACCTGCTGTGCGTCTGCGACGACTGCGGCTTTGCTTTCTGCAGCAGGTGCCTTCAGTCCTGGCACGGCGAATTCGTCCGCTGTACGGGAAAGAAGACGAAACAGGAACTCACCGACGAGGAGAAGGCCTCCATGGCATATCTGGAGCTACACACCTCGCCTTGTCCGACTTGCTCGGCCCCGGCACAAAAGACACATGGCTGCAACCACATGGCTTGCTCGCGCTGCGATACGCACTTTTGCTATCTCTGTTCCGCGTGGCTGGATCCCAGCAATCCATACAAGCATTACAACATGCAGGCCAACGGCAAGGTGACTTCCTGCTACATGCGCCTCTGGGAACTGGAAGGTGGTGATGGCAATGATGTGGGGCTTGGATTCGGCGGCGGACAGGGCCAAGCACCGGCACCTGCGCCAGCGCCAGCAGAAGAGGAGATTATTGTTCTGCCGCCTGAAGAGGAGGAGAGCGAAGGCGAAGAATCCGTCTTCGATGAGAACGGTGCCAATGACGACCCCCCACCTGAGCAGCTGCAAGCCCAGGAAAGACGGCCAGCTGTCGCGTGGGAAGCGCCCCTCGTTCTACGCGTCATGGATGATCCAGGCGCCCGCCCGCCTAGAAATGAAGCGCTAAATGCAGCCGCCGTAGCGCCTGCTCCAAGAGATGGACGTCGTGGCCGTGGCGGTCGCGGCGGCGGCAACAATAACAACATCAACAGAGGACCTCGAGGAGGCGCTCGCGGAGGCGCGGCAGGGGGTCGAGGCCGAGGCGCCCCGGCCGCTGCGGGACATGGTCAGGGGCGCCAGAACCAGCATGACGAGGGCCGCGCAAGACAGCAGCAAGCTCTACAAGAACGGCGGCAGCAAGACCAGGCGGTAGCAGAGGAAGTCAGGGAAATGATGCAGGCGCAAATTGAGCTGAATGAGCTGAACCCGGAGCAGGAGGCGTGGATTCGCAGGTTCGTGGAGATGGCGTTGGAGGATGTCGAGGACGACATGCACGACGACTCGGAAGATGATGAATTTGGGTTCATGCTGCGATAATCATGTGAAACGTATAGCTCTACGACGGGGCGAGGAAAGAATCATGGCATGGCACACACACACACACACACACACAACTCTCATCACTAGACTTGGGACTGCATATGATAGACATGGCATGACTTGGAATACCATTGATGACCGAAATGACACTCGTAATCAAAACGTGTTATTTGTCACCGACAGGACGGTATCAACAGCAACGGCATTTACCTTTTTCCCTTGGCGTGGGCACGAGGAACTAACGTCGGGTCTCGGCGAAAGTTGTCCGCCGACCAACACGTACGACATAGATCTATGACGACGTGGCTCGCGGTTGAAACAAATATGCTTAAGCTGCATGTTTTGTTGTTCTGCACCTTGATATTTTCATTGCCTGTCGCGTCTTTGATCTTTTCATCATGGCGAGTCGCGGAACGGAAAACTGGCGAGCAGGCAAGGCGGAGTCGATCTGTATCAGAGTCGACTTGAATTACGCAGGAATCTTTCGTTTCTTTTCAGAAAATGAAACAAGGCGGAAAATAAACCCTATAGTGCAACGGTGAAGCCGCGCACAAAATTTATTTGTTCTGTTTGTCGTAAAATAGGCCGTCGAGGTCACAAGTCCGGAAAAACAGCCACCAAAGGCAACGGCCCTGGTAGCTCAGCAACTCTCTTTTGTTCGCCAGGAAATAAACAACGATAGACTTTGTCTTCTAATTTTTCATCCTTTCATCTCACACTCCTTCTCCCTTTGCCCGCCTTTCTTTTGTTGTCGTTTCTATTCAACCGAACTCTTTGTTCCCATCATGAACAAGGCACAATCCGATCCTATAATATCAATACCGGCGTCTCCTTCCTTTTGTTTGCCACGTCTCTCCCTTTTTGAGAACACTTTTAACTTGATATCGAAATCATGAATCAAAATCGGCGGATCCGCCGCAGGGCCGCCAGCATCGACGACCTCTACGCCCATCAGATGCTACCCCAATTCCCCGTCCCCAGCGAGACCGAGGACCAGCTCGTCGCCGGCCTCGGTATTATCCTCGATTACCTCAATCACGGAAATGGGGAGCCGGCGCTAAACTACCTTTGCGAGCGCGCCGATCGCTGGACCGCGGCACACGGGTACGGCGTCGCGGCTGATGACTACCACGCCTTTCGCGATGCCGCCAGCGGCGAGGGAGCAGTCGTCGCCACGGCAGTGCCGCAGCGCGTCCTTGACGTGCACCCCAACTTTTTTGATCTGGCTGAGATCTCGTGGTTGCGACTCGACTCTGACCCGCTGGAGCTCGCGCGCGAGCCGGACTCGGACGACAGTAGCAGCGACTCGGACCAAGGCTACGAGGATGATGATGTCGATGGCGACGGGTACGAGTCTGACGCTGTGAGTGTCGAAGGCGACGAGTTTAGACTGCCGCCTAGCATCGAAGACTACAGCAGCAACAGCAGCAGCAGCGAAGAGTTTCCGCCGTACGAAGAGCCTGTGCTGTCACTAGACCATCAGCAGCAGCAGCCGCAGCAGCAGCCAGAAGCGGCCGCCCTTCGCTTCGCGCAGCGCTGCGACCTCGAGCGCGAGACGACGGCACTGCGTCTCATCGTGGACCGGCTCATTGCCCACCCCGCAGCGTCGTCGTACTCACACGAGCAGAGCGCCGCGGCCATTGCCCTTGCATTTGGCCGCCACGGCGAGGAGATTCGCATCCGCGCCGTCCACCTGCTCGACTCGCCCGTGCTCTACCACATCCCCGAGCTGCTCGCGCACCTGGCGAGCCTGCCTTCCGCGCTTACCTACGTGGAGCAGCTGCGGCGCCCCGGCATGCTCGTCGCGAACGAGCAGGCCGGCCAGCGGGCGTCGGAGATGGGGGCGCGGTCCAGAGGCACCCAACTCATGTCGCCGCCGCCCTCTGACGGCGGCGGCAACGACGACGATGACTATGGCCTGCAGAGCCCCGTTCACTCGCCGTGCTTTTCGTTGCTCGAGAGCATAACTGATGCTAACACAGCTACCACGATCGCCACCCAGCCGCCGCCACCGCCATCATCGTCGGCACTCAAAAGGTTGCGCGACGTTGAATACAAACTTCGCGACCGGGACTATCAAGAGACACAAGAATACGAAGAGACTGATCTTGGCCCCCCTGCAAAGCGTCGTCGAGGACCTTGGAATCTTTGGGGCTTGTTCGCGCGATGAGCGACCAAAGAGACTTCTTTGTCCAGCCGATATGATACATCTTTTCTTCCTGACATCGACTTCCTTATTTTGCTCTGTAGAGATGAGTGAGAGAGTATGAGAAAAGACACGCATATGAGAGCTCGTCGGCTGTTTTAATTTGCTCCGATATCTGTACTCTGAATCTGGACAGAATTGTGCACGATGTTTGGGGCCAGCTTTCCTTCACTCCTTTGCTTCTGGTCGGGATATCGCAGGCGTTGGATGTTTTCTTGCTTTCTACAGGTTTTGATAGGACTAATATCTACTTTTTTCCACGTTGAATTTGTGCTTCACGACGCTGGGCCAGCGCTTGCCATGTGATGTCGTGAATATTCCTATCCTTCTGCATCGGCCGATAAGACTGCGGTATTCTCTCAAATAATTACATCCTTTTGGTCCAGCTATAAACGTGGAGAAATCTTGCCCGGGCTACGACAGCTAAATCGGCAAAGCTCATTGCGCAGCCAGTGAAGCCAAGTCCGACCGAATGAAAGCAACATCGCGCACGCTGCAATAGTCTATGCTGAGATGGTGTGATCAAACCCATGTCAGAAGATGCAGGCAATATCACGTATAGTATCGAAATCTTCCCCTGCACCCACAGCATGACTGGCATGGACAGTACCGCCAAGGCCCTCCAGCCTGTCTGTGCCAGTCACACTGGACACACTCTAAATGCTGTCTGGAAAGCTGCTTGATGTGGACGAACTGCACTAATATCACGAATAAATGTATCCAGAGGGCGTATTTACCGCAGTGAAGAAATAGAAGACATGCAAAGATGTAGAAATACACTTCAGCGTGGACGGTCGTGGATCACGAGGCCTTGTGTTGCCAGGGCCGGAGACAGACACGACAAAAACCCGGACAAGGAGGTGTTTTATTCTGGGGCTAAAGAGATATGAAATCAGTCTAAAGTACCACAGTAAACGAGTAGCTAAAGACGCCACACCCGGTTCTACTCTACATATCTGCCCCGAACTACCGCGAAGATGGCGCAGGTGACTGAACTCCTGCATGCAGTTGCGTCATTGCCCCCCCTCTTCTCAGCTTCACCCCCCACGAAGCCAGAGTACGGGGTTCTATCCAGCAGCTTCTGTAAGACTGTGTATTTACAGCTTGTCTATGTGACGGGGGGGATTTAGCCCACATTCTGCGTGAGTCTCCGGTGGTCGATTGACATCAAGCTCAAGGCAGCTGCGCCCATCGCCGCATTCACATCCCCCACGCTGCGAGATGTGCGGCATCCATGTTACACAGCATCGAAGCCGCGACTCTGCAGTGCTCTCTCAAAGTCTGGGGTGCATATATCATAGTTTCATGACTCTGATGTCCCTCCAAGGCGGTGTTGTTGTACAGCGTTTCCGTGTACTTGGTATAATGGTCATGCGCAGTGATGAGATACCACCAAAACAGAATCCTCCGACGAGCCCGGCAACAGTAACCAAGAGGACTGTGGAGAGACAGCCGTGGGGTGACAGAGAGCAGCTACAGTGGGCTTTGTGCCCTCGTCTCTCCCATCCGTTCTCTCGGTACCGTGATCCCATCCAATGCAACGTCTGCGGTCAAGCAGGCACAGAAAAAGCCAAGCCCGTTCCCGCAGCCTCATGCATAGGGAAGACACCTGCACGCAAGAGTGGTTTCCTCTATGTTGACCAAAATGATTTGTTCTTGAGGAGAGAGATGTGGTGCAGAAGATGAGGTGTACGCACGAACATGTGCCGCAACAGGGGACCTGCGGGCGTTAGTTACTGCTACACACACAAAAAAAAGGAATTATATATCTACACAACACGCGCGTGCATCGGGGGGCGTGTCAAGATTACAGAAGACAAAAAAGCAAAAGCCCGCCGAGCACAATCGTCATGGCCATGTGCCAAGGTCACGGCGACTGCCCACCTCCCCCTCCAACCCCTTGTCCTGTCCCCCAACTGTCCAGATTTTGCTCCCATTTCGCCATTTAGACTACATACGTAGCCTGGTATATAGTAAAACAGGAGAAAGAACTTTTGTCCCCCTGTCTGCCCCCTCGCTGCACTCGCTTATTATTCTCTTACCGCATTTCTCATGCGGGCGCGCCGGGCACAGGCCATCGACCGGCGTGTTGGCCAACAAAGTACCAAACAATCCGGGCTAGCCTCACCGTTGATGCCGGCTAACATACAAAGCAAAGATTGAAGCACCCCTTAGCTCCATCTCACATCACACCGCGCGCCCACGATAGATTGGCCGTCAGCGAGCGGGAAGGAGAGCGGCATGGTCGGCCGTGTCATCATCATTCAGCAGGCGGGGAGACGAGATTCGAGGGACAAAAAAACACAAGGCTGCATGTCTCATTTGTCGGGTCAGCACCACAGTCCTGGGTATGCCTCTCTCGGTGTGGTTTTGCTATGATGATAAAACTCGTCACCGCACCCCTCCCGTTTCCCCCCAGCCATCCTCTTTGTACCTGTACCGGCACTATCCGTACAAGGTACGAATAGTTGTAGCTGATGTTCTCAAAACAGGTAGCGCCAAAGCAAGCATTTGCGCCTGGGTTGTGTGATTACAGCATGTTTCGCTCCTTCTTCATCATGGGCACAGAGATGACACACTTTCAATGCCGACTCTGGGTTTGGCTCTGAAGTCTTGCTTGAGCTGCATACTTTTTTTTCTCTCGAGCATATTGATGTGCAAAGCAATTAGTGTCGTGCCGATGTTTAGTGGTATGGACTCGCTAGTTTGGCTCCAGAAGCGTGCATTTCTGCAGGGAGCTCGGTTCGGCTTTCGCCATTGTAACTGCGACCAGGGGTTCCTTGCCGCAAGGCCATCGAGTTTACAATTTTTGTGCCACTTGTGTTTATTCATGTGGTTTTTGAAGAGCATGTTCACCAATACCTTCTCTACCGAGGTGACACGAATCGCGTCTCGTATTCTTCAACATCAACACCTTCACGTATTTTCGCAGCAGGGATAGTATAGCCTCAGAGGAAATTGCTGAAACGTCGGTATACAAAGGACCAAGTGAAAGAGCATCAGATAGATTCTTTGCTTGCCTTTGTGCAAAGGATTTCTTGCCTCGGCGGCCGGATCGAGCTATTGCTCCGGCTTTATGCAGGGATTCTGACGAGACATCCACCCCCCACGGTACCTAAGCGATAAATTCTGAGCATTGCTCTATGATTTAAATTTTTTCCCTCATTCGAGTAGATGCCTCTAGTTAGTGAGCGGGAAAGGCAGGGGCAAGCGCCGCCAGAGCAGAATCTTGCTCTAATGCGGCGCAGAGGCCAGTGGACTCGTGTGTACAAGCCGCCCAAGTATATTCTCCTATCGCTGCCCCTGTGGCTGCAAATGGAAAAGAAGAGTGACAGGGATTGGCCTAGCGATACCATCACTTTCATGTATCCGTACGTTGACGCAAATGAAAAGTGCAGAATCAGCCACTACTCCCCGGAACAAACCGGCGTGTTGTCGACGACCCCGGAACAGGCCAAGGACATAACGAATGAACGTGCTCCTCCTGCGTCTTACTCGTCGGCCAACATACGTATGTCGACACGTACAATCAAGACTTTACAGTGCTTACAGCCCCCTCCCTGTGTGCGCCCGACGTTCGTGCCCCAGTTGCCCAGGTGCAAAACGTATTGTGGTGCGTACCAGTACCAAGAGGGCCCCTCCTCGCCACACCGAGCAATGTAAATTTAGTTGACCCTCCCCCGAGGTTGCAGAGTGGAGCGCCTGCTGATGTCTCGCTTTCTGTTCTACCGTGGTCGTGGGGACAGACCTTGTCCTCGTTCTCACAGGCAGAGCTAGTTCTGCAGGCTAGAGTGAGAAGGAGGGGGAAGGGCCACCTGAAGCAACCGGTCTCTTTTTTCCCTCTACTGCAGCTCTTTTTAGCCAACAAATGAGGGAGGGGAGTAGAAAAATCTCAACATGGGTGTGAGCATAAATTATGTGATCACAGTGGATAGATACGAAGTTCAATAGAGCCTAGCGGTGTATACAAGCTGTACTTGGCAGTGGTAGTTGCTATTATTCATGGCTTGGAAACAGGAGCTGTCGAGCTGTGCTGGTACTGAAAGCCGGAGGGACTTTGTGCAGTCGCGGAAGAGTTGCAAGCTAGACTATCGCGATGACTAGTGTCTGTAATAAGCTAATAATAGAGCACTGAGACTCACACATTCCTCTCGAGTCAGGGAACCAGCCCTTTGCGGCAGACTGCAGCCACAGACTCGACACTACCCCTCCCCTTCGTTGGGCCAGGCAAAAAGGCCGCTAATAAACGGTGATTTACGTACACAAGTCCAACGACAGGCTCGGCGTTGAGGATCCCAAGTCAAGCGTGCTTCCTCTGGTAGCGCTATTTTGTGAGTCGCGCTATAAATCTCCGCGGACTTGATGTGCCCTGTACCTGTTCGGCGACCTTGATCAGGAAGGGCAGCGAAAATAGCAACGAGTCAACGAGGTAGAAGGAACATTTACCAACGAGGAAGTTCGTTATAGACCTGTCAAGTAGATCAGCGCGGGCGCTATGGTTGAAAAAGGAATTATTCTCCGGCCATCAATATCAACAGAGTTTACTAGTCGCTACGAGTTTTGGACGACTTTCCGATCTAAAAACGTTGACGCCTCCGAATCGACCAAAATACCTGCTTTTGATTTTTTTTTGCCCCATTTGCCTGATTTCTCTTCCTCTTCTATCAAGTAGCCAGGAGTTTCACAGCGATCGTTCCGGGATCCGGTAGCAAGCCCACACTCCGGACACATCCCCCAGAAGCAGCAACTTCTCCTTTGGACGCCAAGCAGGTTTTGACGATACAACGGTGTAGGTTTCGGTCTTGCTCATTCGCTCCTGTTCCTACGCTAAACAGGACCTTTTATGGCACGTTCCAGGTTGTGCTCATTCTGCTTCCCGTCATGACCTGATTTTAATTAATTTATTTCTTGCTTTCAGTCTTCCCCCGCAGCTTGGCCTTTTTTCTGGTCCCGTTTAGCTCTCGGAGCTCTGTTTCCAGTTTCAGATCTAGCCCGTTCCTGTCCCGCCGTTGGGCAAGGGAAAAAAAAAACTCTATTCGCAACAAGACCAGCCCAAGCATATCCTTACAGCTTTTCTTCCGGCTTTGGACATGCATACCCCGGAGTACAATTTCGGCGGACGCCGGTCACTACGGAGTACAATGGGCGCGAAACCCTGTTGTGCCTTCGTCTTTTACCGTCGCCCACCCCCTCCCCCAGTAATCGTAGACTGCCTTGGCATCTAGGATCAAGCCATCTATTTCTTGTGCCCGGCCGCGCCACCCGCCCACATCTGAAGTTTTCCGTTCGGCCCGTTGCTCAAGTTTAAAAAGGCACTAGAAAGAGCAGAGCCTTACTGCCAAAGTGTTAACTGCAAGCTTTGCTCTTTTCTCGTACATGGTAAAGACACGACGATTATTCGCCACCGTCGTCGGCCTCGTCGTATTTGAGAAAAGAATGGCAGCCAGCAACAAGAAGGGAATGATCCACTGCCAAGCGACGCTCCCGGCATGTGCTCAGAAATTCTGGGCTAGAGATGGTTCATCTACTACCCGCGCGAATTGACACTGCTCAAGCTTGTTGTGCTATGTAGCTGCGATACATGTGTACCTGAGCAGGGGATGCTTTGCCGAGTTTGAGTGCAGAGGTGAGGCCAGACCAGTAGAGCTTGTGCTCTGCACTTGACCGAGAATAACGACTTGTGTCGCACTGCCTTGTTCGTATGCAGAGAAAAGATGACCTGATTTGACCTGCCTCATGCTCTTCTTTGTCTACGATGCATATGAGGCTCAGGAATGAGCCATGGCCGATTTGATTACTGCAAGCACATGCCCCTGGCACGACCCTGCCCTGCAAGACAGACTCTCTGCGGCGACTAGGAAAGCCCAATACTCCTCAGGATCCGCTGTAACCCATGATGGGTATGCAGTTCACATCGATTACGGTGTTTATGAAGAGAAGCTCGCACACGATCCCGCGCTTGACAAAGACATTGGCACCGTTGCAATATGCAGCTCGCTCCAGCTCCACGCCCAAGTTCGAAAAATGGACACAGAGATCCTGCGGGCTATATGCCGTACTGCCGCAGCAACATCACCAAGCAGGGAAGATCAATCCCCCACCTAGTTCGGGCAACCTATCACGAATTGTGTGAATATTCGGCGCTACGTCTTCGTCTGCGCGTTGGACAGAGAGGGGTGTGGCGAGTTTCTCAACGACCTTTTCTCATTCTGCCAGCGATATTATCAGTAGTGTCTTCTACAAGAATAGCAGCAATGTATTATCCGTAAAGCGTCATGCAACCCGTGGCTTCCACACAGTGTGCCAGTAGTCTATTTGCTACGCCAACACGCCTGGCACTTTTTTCTTTAGTGCAATTCTCGTGTCTCAGTTGACTTGCCCCCCCCCCCCCCGAGAGAGGCAGCTTGTTCGCCACATTCAACACACACCCACACGCTTCCATCAGACCATCTACGCCTATTAGAAGGCGCTGCTATTGTCATGGTATGTCGGAGGAGGTGGTGGTGGTGTGCTGTTTGTGCAGTCAAGTTTCTGCCAATCATGTGTGGTGTGTGCGCCAGCCCAGCCACAGACGTAATTTGGCCAGCCTCTTGGCGCAGACATTGTGAGGCACGTTTCTCAACGATGGCACGGGCGAAAACTTTAATAGGGATGAGCAGTCTGTTGCACGAGAGCGTCTGAATGAAATAGCTTTCCGACGGATCAGCAAGTACGACAAGAGCGCAGCGGGCGAGATCTGGTGGCGGCGACAATCTGTAGCTCAGAGGGGCGTAGGACGCATTGACAGCGATCGACGATGGTAGCCCTGCTGGTCAAAGTCAGTCTCACTACCCGAAAGATGAGCCGTGTTTTGATATCGAGAACCAAGCGTGGGGGTATCGAACCTGAACTTGCCGTGCTTCAGGACGACACTTGTCTCTATCTTTTCAACCGCATAGCTTTCCGTATTCAGTTGGCGTTTCAACATCGTCTTGTTGCTAGTCGATGGTCTAGACACTGGCGCGGACCCTCTTTCATGGATATTAGCTGGGCAATTAAAAAGCACCGGCCACGAGGGGGGAAAGGAATGAGGAAGGTGTACAATTTGCCATTCCTTTGTCCTTGCAATCTGTAGGACCAAGGGCTCAGCAACATTGGCGCTGGGCTCACGCTGCGAAAGATGGGCACAGCTCTAACATGAAAAGGGCAGGACCTTTGCACGCTCGGATATAGCCGAGATGAATGCATAACAAAGCGAAAGTGAGAAGACTAGCTTCCTTTACGCAATTCATCTTTGTCTTTGCAAAGTGCTCACTTACAAATTGAATTACAGCGCGCTGGGAAGGAACCAGTGCGAAATGGTTAAGCAGAGTCAGGAAAGCACCAGCATGGGATTGGGCCAATCTCCGTCAAATGAAAACTAAATCAGCGCTGCAATGTTTCTCTATGTTCGGTTCTTGATCTTGAATGCCATGATCTCTTTCTATCCTGCTCCAAAGGGGCTCTTTGAACACCAACACTCCAACGTCAACCATGCAAAGTAACTAGATGCCTGGGTTTCATGGTTCCAAAGCATCTTGGACACGTCTTAAGATGGTGGTCTAAGACTACTGTGTATTTGGCTGAGAATATGCTGTCTTGTCTCCCCGCTCTTGCACAGAGTACCTTCGCCACATATCAATGCCACGCTGTTCCTGGACCTCGCAACGCTGGAGCTTAAATTCCGTTTTTCGACTCTGATTTGCACAACATGCAGATATTAGCGTCTGTATTTCGTCGGGTCCAATGAGCTGCACAGCTTCTGATGTCGTACGGACCGCTAAGCGCCTTTCTCAGTCATTAGCAGAAGATTATTATGCATGTCACAGACTGTACGTGCAGATCCCAAGCTCCAGTAACAGTGCATTGACAGGAGAAAAGTGCTGTATCTCTCTAGAATGCTTGGCATGGCTACCTTATTACGCACGTTCATTTCGCGGGGTTGCCCCGGAGTTGTGTGCAACATCTTCTCCGGTACGCTTCCATAGCTTCGTTGCTCCGTCTCTTATCCAGTCACCAGATGTCCCTTGGGCCTTCATCTCCCATGGGTCATGCTATGGTCTCCTACGTCGACATGTTCGCATAAAGACAGGGACATAACAAATGGGAAAAGCTTCGACGTATGAAGCCAAGATTGGCCAAGTAACACAGCGCAGTGTAGAACGTGGTTCCAATGCGCGCCACACCACAGAGCTCTCAGTGCCCTTTTCTTTGTCCCAAAAAAGCTTGCACCTGCTCTCTGGGAGAAGTGCTCCCACTGGATTGGGAATTTTGAATTCCGGACTTCGGCGTCTGATCGTTGATTCTACACACAGACACCGCACCACATTACATCAGAGCAAAAGGTGCTCCGCCCAGCCCACCAAAGCGACCCTTCTCTTTTGCCGAAGAAGAAGAAAAGAAGCAAAAGAAGACAGCTCGAGTCAGAGGAATAGAGTTTTTCTTCTTCCATCCGGAACAGAAAAACAAGCACAAACAGCCATCGTCAGTGTGGATCGCCAAATGGGACAGATGTCGTGACGTTACCTTGGGGAGGGTCCATGCCCAAGTTGGGCTTACACAGTCCCGAGATCCAGAGGCGTGCCGAGAGGCAAAAAAAAGCAGGGAGGAACTCTCTCCAGGCGTTTTCCATCCCCCTCCTGCGCGATCCTGGTTCACGGGCCAAGGGCCGAAATGTGACCGACCCTGAATCCTCCTGACCCAGCATGACACCTTTCAACTTGTTAGTGTCCGCTTAGCGTCCGTATCTACCAGCGCCCATGACATTGCCTCGCCGTGTCCAAACAGTCGAGCGACTCAGTCGAAACCTTGCCGGAAGTTGACACTTCCGCACATCGCAAATGATGGTCAAAAAGGAAATGAGGACTGCGATCCCTCATTCACTTTGCCTTTCCATGGCCCGCGCAAGCCTCCTGATGATTTATGCCTCATGCCCCTTTCGGTGCTGCACAGGCCATCGCTGAATTCATGTAGATAGTCTCCCTTGGGCATGTGGCCCAGCATTGCGCGCTATGTGCCTATAACGTGCTTACTTGTACACGCCACTTCCTACAGCAATCAAATCTACAAGCTAGCGAGATTGTCCTGGACTGGCTCCCTAATTGCAGGGAAAGGACTGCCTATTTTAGTCGGTCGATTGAACCGTGGCGGAAGAGCAGAGATGAACCTGCCCTATGCCGCCTGATCTACGGACCACCCAACCGTCGCCTCGGTATCAAGAAATGGGGCCTTCCTGGCCGACGTCTGAGAGCCAAAAGGACGCTCATCTCGCCGATAACCAAGTTACTGGTAAGAGTAGAGGAGAGGAGAACCGCCACGAGTTGACATGTTGTCATCTGGGTGTGATCGCCGGAATTCACTCCCCTCCTTTACCGCTAGACCCCGTTCCCCGCGCGCACCGTTGCTTGCGCCACAAGCAAGCCATGTTCTGATTTTAGTGCGTAAATCGGGTCAAGCGAAGCTGTAAATGACGAGAATGTCACAGGCAAACAAAGCAATGCCTTACAGTGCCGTCCAATACCCGACGGGCTCGTACATATGGACCAGAAGAGGTAGCTGCAGTAGCCCGGCCGAAACGTGTCTTTTTGTGCACTCCTTCAACTGCACTAGCTTGCCTAGATTGAAATGGTCCGGACAACAAACATATTTTGCTCCAAGCTTAGTTTACGAGCACCCGCTAAGTAGGCAATCCCATGCTAGACAGTGAAATAGCTGCTCGCACGGTCCACCTAAAGCGTGCCAAGTCCTTTTGCGGTCTCTGGGAATAACAACCTTGGAAAAAATGTGAATTTGAGTCGCTACTTGGCAACAATCATGTGCGCGCGTGGACGCCGATCTATTGACCCCAGGTTATAGTTTCCTGCCCGCCTACGCCGCCTTTCGAAAGAGTGAATTGGCTGAACTGTATTTGAAACCACCCGGGGTGTCTTCCACTCGCTGAATTGCGAGGTTAGACCTGTCACGGCACACGGCTAAGCGCTGACGATGTCGACCGTTGAAGCTCTCGGTGTGTCTCGGAACTTTCTTCTTGTGCTGCACACCAACTTGCCTTCTTCGGTTTGCCACACAGACAAATGAGCATGAGCTTGAGGACCCTCCACCCAGCGGCACTTACGCTAGCCAACCTGCCACGGTCCACAGGGAAGCTCTATCCAGGGTGTGGGGAGTGATTGGCTGAAGTAACAGAGACGGGCACAAAGGATGACTGTAGATGGTTAGATTGTTCCACAGCGCCTTGCCTGGTGCAGTAGATGATAATCAATATACCAAATTGCAAGACCAAAGGTCTGTGCGAGGAGAGGTGCGATCGTGCACTGGGCGGGAACATGGCCAGTCCCCCAGTATGACAAGAAGCTTCTTGGGTTACACCCATCTCCAGTGCTACAGTGCTACCAGAAACCGCCCGGCTAAAAGCGTTGGAGGACATATGTTCTTGAGTGATTCCGATGCGAGAATCGAGGGCACACAGTAGCGACACTAGATGATTTGACTGCCACCTCGGCGACGAGTCTGGCAATGCAGATGTCTAGGTATTGCGTCGATATATGTAGGACTGTAGATC
This sequence comes from Akanthomyces uredinophilus, assembly GCA_030778065.1. Classification (NCBI taxonomy): domain Eukaryota; kingdom Fungi; phylum Ascomycota; class Sordariomycetes; order Hypocreales; family Cordycipitaceae; genus Akanthomyces; species Akanthomyces uredinophilus. The sequence goes on along the minus strand of JAPFRW010000131.1, from coordinate 77,060 downwards.
TCTCGCACTGGGTACCTGTCCTGAGACGAATCGTTGCAAGCCTTAAAAAGGCACGGTAACGAGATAATGCGTTTCCGCTGTGAAGAGAGCCAGGGTTCAATGTGAGAAACACAAAGGTTGGTGACGGATGCATCCTACAGCTGCCGTGCAATGAAGCCTGGCGGCTAGATTCCGAAAGACGTTTTAGCATTCACAGCATCTGCTACGTTAAATTAGTTATTACTGTGTATTGTTGAGGCGCCGAGGTATCAGATGCGACGAAGAGCATGCAAGCCATACGCCCGGGTGAGGGCGCAAAGATACCGTCATTATCTGAAGGGACTGGCCAGGTTGTTGAGCGAATCAGGAAGGAGCTTCCTTTCCGATTTGTCAAAGTAGCAGGATTGTTGTGAGCCGGCGTCGTTCTGAAAGGATGCTAGCCTTCAGCGCCGAGGGCTAAATTTAGTGCACCTTGTGGTTGGTGCCTCTCTGGGCCTTGCCGGAAACGTCGATAGAGTTCTGCTAGCCCAAGGGCACTCTGGCAAGTAGCACAGCGGTTGTGAAGAAACATGCCACGCTCTGAGCGCTGCAGGGAGGCAAAACGTGCTGAGGACCGAGCCGTTGCGACAGGAATAGCACATATGGTGAGCGACCTGGTGCATTTTCTTTTTGCTCGAGGGCTACTCTTTCATTTGATGAATCACATAGTATCGTATTCAGCCGTTCTGTTAGTCGGCCCTACAGTCTGGTGAGCACAGATTAGGGTTTGTCGGGTAGGACAAGATGTTGATGCCGCAGCCTGGTCAGTCGGCGTGGAACGCTGGTTGACAGGTGGGAGGAGTAGGCAGACAGTGTGCAGTAAGAAGATCTCACAGCGGGCAATACGCCGATCAACCCCTGATGGTTACATCGCAGAGAGTGCCACCCCTCCCTGGAAAGCAACTGCCGTTCAGAGGTTGTATTGGTGGTAACTGTGGCGCCCCAAAGACGATTCCTTGCTGTGAGGTAGCATAGAATCGTTGAGATCGAAGTCCCAAGCACCTGGGGTGCATCCCGCCGCACGAGTAATGTCCGGCGAGGCAGACGGATGCTAAATACTCAAAACCGAAAATAGAGAAGTGGTGAAGATGCAGACTGAGGGATTTTTGGGGCATTTCCCACAGCCGAGGGGCGCAGCGTCGGACGCTGAAAAAACGAAGCTCACTGAGCGGACGCGCACCGAATCGAGAGCAAGCAAGCAAGCAGGACTGGCAGAGATACAGAGAGGGCAGCGACCGGGTGACCTGACGGAAAGACGTGAGAGCAGATCAGGACGGCGACCGTTCCGGATGCTACAGTGGGGGAGGTCCCTCTGCCGCGGTGTGTCGATTGGTGGTCTCGGAGACTCGACTCCAGTCCCCAGACCCAGGCAGGAAGTGCGGATGGCGCCTTCATCGGCCAAGGACGGGGGCAAGGGGGCCCTTTGGCTAGCGTGCTCGTTGTTCCCAACCAGTACAATTTCGTCGTCGTGCCCCTCCTCCCCACTGGAGGTTGCGGTGGTGCTGCCGTGGTGCGTGGGCGCTTCGGGTGCCCGCTTCATCACCGCAATGCTAGTAGATTGGATAGGCTGCACGGATCAGTACGCTGAACGTGCCTTGCTAGTGGCAGTGATACGGCGGGACGACTTGCCAGGCTTACGGACAGATGACTAGGAAAGGCTAGCTCGATGAAGAGAAGAAAAAATAGGCGAGGTATGAGCATGAGAGCATATGCGAAGAGCGCAGCGTGGGGCCAGTGGAACACGCACAAACGCAGTTCTCATGCCACAGTGGTGATGGTGATGATGAATCTGAACGGGGGAGTGAGGGATAGGGGGGCCAGGTGGTACAGTGGCAGGGCTGTGGCTTGGGCCGGCCGCGAAGGCGTTTGGGGTAACTACTGGTAGATGCAAGTAAGCCGGTGCGCCCCGGAGCTGCCAGAACGGCCAGGTAGCAGCTCCGGGTTTACCAATTGACAGTAGCGCTTCTTTGGAGCAGATGGTATGCGGCAGGTTTAACCCTTCTTCTTATTCCTCCTTTGTGATTGATAACTACTACCAGTAGACCGACTCGCGGCCGACAAGGAGCTCCGCCGGCAATGCTACCGGTCATCGTGCACAATGTGTGGGTAGGCTACGAGGCTACGATTTCTTCAAAGTGGTGTGTGACGCCGCAGCAGGCAGGTCGGTCACAAAACTCGCGATGCATGGGGCCACAAGGGCTACAGGGGGCTACAGGGTGTGCAAAGGACCACGCTAGGTTTTTCTTGTGCCTGCTGCAGTGCTGCCTGCCCACCTGCCCTACAGGGCAGTTGGCAGTGACAGGGTGACAGGGTCGGCGCACGAGCAACGAGCAAGATGGGGTTCAGGTAATAAGTGAGTGGTTGAGTGGTGAGTGGCACAGTGGCTGTCCGGGTGGCTCTCGCGAGTGCAGCAAGTCAGCACTCGTCCTGGGCAGGTACTTGTGCTACAAGTCCCTTCCACCCCCCTGCCCGGTGCAGCGCAACAAGACGCTAACAGAACGGCCGCTTGAGCACTGTCCAGTCAGCGTGGATGGCCGCAAGTTGTGGCTTGACTGAACGTCAAGCGAGTGTAAGCCACCATCTCCCACAGGAACCCTTTTCCCCCCCACGACAACAGTTGCTGGCACACGTCGTGTCGATGCAGCCGTTGATTCCGTGAGCTCCATGTGCCTTGGGCTGCTCTCTTTGGCGAATGCTCCGGGATTTTCTCCTGTGCTCACTGGCACTAGTGATGCTTCGGCACTGGAGGCCTTCAAAAGCATCACTGGGCTTGATGGCGAATGGGGTGACGATGCAGTGCGGCGCAGACCACGCTAATCAGCTGCCAGGCCCTAGCATCTCCCCATCTCGTGCTGCGGAAGCCGCAGCGTAAGAAGCGGCGAGCATGATGAGATATTTATTCATTACCAGTAGGTGCCGTCTCACTGTGGAGAATGCCGACGTCCAAGTTGCCAGTACTGCTCGCCAGTGTCATGGGCAGCACTCGGCGAAAGCGACAGCCATCTTTGAGCATATGTTGGTGGCAGTGTCGTCTGCATGGAGTCGCAATGTCACAAGTTCGTCTCTTCTGCAGTGCTACTCTGCATCTTGTGAGCATCAAAGATAAGTCATTGCGGCTCTGCTGCTGTTGAGTCAGTTGCAGCGACAGCCGTAGGCGCCTTGTGTGCCAAAGAAGCTCGCAAGCGACACACAGACACGGAGCCTTCGTCCAGAAATCATCGAATACTGCCAACGTACCGGAATGTCTTGAGCGGAACCGCTGTGAGAGTCATTAGTGCCACGCCGCCCCCAAGGGCGATCCCAATAGGTTATGGCGGACCGGCTCTCGCCCCTGGTGCCTCATAATGGTGCTAAAATCTGTGTGCCTCCAACAGTCCCACAGCGTCCGGGCTAAGAACAGTGTTAATCTTCCACTTGCACTGTGCGACCGCGGGGCATGTGTACGCTAGCAAAGAACGCTACAAAAGTCCAGCAGGGCAAAGGTCAACAGTCTACTAATAACCGTCTGCCACTCTGCCACTCTGCCTGCTGGTGCAGATGTACCTCATGGAAGGCGGCCTCAATAACAGGTGCTTTGGCGGTGCCACCAGTAACCTTTTCAAAGCTCATGATTTCGACACAGACCAGCTCTCCTTTCTTTCCGTACTGGTCAAGTATCAGTATCGCTTCCGCGTAATTCCTCCAGCCGAGTGATGCTCATTAATGCTCCAGGCTACTGGTAGTCCCCACGGAACTATGTGGGCCGGAGCATAATCCTACCGGCGCTGGGCTCAGGAGCCCGTCCTTCGCGCAGAGTAGCCCGCGGTGCTCGAGGAGGTTGTCTATCCGTGCAGGACGATTACTCCCTTGATTCTGTGATTTGCTCATCTCATCAAGTCTTATCGACAAGTACCTTGTTAGCTAGTTAGATAGCTTGACGAACTGCTGCATGCATCGTCCACCTAGGCCGACAGTCATCTGCCACAGTGCCATCGAACCTCTTGTGCCACCCGTTGTGGCTAAGACCGGCAGCTGTCAACAGTTTCCCTCGCCAGTTTGTGCAAACGCCAGGAAGCATTACAAACAATGCCCGATTCAATCTAAACAACCCATCGATCCTAGAAAAGAAAATGACACTGAAACACTACCTGCACAACCAAGCTGAGATACGAGAGTGACGCCTTTACCATGCGGCTGGGGCTTCTGCTAGGCTTGCTCGGGTTCATTCATGGCAGGGCTTCCCATCTCGCAGTCTGCCAATACCGGAATCGAGACTGGCTGGACTGAGACATCCTCCGCTTGCCATGCCTCAAACCGCCATTCATGTTTCTTGATTCTGCGAGAATGACCTGATTGTTCCGACTCATTCGCCAAGTACAACGACGAGACTATATCGGAACGCCGCGCCGACCAGTGAAATTTGGCAACTCACGTTTCGTTATTGGCCTGACCAAACAGGAGATCCTCTTCCTAGGGCGTGTATCGTCTCACGCTGGCAGCTGGTGCACATCGAGAGCGGATTGCTGGTCGACCCCTCGTGCCCACAAAATTAATCACAGACTCTCTGGTCTAACTAGCCGCTCCCTTGAGCTTCCAAGCTCAGAGAGAAAATGCTTGCACGGGTGGGAAAGTCGACCGAGTAACACGTTGCCGTGACAAGGGCGCCGTATTGGAGTTGAGACTGATCCGTAAATAGGCACCAACACCCACGGAGACGAGCGATGCTACGCCCATCAGCAGGCACTCGGAGTCATTCTCCTGTCCGGAGACAACCGCCCACGATTCAGCCTACCAGCGGACACGAGAAGCAAAAGCGACCAGTCAACCGGGCTATTTCTGCACCCGATGAAGATGCGGCGAAGCTCTGCACCATGTGGCACACCATGTCAGGACAAACTGGTTTCGCTAATCAGGCCCGACTCGCTGCTAGCAATGATACGTCGCCCCCGATGCTTGTCCCATGTCCCAAAAATAGGTGCGTGAATGCCGTGGCTCGGCATTCCGGACTTGTTCTGGTGCACCATTCATGGTCCATGGCACCGCCAATGAATAGTATTAACAGCAGCTATTCAACGCCAGACAAAAGACCCGTGGCGTTCAATCGTCGCCCCCACTCTGCAGCGGCCTCTCTAGTGCCTCCGCTCATCTCCACCATCCAGCAAACAGTCCACCCACATTTGCAATAGCGCCGGCTCTTTCGCCATGATGCTGTTTCTCACAAGCCATCTGACACCCTCTTTGACCGTCGCCTGACTGGTGAGCACGACAGTCACCTCGCATCACTCGCTATTCCCTGGTGTAAGCGTTGCGGTCGGTTCAGTAACCGACAAGGCAGGCCGATCCATGGCACTTGTAATCATCAGGCCCCGCGGTGGACCGGCCATCTCGCCGTCAACACTCTCATCACGCATTCCCGCTCTGAGCTGCTGCCCGCAGATTGATCCAAACATGCCGTCAACGCGCTCTCTTTCGTGCACCGGACCTCCTGTGCAGAGACTAGCCTGAACGTGCTGATCGCGGCTGAACCATGTATTCAGCGCAGACCAGTTGCGGCCTTATAGAAATCCAGCTCCAGAGTGCTGTCTACATTACAGTTCATGCAAGGCGCCAAACCGCACGTCTTGACACACAGCAGACAATCTCCTTTCTCGCAACCTTTGGTCAATGTTCTCCCTGTCAATGTGCGACTGGCCTTGTTTGGGGCTCACTAGTGAGCCGCTCACTTTCTGCAGGCGACAGAGATGTCGACCAGGAATAGGAGGCCGAAGAGATAGCCTGGCGACTGGGTACGGCTCTCTCTCCCACCTATCGCCTTCCCACTCCGCACAGTGCGCTCACATCTTAGTCTTGCCCCAGTGAAGGATGCCCACAGCGCCCCGGCCGGCCTGAACACCATCTGTCCTGGTGAGAGCGATTAGTTCGTTCCTAGCCCGACAGCGCTAATTGCAGCTCTGTTCAGACTAGTCGAACTGCTCCGAAGCCACCGCGAGATAGGCGCTATCCATCACCTGGGACAGTGTGACCAAGACGTCAAGTCCCGGCAGACACTGCAGATATGGCTTGCTAGAGCAGGGGCGTGCCTGCAACGCGCCCCGCCTCCAGAATGTCATTCGCTGGTCCAAATCAAGGTCGCCCACCACCCACTACCCACTCCTGGCCTCGCTCTCCTTGTCGCTCATTTTGTGCAGATTCAGCCTGGCACGCCTGGATAAATTAAGCAGCGTTGTACTGAGGCTGCCTCGCCCGTTGTTCAGTCATAACCTGTGCCACTGGCCCAAACGTTAAATCTCATCGTGAGCGTTCGGGAGCTAGCTAGCTTGCTGCTGCTGAAAAAACATGCGCAACGTTGCCAAAATGTTGTCTCGGTTTCACCGACATTCACGCCGTGTGCTGGGTTCTGGATTCATGCGCCGCCTCTTGCTTCGGCCGAGTATTAGTGTGCTCAAGGACGGGGGTCCTCAAATGAGCAGCTTGATTTCTGTTCGCACTTGTTCGCACCTCGCTCGTCACTTTGCCTGCTGGGCCCAATTTATTTTCCTGGCCTACTGGTAAATTACCATCGTGGCCGGTAAAGCACGAGATCTACCTCCACCACAAGGTCCATACGGACCACCACCCCTTCCCACCCCCGTCTGATTCTCGAGCACACCCTGGCTGGACCAGTGGTGTGCTTGTAGGAGTACAATGCCGCAGAGTACCAGTACTCCGTTCGAACAAAAGTACACACAGCAGACTGCCATGGCCTCCCCACTGGCAAATGGACAAGGGGGCTCCATCAAGGCCACCAGACTGCTATGATTAGAGCGAATGGCTGGTGATTGAGAGTTTATTAGCTCCCGTTCCTGGCCGTCAAGACCATCCCCTCCAAACTCGATCTCCGCCACCCGGACACACTGCCGGCCTTTCTGTTGGACACGCCCCTTCACCATCTGCCGTGTCGTTCTTGGACTGCGGTCCCATCGGGCTCCATTCATGCAGCGAGATTCTACAAGTACAAGACCATCCTCTTTCGCCCCCAACTTCACCCTTACTTGCCTTCATTGCTTCTTTCGCCATTACATTCATCTTTCTGTTATACACTGGACTATTCTGCGAGCAAGTTGCGCAGCTACATTCATCTACGCAAGCAACACTTTGGCTTATTGCCTTTGCTCCTCCTCTCTGCCATTTCAAGAGTCCTTCTGTCTCCTGGCGCAGCATCGCAAACCTCCCACTTCTATTCAAGATATGCGCCAATAATGACCGCGACAGCAGCCTATCCTTCAACCATGACTGACCTAAGGGGCGACGTCTCCGGCTCCCACCCGGGTGTTTGGCCCAACTATGGCGCCTCGCACCTGTCGGGACGTCTCGGCAGCTCTATCGACGCTACCTTCCCCTCAGCTGGCGTTCGTCCTCGCGCTGGCCAGGACCACTATGCATATGGACGCTACTCGCAAGACGACGGTTCTACCTTCGACCGACCTCAGCCGACGCCTCTTTCGTCTTCGCATCAAAACTACCCTCCTCTAAAGAGATCCTTCTCCCAGGCCGAATCTCAGCCATACCAAGAGATAGTCCAGGATCTTCGCGACGACACTTCGAGACTGACTGTTAGCCAAGACCACAAGTTGCTTTCTTTCCGCCGCTCTCAAGACAAAAGCACTGTGGTTGATCAGCATGGTCGTGTGCAGCAACTTGAGCTCTCTGCTCAGCTACACGGGATGTTCTTCCTCTCGGAGATGCCTTCTGGTGCCAGTGAAAGCAGTGCTCTTCAACCTGAGTTGACTTGCTACCGAAGGAATCTCTTTCAAATCAGTGGATCTTTCGTCACGCCACGAGGACCCATTTCCGTCGTCAACGAGTCTAATGAGACTGTGCCCGTCACCAGCATGGAAGTCACCATCTCTGCCATCGAATCTGTCGATGGCAACCCCGTTCGCCTGATCGTCATCCCTTGGAAGACACCGCCTCCCAATTCGTCCGAGCAGGCACAGGGCCCCGACCAGGAGCCTCCGGCTCTGCCCTTAATTCCATTTCAAGATAGCAACCCCAACGCTGAGGGTGAATATGCAGTCTACCCCGTTGGCTGGCGTCGCCTGCAGTTCCGAATGTGAGTTTCAAACTCTGTCCGCAACGAATATCGCTTACTGACGGTGAAATAACAGTGCTACTGCCAACAATGGCCGTCGCAAGGAGCTGCAGCAGCACTTTGTCCTGCATCTCAAAGTTCATGGGACCCTTGCCGACAACAGCAAGGTGGTCCTGACTGAATCCATCACATCTCCCATCGTCGTTCGCGGCCGCAGCCCGCGCAACTTCCAGGCCCGCAAGGAGATTCCTCTTCTCGGATCGAGCGCTGGCTCCCGCGGCCAAGCCCTTGTTGAAACTGGCGTTGGTGTTATCGCGAGTGCTCTTTCTTCCAAATCGGAGAGCAAGCGTGGCGGCAGTTTAGACATGCAGGCTCCTCGATCTGCATTTACATTCAGCTCGCCCAAATCCACGGCTAGCCAATCGAATGCTCTGCGATCCAAGTAAGTAGATGGGTAACTGCAGGCCAATCTGCTGGAAACTAACAACTTCTCCAGCTCATACCCAACATGGAACCAGCAAACCGATTCTCTGAGCCAACTACCAACAACGACGACGATGGGCATGCCGAGCGTCTCTGCATTTGCGAGCGACAGCTCAGACCTCCCCCTAGCTACCTCATTAGCACCTTCTGTCTCTCTATCGCAGTACGCTCCCACCGCTGGAGCGCTCGCCACTGGGAACGTTCCACGTTATATCGACAGCGAAAGATCGCTAAAGAGCCCAAGGCATCACGGTCAGTCGTCTGTGCATGGCTCCATCTCCGCGTCGGACAGCGCCTCAGATTATCGCTACGGATCGTACCGTGCTTCCATTACCAGCGATGCCGGTACGATGGGCTACGCCTCCGAAAGCACGCCCGCTGCCACTCAACGAGACTATTATCCCTCATCTGGTGGCGCTTGGCCCCCCAACGCGTCAGAGCCTAACACAGGCATGCACTACCCGAACACTTCCGCCAGTGCTGCTCATCAACGCCCGTATGCCTTTGACAGATCTGCGAAACAGGAGGCAACGCTCCCTAATGCTCTCTACCAGCCTGGCGCTAAAGGCGCCTTTGAGTCGATGAGCAACTATTCGTGGAGCACCAATTAGAAGTTGGTTCGACTCGCGTTGATAGCCTTTTGACTTGAGTGTTACGTTTATACCATCTGGGCTGTTTGTTGTTTGAATGGCTATGACTCTATGCGGGTTTTTGTTTTCGTTGTTTGGGTGGTAAAGCCTGATTTATTTGGGACGTCTATTTTTTACTACTTTAAAACGGATGGCTGGGGACTCTTTCTTTTTTTCTGGGATATGTATGGCGCAATTCGTTTCGATGGGAGGATTTTCGTGTTTTCTTTTTTTATGGACACGATGACGGATTGTACACTTGGGAAAGTCAAATGCAAATTCTGCGGACGCTGCGTATTCTGGCGATCAAGAGCATGGAAGCCAGGACGGCGCAACAGAGGGGACTATACTGGGATACCTGAGGGAGGCTTTTCGTTTTTTTTTTTGTATCAGGAGTTGGTTGGCAATGATATCAATTCTCTTTCTTTCTTCTCAAATATCGTACATACATCTTTTTCTATTCCAAGACTTGAATATTTTCACTTCATATCATCTACCAAGGATGCATGTTTGCGCACTTCATCAATGTTGAACTCGCACAGAAATTACGACTAACGGCGTGTCTACGAGGGTCTCTTGGCAACTTCAGCTTTGATTGTTTGAACGGTGCAGTTTTGTTATTTTCTCCTTGGACAAGTCGAGCAACAACTAGCATGGCACTCGAGGAAGAGTGAACCCCCCTGCCACCCCTCTCTCCACTTCCCTCACGGTATGGCTTTACGTATGGACGCCAATCTACATGATCATTTTGTGTGCTCACCGTCTGGTGAGAGGAGGGCAGCAGAAAACAACGAGCAGGGGACCACAGCCGGCCTTGTCCCTTTTCAATGCGTTATGCCGAAAGTTTCTCCAAGACCCAGTATCATGCAACGCGGCCTAATGTAAGGCACTGCCAAAGCCAAATTGACGAAGAAAAGAAATAAGAAAAAAAAAGAGTCGAGCAAAGAACGCCCACATGGTGGGCGGGCGGAGCAGGCATTTTCTCCCAAAATGCAATGCTACACAGTCACCAGTATAGCGTTGCTTTTGGCCCCCAAACTGGGGCTCCGTCAATCGGACCACCTGCGCGCGAGTTGTAGTTCCATTTCTTTTAATCAATCAGCTCTCGGTAGCTAGCCCACCTATATTCCCCGATGCGATGGTTGTTATTATTTTGTCGTTTTCCTTTTTCTTGATCCGCGTGAATGCGCTGTGGCTATGTTGCGTTTTCGGCATCAGGCCACCTGGGCGATCTCGACCGCAAGCGGGACGTGGAAATGGATAGATTGGCCAGCTGTGCTGCACGAATAGAAACAGGATCTAAGCTGCATGGCCAAAGTATGTTTCCCCTTCCGTGGCCGAGACTGATTTCGCCTTTCCATGAGTGTCAAGGCATCGTTTCAATTATATTGGGAAAAACCATCATGTGCGCTGGAATGCGGCGATGATTGGGCACCTTGAGAGCTACGATAACAGCAGGGCCTTCCCTGCTGCACTCTTCTCGCGGCCTCGTTGGTGCAAGTCTGGCCATTTATCAACTGCCGTAGTCGAGTCAAATAGTGTGGGTTGAAACAATCTACGCATAGTTTTACTATTATCCGTAACGGCAGGTGGTCCGATGGGCGACCGGCTGGTGGAGCGAGATCGTTGTCCATTGAGGGCCCGGAAGCCTAGGTGTCCATGGAAGACATTTGCGATGGCTCCTCCGTCCTAGGGAAGGGTACAATGAAAGGATGCGGTAATCTCATATCCATTGTCAAAGGCACCTCAATCGATCGTCTAGTTGCGAAATCATACCTACCTACGTATAAGTAGCCTGGAAAGGGCGGGCGCGAGTATTTTTTCATGCCGCAAAGATAGGAGAGAAAACAAACAGCGAAGGCGAGATTAAAACACCAAGCAGTCATAATTCTGTAAGTTTTTTTTTTCAGCATGATTGTTGGCAGTCACCTGTTGGTGAACCGTTGCGTCCGCCCCGCGTATCAGTGGCGGGTTGTCCGCTGAACATGGGCGGATTGGTGGGGCGCGAGGCTACAAAAAAAGTTGCGACACCGAACCTCGACAGCCATTTCGCCAAGGTTCACCGACGACCCTACCAGCGCAAGACGCACAGCCGTCTCCTCTGCACGATATATATAGTTATTAGGCGCCATGTTTGAGCTTCCAGAGGCAAAGAGGTTAGTTCCAGACACTCTTTACAGGGCGCAGCTCTCCAACTTGCCAGCAAAGACACGTGCCGATTGAACACCTTTTTTTTTCTGCTCAGTGCCCCCATAACCGCGAGGACGGGCTGGATTTGCTGACATTCCGTCATTGATAGAGTTCGGCGCGAAGACCTGGGCGATCTCGACGACCCTGGCGGAAACGGAGATGATGCGCTTGGATATGACGAGGCGATGCAGGCGCGAGTGAATGCGCAAATAGCCGCTGCGCTTGGCCTAGATGATGACGATGACGATGAAGCCCTCAAAGATCATGCCGATTCCTGTACGCAAGATACGAACGCGGCCGATATCGACCCCAATGGCGAGAACGACACAGAACAAGGCTACGAGTTCAATCTCTTCAGCACAGCCAGCGCTGGTGGGTCGACCGGGCCAGCCAAAGTGATCTTGGAGGACGAGAATGCAGATTTAGGCGACGGCGCCTTTGTTCGACCGAGGCCTCTCTCCCACTACGCCGCCAAGACGCCGTCGGCTAAGCAAAAGGAGCAGTACAGCTACGCAGCGGTCACGGCCGACGACATTGTGCAGTGGGCAACGCAGCCATCTTGGGGCCTGGCGATGCCATGGAAGGTAATTTCGATAAGCGCGACGCGCAGGGCGAAGCCCGGTAACAACTCTGGCGAAGTTTTGATGGAAAATGCAGAGGAGGCCGACAAGAGGAAGAGGCCGGGCAAGAAGCAGCGCATCCTGTTGCGCCAGCGGAAAAAGACCAGGTCCCAGGCAGCGGAAGAGGCGGCCAAGAAGGAAATCGAAAAGGAGGAGCACATTAAGGATAAGAAGAAGAGGCTCAACAGGATAAAGAAGCTGAGAAAACGGGCCAAGGACAAAGAGAAGAAGCTCGCGAATGGTGAGGAAGCAGATGTGGCCGATGTCGCTAGCGACTCTGACAGCGACGAGTAGACACGATCTCCTCTACAGCGCAAAGCACAATCACAAAAACTTGTAAATATTAACGAATTTATGAACTTGGAATAGTAATCGTGGTTAGTGAAATTGAAAGCTACCTCTCGGGAATTTGTTTTCTCCCAATATTCTGTACTTCATTTACACAGCTCCAACCATCCCAACCCCACTAGCCAATGAGCTCCTGTGGGCGCAGCGACCGCACGAAGCGTCTTGCCTCCCCAAATCTGGATAGCTTTGGGCCCGCCAACCTAAAATCTACCAAACACGCGACAACATCGAACCAACGACCCAGTCTCTGGGACGGAAAACAGGGCTTGACGAATAGCATATCGGATTCGAGCTCTAGCAAGGAAACATCATATCACTATTCGAGGTTTTCTCTCATCTATTGACGATTGATGGAGCAATAAGGAGCGTGACGAATTCGACAGGTCCGTTTTCGCTGAGCAATCGGGCCTGAGGCTCGACAACAGGCACGAGGTCTGGTCAACCAAACAGCCATCAGCGACTTACTGGTCGGAGCCTCGAGCTTGCATTCGAAAATCTGTGTTCTTCCGTCGAATAGGTGGTCGGCTTCAAAGAGAAGCCTTATCTGCAGCCATGAGCTCGCCAGACGCTGCCCAGGACGATGGGCCGACCGAGAACCTAGCTTCTGCCGCGCCAGCTCCCATTACCTCTGTGATCGAGGTGCCGGCCGAAGACGAGCCGAGCAAGCCAGAAATGGACATTGATGTCCAGGATATGGGCCAGAGGACCGACCCTACGCTGGGCACAGAGACGACCGAGAAGCCCCCCGTCGCGCCGCCGCCTGCCGCCCCCCGTCCGATCTTACAACGCAATGCCATGCAGCGAGTCAACCTCGACCCATCGAATCAAGTTGCCGGCTCTACGACCCAAATACCACAGGCGCCGGCGCCTCCCCTTCCCACAGACTCGCTCTCCCTGGCGCAGCTCCGCAAGATAGTCAACGAGGTGAACCGGCCAGAGCAGGCCGCCTACGACTTTGTCTATGCCGACATGGGCCCGCACGCCGAAGAGATTGACGAATGGTTCCAGTATCAGTTCTGGCAGTGGGTGCGCCTCAGCTCCGCGCAAAAGGCGTTTGAGTGGCACTGGAACCAGGAGACGACCGACGGCGGTAGCAACGGCCACGAGGTGGCCTGGGAGGATGCGGACCACGACACGCGCACAAGGTTCGTGCAGGCGGCGATTGCGGGCGTGCAATCGAATGACGCAGCGCTGCGCTCAGCGTCGATTGGCAAACTAGTGTATCTGGTGTTGGGCCGCTGGGGAGACACGGCTATGCCCAACACGGCGGCGCCAGAAGACGAAGAGGGAAAAGACGGCGATGGCGCGACGCGGAGCAAGGGACCTGGAAAGTCAATTGCAAGTAATATGCAGCTGCATGCGATCAAGGCCGGTGTCGAATGCCTCGCGTCCCTGGAGGGCCTGCCGGTCGTGTGGGAAGCCTTGAGGCATGCATTTGAGCTGCAGTGGTCTGGAGATGCAACGCCCCCCCAAACCGGCGGCCAGGGTAACCCGCAGGAGCCACAAGACGAGCTGATGCATCTGATGACCATCATGTATATTGCGCTGCAAGAGGTTCTCAGTGACCCCGAAGACATGTCCGCCTCGTACGGGAAGCTTTTGGAACTGCAGCCGCCCCTCACTGAATTCATGATGACGGCAACGGTAAAATTGAGGTGGGACGAGCAAAACATTCTCCCGCAAACGCAAATGCTACTGCTCTTCTGGAAGTCTATCCTGCTCGTGTTTGGCGGCACCAAGGACCTGCAAAGAGTAAAAAAAGCCACCAGCGAGCTCAGCGAGAACCAAGAAAAACAGACAATTACTGCCTCGCCGATAGACTATCATGTCTTTCGTCAAGAAATCACCTCCAAGTATCCGGCCTATGTCCCTCCACGACCTGCAATTCCGCTCGAAGACGAAAACACTTCCCTTCTCCCCCCGCTTCCTCAGCACACGACCAGAAACAACGGCTCCAATGGCATCCTCCCTGCGCCGTCCAACTCACAAAACGGCGGCGCCAGTATTTTGCACCAACCAGTACATATTGCCACCCCAGCGCCATCACCACCACCATCGCCAGGTGTCGGAGGTAAGGGCGGCAAGAAGCAGAACTACCAGACGAACCAGAACTTCCCGTTCATGTACCCGCCGCTCGACGCCACAAGTAATAGCGCTGGCGGCAAGGGTCTCGCGGCGCTCGATAACACAATCAATCGTAGGTGGGAAGGCAGCGATATTCCCGCGTCTATCCTGGAGGCGGGCGAGCTGTTCTCTACGAGAGTGCGAATGACGAGGGCCACCAGGCAGCTGTGGGACGAAAGAGAGGGATTTCTCAAGTTTGAGCGGGGGTGGGAGCCTGACGAAGAAGAAGACGATGACATTGAGGAGCTGGACCTCAGCGAGCTCACTGTAGAAGAAAGAGAGCTGATTAGAGAGGTCAAGGGCGCGGATAAGGAGACGCGCAAACCAGCTGCGCCGGCAGAGGCTGTCGATTACGGTCCTCGAAAGGAGGAGATGAGCGACCGAGATGCAAAGCGTCTAGAGGCGGTGGAGAGCTTCTACGTGAGTATTTTATCAACTGGTGACGAACTGATGCTAACTACGGCGTAGCACCAAGCTTTACCACATCTACAATCTCTGGTTATCGTCTTGCTGCGACCAGTCTTTGCCAATGTTGCGGCCATAGTACAGCAGCAAGGGCCACAAGGCCCGCATATGAACCAAGGCATGCCAGGTCGCAACGGGCCAGGCATGAACGGCGGACCCAACGCTGATAACGGAAAGCCAGACGCAGAGGTCGCAGAGCTGTCGCCTGAGGAGGTGGATGCGGCGAGAACCAGAGAGGTCACAACCAAGGCCATGTCGGGGATCCTAGTTCTACTGCTAAAATGGCTGAGACTCTCGCGTGAGTATTACTCGCAAGCGAAAGTGAAGCACTCGCTAATACTGAACAGATGTTTTACGATTTGAGTACTTTACTCAGCTGTTGTTGGACTCCAACTATGTTCCCCTGGTGCTCAAGCTTTTTGCCCACCAGGATGTACAACAGGTGATAGACAGCAAAATGGATCGGCTAGAGAACAGGTCTGTCTATTCACTTCTTGACACCCTCCTCTTTTATTAATGTGCCGTCACAGTTTCTTTCAGTTTTGTAATTTACGGTCCCGGTTTAAAGACAGGACAGATAGCGATCTTGATCATGAAGAAGAAGAGGAAGAAGGTGAAGACGAGCAAAACGATGCACACGAACCAGAAGTCGAGGCGGAAGAGAGTGACGATAGCGCAGCCCCGCCACCAATCAAGCGACGCCGATCGCCGCCAGCAGAGGTGGCACAGAGCGAACAGACGGCCGAGCCGGCGAGCCTGTCGTCGGATGAAGAAGGCGTCAACAGGGGGACACGGCCCGAGTTTGACGAGCTCGGCTGCGCCGTCAATGGGCTGCCGATGGAGCCGATTACTGACTTTTCGTGGCGCAATTTTTTCTCGCTCATCAACTACCTGCGGGTGATGCAAAAGATTTGCAAGGGCAAGGCGCACCGCAACCTGCTCCTGGTGCAGTACAAGTCGTCGACGATTCTGCGCAAGTCGCTGCGGATCCCGCAGCCGGAGCTGCACCTGTACACGCTCAAGCTCTTCAAGAACCAGGTGCCGTACTGCGGCCGCAAGTGGCGCCAGAGCAACATGCGCGTCATCACGGCCGTCTACCTGCACTGCCGGCCGGAGCTGCGCGACGAGTGGCTCGCGGGCAGCGACATTGACGCCGAGGTCGACTCGGCGCTGCCGCTGGAGCAGGCGCTGCGCGGCCTAACGCACTGGTTCAACGTCCGCCGGTACCCGGACAAGACGCTCGGGGATGTGCTGCCGACGACGGCGGCCGAGCACAAGGAGAAGCAGCAGAAGCAGCAAAGTGGGAAAATGACGCAGCAAGACTTTTTCGCACGGGAGCTGGAGA
Source organism: Akanthomyces uredinophilus (assembly GCA_030778065.1). NCBI lineage: Eukaryota > Fungi > Ascomycota > Sordariomycetes > Hypocreales > Cordycipitaceae > Akanthomyces > Akanthomyces uredinophilus. Next base: position 60,788 of record JAPFRW010000131.1, on the reverse strand, counting down.
AGCTGGACCTGGACTGGACAGAGATGAATGGTGATGATGGGATGAGCGAGCTGGAGAATTGGTAGCGAAGAAACTAACAATGAAGATTATACGACTTTTACAGTCAAAGACGCAGAAAGCACTAGCGAGGGTTTGTTGATGGGAATTGATTGTAAACATGATTACTATCAACATCTATTGGTTTAAAAAAAAACCTGAAAATATTTGAGCGCCGTGAGGGGGTATCGTGCTGTGTGACCCGAGTCAATCCATGTATGTGCCGCCAAACGAAAAAGTCAAAAGTCCATGTACCCAAATCTTGAACAGTTGTGTGTACGATTTAATAAAGTTTAGTTTTTCTTTCCTTCATGATCATGGGCGGTCATAGATGCCATCGTCATAATGGTGGCTCTGGGCCGGATAGCGAGGTGGCATCGTGAGATGAGACGGCTCCGTGCGGTGCGGCTCATAGGGGCTGTCATAAGGGTTATCCGCCGGGTACGGCAGCGTCGATGCGGTGTTTGCGTTGCGCGCACCGGCAGTGCTGCGGTGGTGCTGGTAGTAATCATCACCGGCGTGGCCGTAGTGGTCGCCGGCATGCGTGTACGAGTCACCGGTGGCGTGTGTGTACGGGTTGCCGGCTTGGGCGTACGTGTAGGTCGCCGGAGCCTCGATGGGGCTCACGCCGTCGTCGGTGTGATCACTCACCATCGGGGCGTGCGTCGTCGGGGAGGAGACGTTTCCGTAGCCAGTCTCATACTTGTTGTACGGCGGCTGCGGCTGCTGCTGGTCGTGGCCGACGACGGTAGCTTCCGAGTCGCGGTTGTTGTTGTTGCTGCTGTTGGCCATGTCGATGGGCTGGGCGTGCGCGGGGAGGTTGTTGGGGTCGTCGTGCTGGGGCAGGGCCTGCTGTCCGCGATTGCGACGGCCGCCAAAGACGCGGCCGAGGAAGCCGGCCGGCCGGGTCTGCTGCGACGCCGGCTCGTAGGGGCCGCCCCCCATGGCGGGCTGGTAGTTGTTGTAGGGGTTCTCGGCGTAGGGCATCTGCATCTGGGGCGGCGAGTTGGCGAGGCGCTTCTCGCGCTGGTGGTGGCGGCCGAGGGCGAGCTCGACAAAGATGGAAAAGATGTAAAAGAAGCTGCAGGGATGAAGCATGTTAGCACAGGCCCTTAGATTTGGTATCGTTGACATGCATAAGATGGAAGACTTACATGGCGATTATGGCAATGGCCAGACAGGCCGTCTCGAGCTTGCAGGCGGTGCGATAACTGGGAATCTTGGTGAAGCCGCCGCCGGCGTCGAGCGTGTCGCCGGCCTTGCCCTTTCCAAAGACGGTGCTGACGCTGTCGCCGCTGCAGCTGCCGGCGCCGCCCTTGTTGGCGACGGCGACAAAGATGTAGGCCGACAAGAGGGCAAAGTCGATGCACATGGCGACAAAGGCCGTGAGGGTGCGGCCGGCGAGGCAGCAAAGCAGCAGCAGGCCGAGCAGGGCGTAAGCGACGGCGATGCCGACGATGCCCTCGACGGCGCGGACGTTGGTGGGCGTGGCGAGGTTGTGGTTGGCGAGGGCGGCGAGAAAGTACGAGTAGATGCCGAGGATGATGACGGCGCAGAGGAGCTGGACGGAGCGGATGAGCCACTGGAGCGTCTTGAGGCCGAGGGAGGTGCCTCTTGGCATGGTGGGCGTTTGTGGTGTTTTCTCAGCGGGATTCGCTTTCTGTGGTTGTGGGGTGTGGATGTGAATGTGAGGCAAACGGGTTGGGGAGATACTGGGTTGAAGGATGCTGATGATATAATGAAGAAGAAGAATGAGATGAAAGAATGTTAGATCGAGATTGAAATGGGGACAACAAGGAAATAAGAAGTAATGATAAAAACGTCAAGCATTCATGGTCAAGGATTAGCAAAGAGGACGGGGTTCAAAGGTGAATATATTCCGAGTGGCCTGCGCCCGGTGTCGCTTACTCGAAGCAGTAAGCATGTTGCGAGGCGTTTTACTGGTAGGAAGCTGCACTGCATTGTGCTGCACTGCCCCTGTAGCCGGTGGCCGGCCAGTTGGTGGATCGTCATAATCCCTGCATTCTAGCACCCCTAGGTAAGTACTTGGTGCAGTGGCGGGTGGGTTGACGTAGACTGGTGCACTCTGAATCCGAAATCCGAGCCTAGTACTTTTTACTGCTACGGTTTCACCAGCAGCCCAATTGAAAAGAATAAAAAACTTGTCCCGAAATCACTTTGGAAATTCAATTCTATACTGGAGACCTTTGTCCAAGAAGGAAAAGAAAAAAAAAAGGAAAACTCGAATGATGAAAGTCTCGTCCTGCAAGCCTAACTTGATGTCGAGGCCGACATGTCTCGCCATGTTGCTATTTCGGGACCAAAAGATGACGACGACATGTGGGGGCTGGACTCTTGCTGCAGCGGGCGTCGAACCGCTGCAGACTCACTGAAAGAGGACCCCAAAAGACCCGGAAGGAAAAACGAGCCTTTGGCCACTCAGAGGCTGGAGGTGGCTGCGTCCCGCGTGGCTGGGGTTGGTGGCTGAGTACGCCGATAAAGCGGGGCGCCTCATTGGCCACCCATCGAATACCGACTTGCCCACTACAACAGAGAAAGAACAGACATGGTTCTTCGGATACACATCGGGAGATGACGGTTCGAGGTAGATGGCTTTGAGCTCATCATCCATGGCTTTCAGAGCAAGTTCCTCGTGAAGGGACGATGGCTGCAGCAACTGGCTTTTAGCAGCACAGTCCACCTCTTGAAAGAAAAGAAGAAAAAAACGACACGATAACGAAAGAATGAAGAAAGTAACCTTAACCAACAGGTATCTGCCAGGATCAGATAATTTCTATGCATTCTTTCGATCCTTGCACTCGTTCTTCAAATCAGACTTCGATCTCGACTTTGACTTGTTCATCTCCATTCAACACGGCAAGCAGTTCTTGCACTGCTGTTTTCCAGTTCCTCGAATAGCGAAAACCAGACGCAAGGTACCCTTCAGCCATTGCCAGTGGTGTTCGCCCCCGGCGATCGGCCTTTTGCGGATCTGCGCCGGCCAAGACCAACGCCTTTATCGCCGCGACACCGTGGGCGCCATCGCCGGCCACGCCCACGGCACCAAGAGCGCCCACGGCAAGGTGCAGGGCGGTCCGGCCGCGTCTGTCTTCCGCGTCTACCCTTGGCCTCGCCACTTGCACAAGGAGCGGCATGACCGCGAAAGCGCCCCATTCAGCGGCGATGTGCAGCGCAGTCCTCCCGTTGGCGTCTGCCACATCGGGAACGTCTCCCTCCGCCCACAGCTCCTTCAGAGCAGCCGCGTCCTCCGGGTGCCTACACCACCTTAGCAGATTGTGAAGCCTCGCACACCTGTACCACTGCTGGCCGATAACCGATCCGGTCTGGGCCAGGTAGTCGAGAGACTCGTCGTGTCCGTTGGCGGCTATCATGGCAATCAGCGACGATGTGACTTTGAATTCCTCTGGCCGCCAATTTCGAATCATCTCCAGCAGCCAGGGACAGCACGCCGCTTTGGCTAGGACACGTTCGGTCAGGGCAATGCCTTTCCCGACTGTGACGAAGAGCAGCTCGAGGATGCCTTCGACACCCCCTGGCCGACGGTCTAACAAGCCGAGGATGAAGTCTTCGCTCGGTCTGTCGAGTGAACTTGCACAATACGGGATCAAACGCTCTACTGCCCGGCCGTTAGTACACCAATCCTCGGCGGCTATTCGCAGCGCCGCAACAGCGAGCTCGTCTATTTGACTAGCTCTCCGCTTCGCAATCATCTCCCACGCTTCCGAGTCGCCAACCTTGGGCGAGGGCTCCACCGTCGTAGTCATTGAGCCAGCGTGCTTCTCCAGGAGCCATTCCAAAACATGATTGTCCGTGTTAGTAGCTGCAGCCAAAACAGCATGGGGGGTGATGACTACCATGACATCGTCAACATGTAGCAAAAATTCCATCACTGCCTGTCCATGTTCTTCATTCTTCGCCGCGGCTTCAAGCAGCGCATCCCTGGCCTCCAAGACGCCGTCACTTAGCTCTACTAGCCACAGGAATGTTTCTCTGTCGCAATATTCTGCTCCATCGGCAAGCAGGTTTGCATCAATGACATTACCTTTATCGGTGCAGTGGTCAAGAACGCGTGTAATTAGTCGTTTCCCTTCCACTGATGTCGGTGCAAAATTCCCGTGCCACTCTTTCAGAACCTTTTGAACCAGGCGACGAGCCACCCGGACTGTGCATCTCGGCAATCTGAGGAAAGCAGGAATAATTTCAGGAGAACGCGCCGTCTCCAATAATTCATCCTGAAGATGTTCGTCACGGTGCAGGTATTCTCCCACATTGTCCATCACAACTTCATACACAGCCACATTCCGAGCGATGCTGCAAACGGCTACCCGCAGCAAGCCTCTGGCGTCGCAAGCATTTCTTGGGCAATATTGAAAAAACGTTTTCAACAACTCTGCGCACCCGAGCCTGACACATTCCTCGAGCACATCCTGCGTTATACTTTCGCAGGGTGCCTCGCGCTCCTGCAGAATGCGTTGCACAATCTGTCGACTGTCTGGCCATCTTAAAGCTAGTCCGAGCATTGACGGCTCAAGGAGTATATCTTGTCTCTTTTTCTCAACAATCAGCTGTAGTGCTCTTTCGTGGGTAGAGATGCTAAATAGTAGGGTCTGCAACATATCATGGTTCAAAAATCTCTCGTCTTCAAGCTTCTCGTCCGGGAGCAAGTTGCACAGCAGTACCGTAAACCCCTTCCCACAATGAACAAAACTTTCATTTGCCAATGCTTCTAGAACCTTGTCCGGCGTGCTGATGTCAACAAGGGCAGACATCAATGTGTAGAAGGAGCCAGCGAGTCCGTATTCAGCAACTCTTCGAAGGACTGTAGTCGTGTCTCCGCTTTCGAATGTGAACTCCTGCAACGGTGATGCTCCATTCGCCAACAGTAATGAGAGAATGTCCCCGTTATAGTTCATCGCCGCTACCAGCAGCGGCGGGTACACTTTTGAAGAGGCTGCCTCAACATCGGCGCCTCTGGAGATGAGCAATTCTGTAATCATGTTCTCTTCGGCGTCGATTGACGCATTCAATGCTGAGCCATGCTCTGCACTGTACTCGTTTAAGTCGACAGCTCCATCGTCTAGTATTTTGCCAACAACGGTGAAAAGTCCGAGCCAGGCAGCTACTGATAGATCTGTCCAGCCAAAGAATGCCCCCCTGTTTCTTTTGTGACGGTATACAGGGCCCCAAACTTTCAAAGATTGTTCCGAGGTCCTGCAGAGATGGCGTGCCTGTTGTATCCAGCTTTGTTTGGAAATGGCATCTTGCTCTTCGAAATGCTCCGGCCAATAGTTGGCAGCATATTCCAGGAGTGGATATTCTTGGGTCAAAAAGAGCGGAAGAATTCGCGATGCGAGCTCCGGCAGAAGAAGGTATCTTATGCAGCAGCGAGACATCAGCCCATGAGCCAACTTGACATCGGCAAAACGACCTCCCCACCTCGTATTCGGCGAGTCTGGCTCGGTCTTATTAACAAGGTATTCTTGCGCTGTCAAATGAATAAAAGACAGTCTATCGTCATAAATGCTGAGTAAAAGTCCAGAAAAGTTTTTGACAACTGTCTCGAAGCTGGTACTCCAGCATCCTGTCTCCAATTGCGCATGTGTCTCAAAGCTGTCTTCTTCCAAAGCCAGCGTAAGCGCATAATTGGCCTCGTTTAACGTCAACGGCCGAGCCGCAACGAGGGCGATGTGGAGTAGATTGCTTGTGATTGACTCATTCGTAGTCTTGTTCAGAAGCTTCTCATATGCTTCAGATACTTGATCTGGGACTTCGGCGAGTAGCGCGTCGATGTCTCGTCGCCGGCTGTATTGACTCGGATCCGCCTTCAAGATACGCAGGGTCAAATGAAGCCACAAGTAAGTTTTTGTACCCTTTGATTTGAGAGTTTCCGCTATTTTCTCGCGATCGCCGTCATTAAACTCGCTTGCAAAGCTCTCCATCTCTGCATCAATCACAAGGCCAATGTCATGGCTAATTTCTTTATGCCTTCCGTCGGCATCAAAGCGAAAATATTCCGTTCGTTTTGACATTGGGCGGAAAGATCTCTCAATATCACCATATGCTCTGCTTGTAATCAGAAACTTGAGATTCGCCCTTGCAGCTAAAGGGCCATCGTCGTAGAAGCCGTCGATCTTGCGGATAAGTTGGTCCCGATCTTGTTTGTTGCACTCGTCCATGGCATCCAAAACGCAAACAATGTTACCACACGTCATATTTTCGGCACAAGTAATTAAAGCGCTCCAGAGATCTTCAAAGCTGCGTGTCAAGCTATTTCCGCTCCGTCCGAAGGCTGGCAGTGCATGCTCAATCAAGTCCCTCGTATATTCGTGACAAAACAATTGATGAAGCAGAGCGGATAATGCAGTAGTTGTCTTGGTACGCTGTACATCGTCGTCTTTGAAGAAGAAATAGCACACGGTGGCTGCCGAGTTTGTGATTGTCGAAGACCCAGCGCTGATGGTGGTGGTGATGTTCTGTAAATGTCGGTCCTTGATGAGAGTCCTTGCCAACACAGATTTGCCGCAGCCCGGGCCTGCCGTCAACCAAAAAACACCAGAGTCTGAAGCGTCACGCCAAGTCGAGAAGGTTTCGTCAGCAAAGAACCATTCGCAGGTCCCTTTGACCGAGTCGGCGTTGAATTCCATACCACCCTTGTAATTACCGGCAGCGGAGTGGAGCGCTCGCAGGAATTCCATTTCTGCATCTTTCTGTCTATCGTCCTTCATCATCTTGAGGATGCTGTTCTCTGTGTTGCCAATCTGCTCCAGCGTCTTGTTTTGCGCAGCAAGGATCTGCACCATTTCTTCGCGTTGCAAAGGTGCAATATTCGCGGCACATCTGTCGCTGAGCTTGACGATTTGTGCTTCTTTTCCACTCCAGTTACTGTCTCCAGCGACCTTCTGCCAGGCTCGCGAGAGCTGCTTCCCTGACAAGTGGCAAACTGCACGCACTTGGTACTCAAGCATGTATGAATAGACATTAGAAAGTGGCTCGAAGAGATTTTGGTAGTGATCCGATGAGATGGATCGCAGATATGCATTTTCGTAGTTCCTCCAGTATCGCTGAAGATCGCCGATAGTGGTAAAGCCCTTGACCATGGCCACGTTGTTGGCTATGCCACCGCTCAGAAGCTAAATAAACATTAGTCGATTGAAGGGAACCAAGATGAGAAGCGACGTTATGTGGAAAAAAATCCATACCGGGATAAAAACTGAGAGCGTTGACCAAGCAAGTGCTGCATATGGCTGTGAGCTCAGAGATTGCTTCACTACGCCGTCCGCCAAAGCCAGAAGTTTGACGAGCTTTTCGAGCTGATCGGAGACTTTGTGGTCCTTGCTGCGTACTGAAAACTTCCACTGAGCTTTCTCTCGGCGTTCCTGTAGAGACTTGACCAGGGCACGCACCGACTCCGGGTTCGTCAGAACGCCGGACGCGCCACCGTCAACAGCCTCGACATGTTTCTCGTAGTCCTTGATAAGCTCGGGTTCCCTTTCGGTCAGAGCTTTATATGCGCGTGCCCACAAGTCTTCAGAAACACTTGCGGGATCTCTTGCCGTTGAGACCGCCGAATTTCTTGGACTCGCGGCGGGCGGCTCGGTGCGTTGGGCTGCTGGCTCCTGGACAGAGGGTTCCGCGACCGTTGGCGCGTCAGCCGCCTGCTGGGTGCGGGCATGTTGGGGCTCAGACGAAGCCGTCGCAGAATCGTCCTGGCGGCGGTCGCGCCGAATGAAACCGCGAATGGATTTCCTCATTTTGAGACTGATGTTTGTTGTTATGCCATGTTGCTACGTGAGGCTGGACGCACCCCCGCCCCAGTATTGACCTGCATATGTAGGCTGACTCTCAGGCTTTCGGCGCCTAGCAGTCATATTGCCGTCCCCATGGCGTTTTCCGTACAGCGCTCAGTTACGGCGAAGGAGCTTTAGTTCAGCATGTCGAAAATTCGAGTTGTAAATGCTGGAGAGGCGATGCCGCATGTCAACTGAGAGCGTTCGCACACGGTGGCCGTTTTTGTCTCGAGAATGGAAAGAGAAGAAGATAAACGGCAGTTCTGGCGCAGCCTACGATTATCGGGCATCAACTGCGCACGTCGTAGAGTGTAAATGCCCTGATGTGCGGAAGCGCTTTCGATAGTCGTCGGATAGTGTGCGAAGCCGTGCACTTAATCTAAATTCTACACCGAACCAAAAAGGTGGCTTCAGCTTTCCGCAAGAAATAGAGGCAAGTACCTCTGCAGCAAATTTTAGCCTGAAAGTGACTTGTTAGCCATTGGCTGCCCAGCCTCAAAAGCGCACAACCTGTCGCGTGCCTCTTGGCAGGCGGATCGCCACAGCCAAGTAAAACACCAAAGAAGAGCGACCGCCAAGTCGGTGACTCCCTCTGTATTCACCGAGGTGTGCCTTGGCGGTCGTGTGCATCTCGACAACAACTGCCTATTTCTACGGTTCGGTGTTGCATTTGAGTTGCGAATTGTAGAAGGAGAGGGATTCCCTTTGTTCAGCTCGCCTCGCTCTTTAGGCCTAGAACAATGCTTCAGAAAAAGACAGCCGCGGAAACGGGCAAGGCGGGCTGAGTCGGTTGCCGGAACCCTGCCAATCACGCAAGGCATGCGCGCCGCATGGACTCTGTCCGAAGTCGAGCAAGTTGAGATTTTGGAGGGGGCGGTGCTCCCTTCGGCGTGTCCAGAGGTTCGAGACGGGTCTTTCTGGGGTGGAGCGAGCCGAGCACGAGAGAAGAATTTAGAGAAAGAAAAAAAGCTGATCCTTCTGCGACGGACCTGTGGACGCCGCGCTGATGACAGGACGGGGGAAAGGGCTGCCCTGAGGGGATCTGAGGCATAAAGACACGATCCCACGTGGGCGATCCCAGATGGATGAATGGCTCTTCTGGGGCCATTTGTGGCCCCTTTGCCAAGCTTTAAGCTTAAAAAGTCCTATGGTGGCGCTTTCGCTAGTGCCACTTCCGGGGACGACCAGCACGACCAGTTGCAGGAAGCGTGGAGTCTTCTTGGTTACTGGTCGACCGGCCCAACCGCCACCGTTGCCCATCGCATGAAATTCTTGGGCGCCGGGCTGGCCCCCTTCGGTGTCCGTATTCTGAATGTTGGCAGGGGGCCCATCTCAGCCTGTCATGTCGTGCACATGCGACAGACTTCTCGTTATGGGGGTTTGGCTATCGAAACGCCACGCGGGCTCCTCCAATATGGGTCGTCGCATCCGCCCGTGTAAGCCTGCTCTGACTATAAGAGAAAATCAATTCCCATGGCTCAAAGGACTTTTTGTTCCTTTCCCGTGTCAATCAGGCTACTTCCTCTTCACCCTCCCATCCAAAAGTCTACTCCTCTGGTCTCCGAGCTGGAAGCCAAATAACCCATCAAGATGGTTCTTCACGAGTACACTTATGTCTTTGCCATTGGCACCTGCTTTGCCCTTCTCGAGGCTTTCAACAACGGTGCCAGTACGTTCGGCGCCTCCCAAAACCTCACCCTTGGCGCTCTACTAACAAGCCTTTCCTTCAGATGATGTCGCCAACGCCTGGGCCACCAGTGTCTCCTCCCGATCCATCTCATACAGAGCCGCCATGGTTCTCTGCCTGGTCTTTGAAATGCTCGGTGCGCTCGCCGTCGGTGCCCGCAGCGCCAGCACCATCAAGAACGGCATCATCCCCGTCGCTGCCTTCCAGAACGATGCCGGCGTGCAGCTCCTTGCTTTCGCCTGCGCCGCTGCCGGTGCCTCCATCTGGGTGATGTGGTGCACTCGCCACTCTGCCCACGTCTCGTCCACCTACTCGCTCATCTCGTCTCTTGCTGGTGTCGGTGTCGCTACTGTCGGCGCCGGCGGCGTCCAGTGGGGATGGAACAAGGGCTCGGGTCTCGGTGCCATCTTTGCCGGTCTGGCCATGGCCCCTGCCATCTCGGCCGTCTTTGCCGCCGTCGTCTTCATGCTCATCAAGCTCACCGTTCACAAGCGCAAGAACCCTGTTCCCTGGGCCGTCTGGACCTCTCCCTTCTTCTTCCTCATTGCCGGCACCGTCTGCACCCTCTCCATTGTCTACAAGGGCTCCCCCCGCCTGGGTCTCTCCAAGAAGCCCGCCTGGTACATCATTGCCGTCACTCTTGGTGTTGGCTTTGGTCTGTTTGTCATGTCTGCCCTCTTCTTCGTGCCCTTTGTCCACGCCAAGGTTGTCAAGAAGGACTACACCCTGCGCCTCTGGCACGTCGTCTACGGCCCCATGCTCTTCTGGCGCCCCGCCCCTGAGGACGCCGAGAAGGCCCGCGTCCCCGACTATGCCGTTGTCCAGCACGACACTCCCGAGACTGAGAGCGAGTCTGACGTCCGCCCTCCCAGCGACAACCTCAAGGGCCAGGACGACGCCATCTTTGCCAGCAAGGAAGTCGACAGACCCGCCAACAGGAAGCTGATCCTGGCCGAGTGCAACCAGGATGGCTACCAGAAGCTGATGGCCGAGGCTCTCGAGGCTCACCATGCCAAACTCCGCCAGGGCCGCGGCCCTCTTGGTTGGGCCATGCGCACCCTGCACAACAACCGCATGGGTGCCGGTTCCATCCACGAGACTGCCAACCTCATCGCCCTCTGCAAGCGCATTCCTGCCATGATTGTCGCCGCTCTCCTCTACGGTGCCCACTACGACATTCACACCGCTCAGGTTGGCATCGAGGGCACCCCCGAGGGCCAGCGCATGGCTCGCGTCTACGACCACGCCAAGAAGTACCCCAACGAGGTCGAGTTCCTGTACTCGTTTGTCCAGATCATCACTGCCTGCACTGCTTCCTTCGCTCACGGTGCCAACGATGTCGGCAACGCCGTCGGTGTCTGGGCTGTCATGTACGCTGCTTGGTCCACTGGCAAGGCTGCTGGTGCCAAGGCTCCCGTTCCTCTGTGGCAGATTGCCGTCATGGCCCTCACCATCTGCATCGGCTTCATCACTTATGGCTACAACATCATGAAGGTCATGGGCAACAAGATCACCTACCACTCTCCCAGCCGTGGTTCCTCCATGGAGCTGGGCGCTGCCATTACCGTCCTCATCTTCTCCCAGTACTCTCTTCCCGTCTCCACCTCCATGTGCATCACCGGTGCCACCGTCGGTGTCGGTCTGTGCAACGGCACTCTCAAGGCCGTCAACTGGAAGCGTGTCTTCCTCCTGGTTTTCTCGTGGTTCATGACCATTCCCATTGCCGGTCTCATTGGTGGCTGCCTGATGGGCATTCTGCTCAACGCTCCTCACTTTGGCAGCACCCGATAAATGCGACGCTCTTTCCTTTCCTGGCTCATTGTACACGGAGTTGATGATTTGTTTGCTTTTAAATACCAAAAGATGGATTAGATTGTTACATAGTACGCACACATAATATTACAAAGCATGATTTCAAGATCGTTCCTCCATCTGCCCTCTTTGACGATCCATCTGTGCCGCCATTCTTCTCTTAAGAGGCGAAATGGCACTCACCAGTCTCAGTCCGCTACGCATAGCCGTCATGGCCAACCAGCCCGTGAGTCCTGGCTTGTAGATCGCATCGTCTTTATTGAACCTCTCGAGTGACTGTTCGACCCGCTCCCATGCATACGAGTGCATCTCCCCCTCATATCTTGCGATGGCCTCCACAATGCCAAGTTCGCCCTTGGCGACGCACACCAGATGATCGCCAAGGATGCGGGCGTCCAGCAGGGCGGTGTTGGCGCCGACGCCGAGCCCAGGTGTCATGGTGTGGATTGCGTCGCCAAGGAGGGTGACATTCGTGCTCGCCCACGGCGCGAGCCGCTCCGTGGTGCGGATGTTGAGCGCGAAGCTGGTGCTCGGGTCCGACAGCGCAAACAGCCGCCTCAGGTGCGGATGCCACGAGGCCGTCTGCTCCAGCAAAAAAGCATGGATCGCATCGCCGTCCATGGTCGTGATGTCGCGGGGGACGCGTTCGCCGTGCGCGCCGAAACCGAGCAGGATGTAGTCGCGCGTGTTGTCAAAGTGCGCGCCGGGCCAGGCGCGGAGCAGCTCGGCGTCAGTGCCGCCGATGCCGCTGGCTGTGGGCTTGTGCGCGTCGTCCCACGGAAACTCCATGACGTGGATGATGGTGCTGTCGCCGCGGGGCGCCTGCACCATGGTCACGCCGCGCATCATCTGCGGCGTCAGCAGCGCTTTCGTCTCGTCGTTGAGCGGCGCCTTGGTGCCGAGTCCGTAGAGGCCGGAATCCTTGATGACGGCCTGGGGCAGGTATTGCTTCCTCGTGGGCGAATTGGTGCCTTCGGCCCCCACAAGCACATTGCCCGTTTCGTAGCTGCCGTCTTTGAAATGCGCCGTCACAGTGCCGTCTTCGTGATTCTGCGTGTAGTGCGAAAAGTGCTTGTCAAACTGCACGTGGTCCTCCAGCCCGGTGAGGAGCAGCTGGCGGAGCGTCATGCGGCTCACCGAGTACTCGGCCGCCACGCCGTCGGCCGAGGCGCGGCTGAAGCCGTCTATGCTGATGAGCTCGTCGAGCTGCTCGGTGAGCATGTTGAAGTAGTCGGGCGTCGCGGCGGCCGTCTGCTGGAAAATGGTGAAGAGGTCCGGCGGTACGCAGGCGGCGAGGCTGCGCGCGCCTTCGGGCGATATGCCCACGCGGTAGCCCTGCAGACCGTCGCTTCGCGTGCGATCGCGCTCAAAGACGGTGAAGGAAATATTGGCACCGGATTTCTTTAATAAGTGCGCCAGGGCGAGGCCGCCGGTGCCGGCGCCGATGATGAGAACTCGAATCGTCATGAGTAGAATTGACGAGATATTCTGCAAAAGACAGTGTGTGCAAGTGGATGATAATGGCAGACAAAATAAATAGAGTAACGGACATGCGACGATCTATATGCTTTTTCGACAAGAGACTTGTTTCTTCCTATTCCTCACGATGCCCCGGCCTGAGACGGAGCTGCTGATCCACTTGTCGCCGTTCGTCGCCGCTAAATCGCAAAGCTAACCCGAAAGGGAGCCGTCGCCAGAAGCCTCCTCAGCCCTACGTAATCTTCCGCTGCTCTTCTTCTTGTTTTTTCTTTTTTCTTTTCCGTTAATTCTTGATCTGACTCATCTTACTCCAGTGTAGTGAAATGAGATGACGACGACTACACGCACTCGCTAGAACTAGTGCCACCGAGGGCTGCTGGTCAATGTCCGGCACATGCATACCTCGTGGGCGGTGTTATAAGTCCCGAGGTGTTGTATACGTAGCCTACAAGCGTGCCCTGGGGTAAACAAACTGCCAAGATGGCTCGGATAATGGCCTACCTAACGGACATTGCGGCCGATAGGTTCGCCCAGTGCTGTCTTTTCTTTTCGTCGCCTCGTTAAATAATTCTCCACCTTCTCCCTCATGACCTTCAAGCACGCGACTGGCGCGTCAAATCCGGCGAATCTTTGGTGCAAATGCTCTCCGTTCACATCCATCCCTATTGTCGTGTACGATCAGTCCAAACAGTTTGGAGTATGTAAGATGCAGACCTTGTCTGGTCAAAGGGAAGAAGGCCATACGCTGCTGGCCCGATCAAGGCGCTTCATAGCGACGACTTATCAAGGCACGTTTTGGTGGTGGGGGCAGCCACAAAAGTTACTTGGAGCGGCGAAAGTGGCCAGGAAGCTTCACCGTTGACTATATATAGTGGTTCACTGACACATTCTCCTTAATTATCTTTACAAGTTCAGCATACTATTTTCCGAGGGCGCTTTACGATACTCCGAACATGACGCCGCGAGGCTGGTGACGGGTTGTCAATCGAGTACTCGATCCACGCAGCGAAGCCGGTAAAGCATCTAGACTGTCCTGTTGGCTAAATGACTGGCAGTGTACTGCCTGTGCAAGAATTTTAATGGATGCAAAGGGCAGCAGGCGCAAAACTTGGGCTGTATATTCGTAAGACTCAAGATAATGAGTCTCGGGTTCATTGTATAGAGAGTGGCTAATTTCAATGCTCACGCGGTACCGGAGCGTTCGCTACCAGGATTCATATAAGCCAGAAGCCCAACGTGTGAAACGTAAACCCATACAGGGCAAATTCGCTCCATTGGACATGAGCAGGTGCTATCCATACTAGGGCCCAGCTCAGCAGCAGATTTACCGACGCCAGCTGCAATACGCGAACTGTGTAACTGTGTAAGCTCAAGCAGCAAAGAGGCAAGTCAAACTATACGTACGGAACGTCCGGATAGTCAAATAATTCGAGGCATATGCAACGGCAAGGAGTTAGGCCAAACATGCGCCAAATGTAGCGTCTATCTCGAGGGCAACTCCTCGTGTTAGCCACAGGCCCCATCAAGGCCTGTCCGCGGTGGTACTGACAGCGGTGTGACACTCCGGCGGCAGACTGCTTCCACTCCAGGAGCTCGTCCTCGTGTATCGAGTCGAGCAAGTCTCTGCCAAGGGAGCAGTCAAGCATTTTGTTCAAAAAAGAAACGTCGGCGTCTCGCAGAGCAGAGCCGCGGCCATGCTTCCAGCGGAGGGCCAGCTCCTCGGCTTGATCGGGCGGGACATCGTGGTTGGAGATGAGCGTTTGGGAAATGTATTCCCGAACCCGTCTCGGCGTAGCTGACCGGTCGGGCAAGGTGCGCAACATCTTGGTCGGCGAGGTGCAGGCGGCCTTGCTTGTGTTTGTTTTGGTCAAGTTCGTCGCAGCGCTAGCGGTGGGTGATGGTCATTCTTGAATGGAAACGTCTCCTTCCTTGAACAGGCTGCATGTGGATCGTGCCTGTTAGTCATGTTCAAGTCCGACCACAGTTTAGGTGTACCTTTTTACAGACAATTAGAATGGAAAAGAAATGCTAGCTTTGCACTGTTACTTCATACTAACTGAGGTATGTTGGTCCGTCACATTATAGGGCGCACTGTAGTCTCCCTTTGCTCCCAGGCAAACGCTACACTAAGATCGCGCATTAGTGTTTTCATGGAATTGCGGTACTTTAGCAAGGTTTTACTTCAATACAAGTCCTTTTTGGTGAACTTTATGCCCTTTTTTTTTCGAGCTACGATGCTCTGAAAAGTACACCGCGCCTTGGTGGCGCGTCCTAGCATCGCCTACCCGGTACTTCAAGCCCACAGTGAGCAGGTACGGCGTCTGCCGGGCCTCACAAATCCGGATCGAAGTAAAGCAGTCATGGTCAATAAATGTCTCAAAATGTTTCAGCTGGGTATGTGCCGCCGACGTGACCAGCTTGGTGTTGGTGCTGCAAATGCAGCTTCATCACATCCACCTCACAAGCCACTTTATCCCAATTCGCTTCATGCACACGAGTGGTCAAGATAGATTTACATTGTTTTCGACGATATATAATGAAAGCTATATAGATAGAATTCTGATATTAAGCTAAAAGGTTGACTAAGAAGGAGGACTTGGAGGTAACACATTTCAGCCTTCTTTGCCTCAAAGGATGATGGATGTGCAGTTTAGCACCTGCGAGCTTGCGATGAAAATATGATCCTTAAAAGAGAAAGCAATACAGATCCGGAAAACGGTTCATAATCAATGATATATTGTACAAATTCACATTCTAGCTTAGCATTCAGTCACACGGTTCATGTAAAAGAAATGCATTCAGGTGTAAGCTGCACGCGCCTCAACGTGCGACGCGACTAGATGTTATCGCAGCGAGTGTGAAATGGAATACAAGAAAAGATACGAGCTCTAGGAGTAAATAGATAATTAGTACGGAGGTCCGGTATCAAACAAGTCGCATGTCACTTCGTCCCCGGCAGTCGCCAGATGTGGGATCCATCATTGGCCGCCGGCCAACACGTGGGTGCAAGGTCAATAGTAGATACATCTTGCTCACGACGTGAATTTTTTAAAAAGAGTACTCCGGAACTGCTCCCCGGATGTGCAACCAGTCGTTCGGACCCCGGACGTATCCGAGCTTCCAGCGTTACATTGATGGCATGAACAGTGTTGCATCCCTGCGTTGGGTGAAGCAAGTCTCGCAGATCTCAGCGGCGCTAAATACCAGCTACACATTGTCATCTGATAAAATTACGCATGACTGTCGCGGATATTATCAAGTAAAGACATGTGCTGGCCACGTTTCCTCCCTGTCCATGAACAACTCATCAAGCGACTGGGCCGCGGCCCCCCGCGGCTTGCACCCCGTAGGCACCGTCGGAAATTCGACGAAGAACGGAAATTACATATCAGCTCGGTCGCGAAAATGGGCAAACTAGCGAAGCAAGATAGACATGGTGAGCTGTGGGTATAACGCCATTCTGTGCAGTAGCCCTGCCACTGCGGCAGTGCAATGCTGCCGGTGGTCTCTTCTCGTAAGGCAACGGAGAATCACGACTAGCGCAGTAGCCGACAGCTAGGCTCGCTGATAACGCATCTCTCCATTATTTGAGGAAGAAAAGACCTTGTCATGCTTGCCACGTTTTGTTCGAGTAGTCTGGATTATTCTCAGCACGTGCGAATGTACGAGTCGGCCTAGTGAACGTTTTGCTCCTGCAAAATTCTTCGGTGGCACCGACAGCCCAATGTTTGACGCGGAAAAGATTAACACGGGCTGCAGAGCCCAGACTAACGTACTTCTCACGAACCCATCCTGGATCACTTTTATTGCGCGCCAATGATGATGGAGCTTTGGCGCACGAGGCGGAGATCGCTTCAGCGAGGACGACGCCAAGGGCCGCTGTGGGGTGCGCTAAGGCAAGCGTACAGGATAACCTTATGGCAAAGGCTCATGAGCTAAAAAGGCCCCTGTAATCTGCGTGCTGCAGGCCTGGCCAGCTGCTGTAACTATTCGTACGTGCTACTGCTGTATCGCCCCGTTCTAGCCCAGCCCACCACACCCACTTCTTCGTCTTCCCACATCACCACTTCCAGCCGCAATGCAAACAAAAGAACTTTACTCTTCTCCTTCGACTCTGGATTCATTCGCCGTCTCCACTCCCCCAGATATCACGCCGCACTAGCAATGTCGGCCAAATGGGGTCGTGGCGCACACACGTGGTTGGCTTCCATGATGGTGAAAGGGCTGGCGAGCTGAGTTGCCTTGCATATCCCGGCAGACCCCCATCCCCAGAGCACGCAACACCATCAATGCAGCGAGAGCGCGGCACAGCTAGATTGCAGTAGAATTCGCTTCTCACTCCTCCCAACACTCGGCCTATCGGAGAATGCCTCTACTTGGGAAAGCATCCACCGGCCAAGGCCGCTTCAACCTCTTGCATCTGTCAACGTGCTGATCCTTGCTACACCGAGCCTCCAGTAGCCGGCTTTCGATGGCTTTTCTGTTCCTAGCTAGTATTTTCTAGCTCGCATATTCGCTAGCTCCGTACGACATCCGGCTCAGGGCCCTGCGACAAGGTTGGTCGTCATCGCCATGGCGACACCTCTCCCACGCATATAAGCTTCGACACTCCTCTGCTTTCGTGGCCCTGCTTCCCGAGCTTTGTCACCTTTGGTCGAAGCCTTGACTGAGAGAAGTCAATCCCCATCTCTCTACTTGTTCAATTGAGAGCTTCTTTTACCATGTTTGCCAAGCTCAACACGGCCGCCGCCCTGGTCGCGGCCGCCTCCATCGCCCAGGTCTCTGCCCAGACCTACCAGCGTCTTGGAGGCTGCCCTGATCTCGGCTGCGTCCTGCCTCCTGATCAGAGCGATTTCCTTCCTGGCCAGCTGTTTGATCTCCGTGTCGAGGTTCACGCCCCCGTCAACGGCTCCGAGGCTGCCCACGACGGCAAGCCCGACGAAAAGTTCAAGGTCACCATCACCAAGGAGGGCGGCCAGCCCAAGGACTTTGCCCAGGCTTTCAAGATTGCCGAGCCTCAGCTCGAGAAGTGGAAGTTTAAGTGGTACGAGGATCTTTACGCCGAGGACGCCAAGACTCCCTCCGTTGTCAACGTTGCCGCCAAGGCCTACCGCAGCATTGCTCTTTACGAGCCTGGCAACTACAAGGTCGTTCTCGACTACTACAATGGCAGCAAGACCACCGCCAACTGGGTTGTTCGCGACATCTCCAAGGAGCGCAAGGCCAAGAATGTCATCTTCTTCATTGGTGACGGCATGACCACCAACATGGTAAGCAGTAGCAGTCCTGACGAGCAACGGCGCAAAGCTAACACGCGGCTCAGATCACCGCTGCCCGTCTGCTGGGACACAAGAGCATCAACGGAAAGTACCAGTCCGTCCTCAAGATGGATCAGTTCCCCGTTCTTGGTCACCAGATGACGCACTCCCTCGACTCCTACATTACCGACTCTGCCAACTCTGCCTCTGCTCTTTACAGCGGTCACAAGAGCACGGTCAACGCTATGGGGTAGGTTGCTTCCCATGCATCAAGAGGCACAAAGCTAACAAGCCCAGTGTCCACGCTGACTCTTCTCCCGACGCCTTTGATGACCCCAAGGTCGAGACCATTGTCGAAATCTTCCAGCGTGTTTGGGTGAGCATCATACAACCGTTTTCCTTGGTGCGCAATACTAACATGCTTAGGGTGGTGCCTGGGGCGCCGTTTCTACCGCCTTCCTTGCCGATGCTACTCCCATTGCCCTTACCGGTCACACCCGCAAGCGTGCCGAGTACGGTGCCCTCATTGACCAGGCTCTCAACGGTGTCACCAATTTCACCTGGACTGCTAACAACGGTCCTGATGTCTTCTTTGGCGGCGGTGCCGAGCAGTTCTACCCCGGCAAGGGCTCCTACCAGGGCAAGGACTACTACAAGGAGTTTGCCAAGAAGGGCTACTCGGTCAGCCTCAACAACACTGCTCTCCAGGCTGCTGACAACAGCCAGCGCGCTCTCGGTGTCTTTTGCCAGAGCACGCTTCCCGTCTGGCTCGACCGCAACGTGTACAAGGACAACATCAAGAGCCTCAAGAACGACCCCACCGGCAAGAACACCTCCGCCACCGACATTCCCGGTCTCAAGGAGATGTCCGTCAAGGCTGTCGAGATTCTCGCCAACCGTGGCAAGGAGAAGGGCTTTTTCCTCATGTCCGAGGGCGCTTCCATTGACAAGCAGATGCACCAGCTCGACTACGACCGTGCCCTGGGTGAGCTTCTCGAGATGGATGATGCCATCAGCGCCACCATCAAGAAGCTTGAGGAGCTCGGCATCCGTGACGAGACTCTTGTCCTCGTCTCCGCTGACCACGGCCACGGCTTTGAGTAAGTTGGCCCCATGCCACTACGCAGTACCGATTTCTAATCCATCCCAGTGTCTACGGTTCTGCCGATACCAAGTACCTGAAGGAGGCGCCTGACCAGCGCGGCAAGCGCCGTGCCATTGGCACCTACGAGAAGTCTGGTCTTTCTCAGTACCACAAGGCCGACGGCCTCACTTACGGCACCGGCGCCAACTTCCCCACCAACTGGGAGCCCCGTTACGCCATTGCCGGTGGTGTCGCCGCCCACCCCGACATTCGCGAAAACTTTAGCGTCCACAAGAAGGGTCCCCGTAACCCGACCGTCAAGATTGGCGACGAGTACTATGCCAACCCGAGCGACAGTCCTGATGGCTTCGTCGTCAACGGCACCTTCCACACCGACGAGGCTGTCGGCGTGCACTCGCTGACCGATGTCCCCGTCTACGCTTGGGGTCCCTGCCAGGACATCTTTGGCGGCACCTACGGCAATGTCGACGTCTTTTACAAGATTGCCACTTGCCTGGGTCTCGCCCGCCACCAACCCGGCACCCCTCCCCGTCCTGGCACGCCCGGCGGCAACAACACTAGTACTGTTAAGCCCACGGGCTCGTCCACCGCCACGGTCCCTGTTGGTAACAGCAGCCCGCCTGCTTGCATCGTCCCTCACCCCAGCCCGTAAAGGGATGAGTATATATAAGATGAGATGAAATGAGAAGAATGTGGTTTTGGCGCTTGCCGAGATTCCATTCCACTGTACATATTTGACGAAACAAAAGATCACTTGGTGTATCAATAGGGGTTGTGGGGGCGTACATGGGTAATTTGAAGTAATAGATTATTTGATATTGAAGCAAATGATGCCACCATCCGTTTACACTAAATGTGCCTCTATGTAAATCTCACGTTATGTGACAATGTCTCGTATATACACCTTTGAATCCTTTTCCTCACTTGGCCAACTCCGCCAGCAGTCTCTGCACCTCGTCCTCGTCCATCCCCGACCCATCGGCCTTGAGCGCCGCCGAGTGCACCCACGTCCCCCCCTGCTCTGCATCACCCAACGACGACGCCGTCAGCGCATGCACATTGTGGTGCCGCACGCCGCCGCCCGCCACCACCTCGATGCGTCCCCTCGCCCGCTCCCATATCCGCTCCAGCCTCGCCAAGTTCCCAACGCACCCTCCCTCTGCGACGCCCCCCGCCGTCAGCAGGCCCGCAAAGCCGCACCGCACGAGGGCGTCGACGCCGGCCTCGCAGTCCGGCAGCGGGTCGAACGCGCGGTGAAACACGCAGGGCACCGGCCGCGCGAGCGCCACCAGCTCCGCGCACCTCTGCTCGTCAATCTCCAGCGTCGTCGTCCCGGCGCTGCCGTCCCGCTTCAGGATGCCAAAGACGAAGCCGTCGCCGCGGGCCACGTCCATGGTCCCCGCGGCCTTCATCTCGGCGATGCTCGCCCGCATGGCGTCCAGCTCGGCGGCCGTGTAGATGAAATCCGGGTGGTTTGGCTCGGCAGGAGGCGGTGGCCCGCGCGGACGAATCATGACCCGCACGGGGATGCGCAGCAGCGGCGAGAGCGCGGCCAGCACGGCCGCCGGCGGCGTCAGGCCGCCAGAGGGGTAGCTGCCGGGCGCGTTGAGCTCGACGCGCGAGGCGCCGAGGCGCTGCGCCGCGAGGGCGTCGGCGGGCGAGAAGACGGCGAGCTCGAGCGGCAGCTTGGGGGCGGCGGCCATGACGGGCAGCAAAGGAAGAAGAAAAGTCTTTGGACGAGGCTTCTTTGCTTTTTGGAAGACTCTTGTTCGGGTTTGCTATCTGGATGAGTGAAAGGGGGAAAAGGATGTATGAAGCTTTGGTGAAGTGGGAATATTTGCTTGGTGGGGGCGGGGCATGGGGGGACACTGGCCAAGGCCAACACGCAATGCTCGGTCAAGGCTTGTCAAGGTATGCAAAGGCGCTTGCTACGGTGATGATGAACCGGAAGCAGTATCTCATGTCAAACTTGGTTCTACTTGCTCTGGAAGAGTATCAAGAGTGGCATGATTCATATGCAAAAACGGCAGAGGGAAAGATTGAATCAAGACCTCAACCACTTGTATTAAAAGCTCGTCTTCTTCACTATACACCTCCCTCTTCACAAGGAGCTATTGCGCCTCTAACAATATACAGCAACAGTAACCACCGTCCTCTTTTCCAATTACTTCCTATACACGCCTCATGTCAAAGGCCCCCGCAGCGGCCAAAATGTACTCCCCAGATAACCACATTTATATAGACAACACAACGGGACATCGATGCAGATGCCATCGTCGCTTCAAGAACCAGAAAAAAGACAATAAAAACAACGAAAGAGAAAAGGAAATATGTGCGGGGATATCATATCGCAGGTCAAGGACGAAAAGAAAAAGCAAAATAAAAAGCCACCGAAGACATAGGAAAGAAAAGTCGCTGCCTTGCTCATCAGCATATTATGCGCGCAGGACTTCTTGGTGCACCATCCGCAGCACCCAGTTTGCTTCTGCAGCCGAAGACAGCTGGAAACAATACTTCTTAATCTTGCCACCGGGGTTGTTCTTCGCAGGGACCATGCCCACCACGCCATCGGCCCCTTGGACTTCTTCCCAGATGCCGCAGACAATGCCGCGGCTGCCCATGGCAGAGAAGCATCCACTACCCAGAACCGCATCCAGTAGCACTTTGGGCTCATCACCGTCCTTCTTGGCTTGGTTTTGGACAGTGATGCGCTTCTCGAGTCCGTGGTCGGCAAGAAGAGCTTGATGCCAACCGGGAGGTGGTCTACGGATCTTGAGAATGCAGTTGCCGCAGTCTTCCCATTTCGTAGACGTCACGAGAAGGTGCAGTCGCACTCGAATGTTTTCAGCATCCATTGGACCGCGCTGTCCAGTCGCGTTGCCGGTGCTGACAGATGGTGAGCGAGGCGAGGCGCCGCCGCTCGCTGAAGATGAGCCAGAGGTATATAGGCTATTTTGGCCGCTGCCACCAGGACTCTGTCTATCGATGGAGGAGTGCTCGAGATTGAAAGCAGCGTTGCCAGACTGGGTTAGACGTTTGAGAAAGCTAGTTGCGGAGGGTGTCGATGAATGTGCGGCGCTCTCGCCGTCCTGGGAGCGAGTGCCTCTCGGCGAGCTGCGGTAGCTGTTCTTACGGCCAAACCAGCTGCGGCGCCGTCCGGCTCGGTCGTCTGTCTCGGCCTCGTGCTTCTCTCCAAATCCTCTGAATCGCGCCTCGTTCTCCAATTGAATGAATTTTTGGTTGCTGAGACGCGCTTGATGAACAGCCATGTATAGCGCAAAGCACTCGGGGGCATTGTGGCATCGGAAGCGGAAATTGCCACCATTGTACGTCTCGTAGAGACGCGAGTGCATTTGAACGGATGATCTGATTTCCAAGTCCAGAGCCGTACTTTGTCTGATGAGCACAAGTGGTGTGAGATCAAGAGCAATCAGTGGCTGCTCATCCAATCTGATGGATTTGCTCTGGCCGTTACCTGTGCGAAAGGCATAGGCCTCAACCAAGCCAGCAGAGACGACAATGGCGCAAGGGTGCTGACTGAGGTCCTTCCAAGCTCCCTTATCAGACCATCTTGAGAGGGATGCCATGTAACGAGTGGTATTGTCCTGCTGTTCAGCAGTGCTTCGTGGCGGGTAGACTCCGCAGGCTTGTGAGGCCGAGTTGGAAGGCGTAACACTGCAATCCGACTGGGAAAGTATGCTCTCAATATTTGGTGGCGCAGGCGGGGTCTTTTGAGTCTCCTTGGCAATGCTCACACCAATCTCAGTCTCTGGTATATCCATACTGTCGAGGTCATCGTCTGAAGAGTCCTCATCAGAGTGCTCAGGGCTAGGACTACTCGATCCACCAGAAGAGGCATCCGAGGGTAGATATTCATGTTTGAGCGGCGACGACTTACGCCGCTTGACCCGATCAGTAGGCTCTGGGGGCGCAAGTAGATTGGGATCCTTCTCGTCTTCATCTGGCGTAGGTGGCAGAGTGCGGTGAGCAGGGGGCGGAGGAGCTCCATCTTGTCGCGAGGTCCTTGGCGGGGATGTTTTCTTGATCTTGAGAGGCTGAGGGAGTAGGTTTTCCTCTTCCTGGTAGCTGCCGTCGTCCCAGTCTGTAACATTGTATGTTGGCGGGGCTGGAATCTTGTCATGATCGCTATCCGGCAGTGGAAGGGTAGCAGCCTTGTCACGGCCAGCGTCATCCTTGTGCTTTGTTGGTGTTTGGGGCTCTCGGGCTACCTTGACAAGGGGCGATTGCGGTCTCGCTGCGAAAGCCGCGGCCTTGGGAGCTCCGGGGCCGCGTGACGAAGCTGGTCTAGCCACGCCAACAGGCACGTCGCGGGAATTATCTGGCTCATCATCGCCGACAACACTTGGTTCTGGCTCTCGTGGTGGAATGGGGTTCAAGGGTAGAAGATCGAGCCAGTCAAGAATTTGATCCTCGTCATCTGCTGTTAATGACAGTAGCTCGTGCCAAGTGCGATTTTTGTAAGCACCTCGGAGCATAATAACCATGTCAAAGTGGCCTTCACCAGTTCTGGCAGAGCAAAATGCCATTTGAATTGGGGGAAACAGGAGATATGATTTTCGGCCCTCTTTGCCATTTCCAGGTTCGCGGATGAGCAAATCCCCCGGCTGGTTCGGCTGAAGTGGATTGTCGCGGTAGACAAGCTCGACCCGACACTCCAAGCGCTGCCCATTGGAGTGCGTAAAAGAAAGGGCAAACGTGTCCTTGGCATTGACCTGCAGATTGGGATTGATGGCTGCAGGGGTGACGGCTCCCAGAGTCCTGATGTCTCGGCATTTTGTAACATCAGTATTGATAGCATCTTCGTCTTCGATCCGTGCCGTCTCTTCACGGTGACGGCGACGGGATTTCTCTTGGAGATTCTCAAAATCACGCAAGAGCTGATTCGTATCCTGGCTGCCGACGATACTATCGATGCACTTGATGAGCTTTGTCATGTGTTTGATGCGAACCAAGGGCCGTTTCAGCAGGTAACCGACGGCTACGCTTTCTCCATTCTCATTGATAATGTCGCCATTTTCGTTCCTTGGCAGTGCATCTAGCAATGAGTCTTCATCTCCGGGGTGGCCGGCGGCTGGGGCAAGGTTCACGACTAAATCTTGAAAGCCGAGTCTCCACGCAACGAGATAACTGTTGTACATGGGGACAACCGCGTGAGCCCAGTTCGCCAGACGGCGAATATCTTGAATAGGTGCTTTTCTATGAGCATGCCTCAGCTTCTCAAGTGCAACACCCATACCAACAACAGCCTTGGAAATTGCATCGGCCTGGCGACCACCGCCGGTAGAAAAGAGGGTCGTTGCGTCGTTGTTATTCACGACGTCGCTCAGAAGAACAGGAATGACGCCATCGACCAAGGTTTTGAGCTCTCGGTTGTAAAGATTTTCGTCGTCTTCAAATTCCTGCAAGAGCTCGCTTTCCGAGAAGCCAGCCGGCACGCCCTGCTTTCGACGGAGACTGGGTCGGGAACGGTCCTTCATACCTTGGGGAACAGAAGCCTGGTCTGGAAGCGATAGGACCGACATTAGATCGGAATGGCTAGTAACTCGTCTTTTGGTCAAGCCATGTTGTTTCTTGAGAGACGCCTGGCTGGACTTGGACATGATGGTTGACTCTGATCCAGTAGACTGGGTGACTCGCGACGTGGCATCAGAGCCAGTAAGCACTGAGCTTACAGCACTGGAGCCGTCATCAGACACGATTGTTGACAGTTCGTGATGCCCATTGGTAGGAGGGGGTTGTCGAGGAGCAGCCATTCTAGGCGGGTTGATGTGGTAGTCACTGGCAGTAGTCTCTGTAAGCTGCGACTCGGTGTCTCTGCTAGACAAAGCCGACCCGTCGGTGTAGTCGTCGCTGTAGTCTTGGTCGGTTGGTTTGTGTCTTTGTGGCTCCTCGGTCCTGTATGCCTTGCCAGGCCCAGGAAAGGCTGCAGATTCTCCCGAAAAAGCATTTTTAAACATGCCGAGGAAGTCTTTCTTATTTTTGAGGGGTGAAGAAGTGGCGCGCTTTGCCCGGGTTCTTTTAAGCTCCGCCGGGCTGGTTTCTTTTGTCTGCGTGTCCTTTCCCTGCTCTTTGAGTTCCTTCTTTTCCTCCGACAGTTCCGTCGCCGTTGCATCCGTAGTAGCTGTAGATGTCTCTGATATTTGTTCGGGAGAAACATGTTTCTGCGAGTGGCGTCTTTGGGTTCCCATGGTCTGAGCTCGCCGTCTTTGAAGACTCTCTGCTCGAATATGCTTTCCGGAAGCTTCGATGAGGCTGGTCAAGTCTTTGGAGCTAGACGCAGCGGCTGATTTGGAAGGGGCTTCTTGCTTCATTGAAGACGTGGAAATTTTCGAGTCGTCAGTCTTCTGAGTCGTCACAGATTCTTCGGTTGAACGTTGCTTCTTGATAGTGGGTGCCGGCACTTCCTTGGGGTCCTCTAGGAAGGGATCAACCGTTGTGTTGAGCCACTTTTCGATGCTCGGCGGCTTGTTTGGACCTTGCGGGCGAGGCGGCTCATTCATGTCCTTCATCATCTTCTTCCCTTCTTCTACGACCTTCTTGAAGACGTTGGGAACTCCCTTGAAGCTTGATTTGCGATCAACATTGAGCTTTTTCGGTCGGTATCTGCCAGAGAGATCCAGCTCACTGAAGGCAGAGTGACCAAAAGGGATGTCGCCAGGAATATCGGCAAGGGTCTTTGAAGTAAGTTTAGAGTCAAGATCGGACTCGGGCCGAAGCGAGCTGCTGAGATTAGAGGCTTCATCGTCAAGGCGTGAAGTCATGTCCGTCTCAGCCGTTGTTGCAGATAGGTATGACCTCGCCGCTGTCTTTTTACTAGCCTCTCGCCTCGACTTCGTCTTGCTCGGTGTGTTCTTGGCATGCTCAACTTTGTCGGCCGACATGCTTTTGCTGCGCCGACGAACAGGTTTCTTGGTACCCTCCGAGGACGGCGAAGAAACCTCACTTGGTTCGGCGCTCAGTGCTGATCGTGATGAGCCTGCAATGCTTTTACTCCGCCGACTTGCCGGTGGGCGATATGTTTGTCCCGGGAAGGAAATGTCGGAACCAGTAGCAGTGGGCCGGACGCGGATGCCATCGTCTCGGACCACTGAAGAGTCGTTTGAACCGGTCACGCGGATTCCGTCGTCGCCATACTGTTTGTACTTGGGTTTTAAGCGCGCTGTCGAGCGGCTAGCAGCGCTGCCAACCTGGGAGCCAGATTCAAACTCGTCTGGGTCTTCGATTTTGGCGGCCCATGCCTTGATCTTGCTGGAAACGGGAGGGTTGGGAGTAGGGTGCAAAACAAAGGCTTTCGTATCTTGCGCATCGGACTTGGGAGGTGAGGGCGATACCTTTCGCGCAGGAGATTTTTGAGCATTCCGACGCATCCAGTTTGAGTCACTCACTACACGCTTCTTAGGCGGTGAGAGCGATTTCGTATCGTCTTCTGTGCCGTCGTCTCTGACAGAGGAGTCCGGCTGGTCGTCGAGTTTTCGAGCATTGGGCATGAATTTGGGCGCCGGTGGGTTCGACCTTAACCGCATCTTTATTCGCACGCGGTCCTCTTCCGTAACACTCTCCATCTCCTCGCCGTCAAATGCTACGTCGCTGGGCTCCGTGGCTGCATAATCCGGGTTGGAAGTGGCCATGGTTTCGCCGTGACTGCGCTGCCACACCTGCACCCGTTCTCGTACGCCGCCGGGCTGCTGCAGCTTGCGGACTGAATTCTGCCTCATCTCCTGGCGCATGTTGGTACGCAGCTCCGCCTTGACGGCGTCGATGCTCTGGCGTCTTTTTCGGGCTGCGGCAACGCGGGCCGCGGTCTGTTTTCCGCTGAAGAAGTCGGACAAGAGAGTGGGCTCATTCTTCTTGGAGTCGCTGCGCCTGCCTCCGTGGGCGGCGGCAGGAGCGGAATAGGGCGCATCTCCAGGACTGCCTCTGATCTTTGCTTGTGGTGTCTCGGGCGATATTCGATTGCGAGGTTTGCGCGGCGTCGTAGGAGGGGGCCGCTCGGTTTCGTCGCTCGGGGACGATTCAGACGACATTGTTCCCTGTTGGAGGTGATGGTGTTAGCATAACGGCGTCGGCGAGGCGGTAGGCTATGCGCTTGGGTCCAGCAGCGATGCTAGTTGAAAGCGATGCAAGGTAGAAGGGAGCGTACTTTGAAGAGGAGAAAGCCGCATGCTTGTGTATCCCGCGAGCAGAAAGCACACGCTGTGCTACCTCAACATGGCCAGGGACGACTCGAGGTGGCAGAGTGGCCTCTTTGTTGCAATGCCAAAGCGAAAGAGGCTAAAATAAACCACAAAGGAGGGGTTCCTGCTGAAAATATGTATGCAAAAGAGGCTCGGGCCGCAATACGGACAGTGTCGGGCGGTGAGGCCTGGGTCGATGGTCGATAGTTGCAGCTATTTACAAACGCAGGCGCATGTAGCTAGGTGGGTATGTATGCATACAGGTATAAGGTACGATTCGGCCTGACAACGATGAATTGAGTCAAGGTATCGAGTTTATTCAGGCGGAATATGAATAGCGAAAAATGGCGAACAGTAGTACTAGGAAAAGGAGAAAGATTTTCGCGGCAAGGAGGAAGAGCACGACGCAACCCGCAGCGGCCGAACAGCAGGTGATGCGGCGATGCGACGAGAGCTTGCCAGTCCGGTCTGGCAAGCAGCAAGCAAGGTACAGTAGCTTGGATCTGAAGGTCGAGGCGCTGGATGCCGCAGTAACCAACGGGGCCCGCTAGCCACCTTGGTGGGGAGAGGCAACTTAGAGGTAAACAATGGGGAGGGGCCGGGGCTTTGCAGTTGCAATTGCATGCACCTTGATATGGGCGCAGCCAAGCACCAAGCAGGGGGGATGCCAGGAGCTACAGTGCTTAAAAGTGGCTTAAAGTGGCTTTTTCCCTTGTCTTGCCCTGTCTCGTCCTGTCAGTGTCACTGTATTTAGTGCGAGACACCTGTTAATACTCCGACACGCCCGATTACAGCCGTCTCAGTCACCTATAATTACCACGTTGGCACTCCTGTTAGTGGCCGACACACCTAAAACGCCACCCCCACTTGGGTGCAGCACCGCCAGCTGCGCGTCCTCTGACGGCCCCTCCAACCAAGTACCGTTTGCACCAGCAACGCACCCACGAGGTACCTTTATTCGCACATAGCAGGCTCCACTGCCATCGCCTTGTTATGATCCCATCCAGCCAAGTCAACCTTTTGCTACCAGCACCATCGCCAGCGCAGCAGGTAATCATCATCTATTTATCCCATCCTTCCTCTTGCCGGGCTGCGCACTGCCAAATCTGCTGGCGCATGCATGTTGTGCATGGCAGGATTTTATGCAGCTTGTTTTCTTCTGTCCGTCTGGTCACGGCGCTCCCCCATCTGCCCACCACGGCACGCCTCCCGCCGCCGCCGTTGCCTCGTTTGCAAATTGTCGCCTGATGCTAAAAGTCGCACATCCACGATCAAGGCTTCAATACCACCACACTTTAGATTCACACAGCACCACAGCATGCCACCGCACTCTCAGTAGCCAGTCTCCCTGCAGGAAAAGGGGGGCTACTACCGTGGCCAAGACAAAGTACCTCCAGCCTAGGAAAGGACAAGAAGCGAAGTGTAAATTGCAAAACACAAAAAGACGAGAAACCTAAAAACACGAGGTATTCAAACTGTAACCACTTTTCTCTAGCTTCCGTCGAGTGGTGGCCCGGGCCGGTGGCTGGAGCATATGACTACGACACGAGGCTCCCGACTTTTGTCAGGTGTGCACCCATTTACCCATTTGCGCTGCATGTTACACACCACATCCCAAATGGTGCCCATCCATCGCGCCGACAGTCTCCTGGCCAGTAGCAAAATTCCCATGCTTGTTGGAAAGACACTCTCCAGTCTCCTCGAAGTTCCGATCAACACCAGATCAGCTCGATTAGCAGCGCCGCCCTTGTGCAGCGATCGGGAGCTTTTAATCCGATAATTCGTGAACAGAACCATCCACATTCAGCACTGGCACGGAAATCGAGATTTTTTTAGCCAGTTCGGAAATGCAGTGATTTGTATTTTGTATTGAATAATCTATTCGTATATCTATGTACTGCATCATCACGCTTCGTTGGACTCTGGAAACCCACACCTACTCAGCAATCCCTGGTCCAGCAAGGAATCTTGACCGTGCCGTTACCCAGCTCGCCCTTGGGCTGTGTGATGTTGCTGATTTGGGGTAGAGTAAAGGCAGACACCTGCGTCAGGCTCTCGATGCGACCGAGGAGCTTCTCCAGGATACGGAACGATGCCGAGGGTGTGTACTCGGGCCCTTCATGTCCCGCAAGCTGGGACACCACAAAGGAGAGACCGCGCTCATGATGAGTGGTTCCCATGACGCCGTAGCCGGCTGGCAGCTCGCTGGCGTAAAAGTTGGGGTCGCCCTCGCCCGTCAACAGCTGCTCGGGGTCGTAGCCGTAGGCAGGGACATAGAAGGGATCGCTGGGGGCCTGTTGGAACCCGAGCTGGCCAGCCCAGGTCATGTTCTGAATGCCCAGGAGGATGCCGTTGAGCGACAAGAGATAGTCGCTCGTTCCTTCGGCAATGATGACGTTCTTGGTCTGCTCAATGACCTGCGGCAGGGCATACACGCCCGCAGGCACCGACTGGTCATCGACGCCTTCGGGGAACACCCGCTTGCACTGTGCCCACTTGACATGGGGCTTGACGTGAATGGCCGACTGCACATCGCGGCGGTTGAACCACGAGTCCTTGCCGGACAGGGGATCGTTGCGCTCCGGGCAGCGGTCCACAATGTTGTAAATGTTGAAGCAGGGGTTCTTCTTCAGCGCTTCAATGTAAATGAGATCAAATATCTGCGCGCAGTCGTCGTCGACGTAGCTTCCGTTGGGATGCACCTTGGCATGGGGCAGCGGGTTGGGAATCAGTCCCTTGGGCGGGTACACAAAGTACTCGTCGCGGAAATCGGCAAAGCCGCACGACTTGTCGAGGTCGCGCAGCTTGGCAAAGGTGGGCAGGTCGACGGGCATCAGGTTGTAGTGCTGGTCCAGGTACGGAAAGGCCACGGGCGACGACTGCAGCGTATCGCCCCAGGAGATGCCGTCGTAGACGAGCAGGCCGCTCATGTCATAGTACGTCTTGTCCTCCTGGTCGAGCATGTGCTTGGCGAGGTAGGGCCCATACATGCCGGCATACGACTCGCCGGCAATGTACACCTTCCACCCTTCCATGCCAAACGTCTTGATAAAGTTCTTCCAGAAGCCGATGAACTGCTTGGCAATATCGTCTTCGTTGTAGATGGTCTCATTGCCCTTGGTGAAGCCGACGCCGACGGGTTGCTCGAGCCAAACAATGTTGGACAGGAGATGAAAGCTGAAGGGGTTGCGCTTGGGCTTTTCCATACCCTCGCCCCAAGCAATGGGACCATTCTCCTCGAGGAATCCGAGCAGCGAAGAGCATCCAGGCTGATTGCCAATTCGTCAGTTTTTGCCCCCGTCCTTTTCGGTCGCATTGACTTACACCGCCGTTGAGCCAGATGACAATCTCCTTCTTCTCCACAAACTCCTTGGTCGCGGTCGGGAAGAACCAAAAGAAGAGCTCGCTCGTCTCATTCTTCTTGTCCGTGATTGGGAGATTACCTGCGTAGGACTCGCCGACGTCCCAATTGATCAAGGGGAGCTTCTTGCCGTCGACGTAGAATTCTGTCAAGCCCGAGTTAGCATCCGTCTGCGCTGTAGGCCGCCCTCATAGGGCGAAGGCGACTCATGGCGATTGTTGAATGGTGATATGCAACGTACTCTCGGTGCCGTTGTTGCGGAAGCGCGGCGGGAGAACCTCTCCCGTTTGGTTCTTGGGCTCGGCCGCTGCAGTCGCCCGGCGGCTGAGGTGCTGCGCCGAGAATTCCGGCATGTGTCGTCTCAGGAAAGCATCGCCAGAGTTGCTGTTGCGACCAGCACTAGCGAGGCCGGCCAGGCCCAGGAGGCTGCTGAGAAGGAATTGGCTCTTCATCGTCGTCTTTGGTGGACGAAAGAAAAGCTGGTGCTTCTTGGAAACGGATGCTCCTTCTCAGGCCGTTGGGGCGGAAGGCTCCTTACATATACGAAAGGTCGAAGGACCCCGGTAAACGGGGGCCAGCCTTGGTTTGGAAGCGGGCGAAGTGCGCAATCATCATCCACCCTCACTATCGGTGTGCCGCGGTGGTCGGTAATACGGCTCTTGGTCCCGTCCCTGGACAAGCGTCACCAAGAGCTGGCAACAATAGCGTCAATGGCATGCTGATCCCGAATCCACTCTAGTGTTATGGGAACTCGCCCACTAACTAATTAGATGAAGAAGAGGGGGCGCACAGAACAAAAGCTATCAGTTTCTGGCTTCGCTCTCCACTCAATTCGTAAGATGGACAAAAGATCCTTCGTCATTCTCCGCCTTTGTGGTGCAAGAGCCGTTCAATACCCAACCTGCCCGTCGCCGTCGCCGCCGCCGCCGTGGCTTCCCGCAACCTGCCGGGCGAATCTTTCCAAGACACGGTGGCGCGGCTCCATAAGGCAACGCCGAGAGATTTCAGCGTGGGGTTCCGAACGGCATAGCACCATATTAGTGCGCAGTCGTTCCAATACCACCTGTCTAGCTGGGCGTAGCGTCCACGACTGAGCCTCAGGGCTCCAGCCGGCTGACATTTATTCTGCAGCTAACCAGCTGTCCCGTTGAAAGTATTACGACAACGAAGTGAGCTCGTGGCATTTGCAGGCGGAACTTTTGTGCGTCAAGCTATGGGCCAGCAATTTGCTCATGCATGACCTTAATGTGACAGGAAACTTGGACGAGATAAAAGATTGTGCGGCGTATAAGCTCAATTTGCTCTTTGTCTCATCGACGTGGTCATTGTTACGATCGGCTCTAACTTGGAGAATCGGAACAAACATGTCACTTTGCTACGTAATTGGTGGTGACTCGTGCACAGATCGCGAGCTCTCTTTGTCATTCATTCTTTCTCCGTACCCGGTGACCTGTTGCCTGAGACTGTCACTGCGTGGTGGGATGGATTTGCCTTTGTGGATGGGCAGGCAAACCAGGGTCATCATTAGCAGCCTAATGAACATGCTACGCTTCAGTCCCTGTCACGCCTCAAATCGAGTAAAGCAATTCTTCTATCGGAAACGAGCACTTAGCAAAATGGTACACTCAGGTTCTCAGCTGACTCTGTCTCAGAACTATGTCAGTTCTCTCCATCCCGCAGGTCTTGTCTCTGTTTAGCTTTCGTTGGTATATCCACCGCCAACAAAATGTTGAAGATTTGGACCCCAGCTGCGACCAGGAGGGTCAAGATATAGATAGCGGCGTGATCTCTTCGATATGGCAACTGCCTCATCACCGTAGATAATCTTGTCTCCCAGTGTGTTCATTTTTGCCACTGTTGCATACCCAGTCCGAGATGGATAATATTCAACAACTTCACCACTGGTATTCTTGCCTCTCAGTCGGAACGCAATGCGGCGTGCAATATCCTCTACCAGGGAGTCTTTGGCGAAGAAATTGCGATGACTTTGGCCCTCGTCAGCTATTTCGATTTTGATTGACAAGGACCCCGCCACTATCCCTGCCGAAGCAGGCACAGGAATTTGTACGAAACAAAGCTTGATGTTCCACACCGTTCCGCTTGTTATGTGGTAGCTGTAGGTGAGATCCGTGCCCACTTCTTGCGACCAGTTCTTGATCGTTGTAAGCCGTTTCACGGATTGGCCACTCGTTGAGATGCCGTTGTTTTGACGTTGGGCGGTATCCCCTGTCATTTCGTCGCTGGCGATTGTGTCTCCCTCAAGCAGTGCGCTTGCCTTTCTTGTTC
This sequence comes from Akanthomyces uredinophilus, assembly GCA_030778065.1. Lineage (NCBI taxonomy): Eukaryota > Fungi > Ascomycota > Sordariomycetes > Hypocreales > Cordycipitaceae > Akanthomyces > Akanthomyces uredinophilus. The sequence continues at coordinate 27,761 of JAPFRW010000131.1, read as the reverse complement.
CCCAGTCAATGTCCTCGAGCTTGGCGTCATCATTTTCTTCCTCTACAACTCTCAGTTCAGCTGAAGAACAGGCAGAAGCCGAAGAATGTAGCGACTCATTGCTAGAGGTTCGTCGTTTTTTTTGGCGCGGATGCCGGCCAAACTTGTCCTCTAATCGCGCAATAACGGTGTCGTATACGCCCTGAACTTGACTTATCTGATAAGGATCAAGCTTCTTCCATCCTTCCCATTGTATTTCTTTCTTCGCATCGCGGTTGTCGGCGCTCTTTCTGTGCGGTCTTCGTTCGGCACTGCGTGCCAAGCAACGTAATAGGATGACCAGTCCCTGGATAATCCCGCCTCCAGCTCGCTCCAAATTGTCAACGTCATCTTCAGTAAAGCCTTTTCTGAAAAGCCAAGTGAGAAAACTGGTGTCCAAGTCGCTCCTGCCAAATACCTTATGCCCGTCATTCTCTTGCTTCCTGGCTCGAACAATCCCGAACAGCACGCAGCTTGTTTCCATGAAGTACGGTCGTACATTTTTCAACCCCACAATTGCAGCTGCACATTTGAATATCTCGCTGATCATCAGAGCTTTATTCGCAGGTATAGAATGAATATCTGCTGGCATTTCTGGGCAACGTATGTAGAGGCGTTTGGGTACATGTCCATCTTCCTGACTGACAATGTACTCGACTCGATAGCCACACCGGAGCTGGAGATAGCGCCACGCCTGTCGCCGGTCATGAACAAGTCCCGCCGTGGCTGCCACGTACGGACGTGCTCCACATAGAATCACCACCTTCGAAGAGCTTTGCTGAATGATGGCTCTGTTCAGCTCTTGCACGAGAGAGCTCGAGCGCGGATTCCGTAAATCGAAGGGGTTCAAGACATCATACCTTGTGAAGTCAAAGGTCCAAACAAGAGCATTATTGACATCAAACCCCGTTCGCTGCAGTACCCATGGAAAGCCTGTGTCGGTTTTTGGTATCGGCGATGTCTCCCTTAGGTCGGACTCAATTGCAGACGCGTAATCGAGAATGAAACTGATGGGTGCCGTCAGCGAGCCAAGTGGGCTATTCGTGGCCACATGTTCATATCGATCGTCGAACCATTGTGCCGGAAGATGGTCATTCGTTTCTGGCACGTGCTGAAAAGAGAGTTCTAGATCACCCAGACAATTTTTGTCGCCGATTGCCTGCTGAAGCGCAGTAAAATATTGAGGCTCCGCCCACGGAGGCTCCCGAATGTGCGTAGCCGTTTCTTCAAGTTTCAGCCGAGACTTCATCACCCTGCGAAACTCGTCCCACATACTAATCTGAGGATCGGCCGATCTTCTTACAGGTGTAACGTAAGGGAGTCTCATGATGTCATTAGTAAGATTTGAGTTCTGTGCGAAAGGGCATAGTATGTTAAGACCGAGTCCCGAGCTATGTTCGAATTCGGCATCGGATCCTGACGGGCTGCAGCCGCCGTGGTCTGATCTGAAAACTCTAATGAACAGGGTTTCAAGCATATCGGATAAGACCTGTTTGTCGTTGGATCTTCCCATGCTGTAAGGGAGTGCCCAGAGCCGTAAGAAATTGGCCCTCCGGTAGCCGTTGCCCAGCCAGACAATAAAGTAATGCAGCGAGGAATTTCTGCATTTCAAAATAGATTGGCAGTGATCAATCATGATTCTTCGAGTGGATTTGATTGTCTGGCCGACATAAAATCGCAGGTAGTTTTCGCATCGACTATCAGTGACGTAGTCTAGGTAGCCTACATTCAATGGCCACTGCTCTGACTGCTGCAATCTGATCTTCTCCAACGCCACCGGAGTGAGAGGTTGGCCTTGAAGGGCAAGAACATCAGGATCGATATGCTTCAGCATATAGTCGGCATATTTCTCAATCCCAAGCCATGTTCTGATTGTTTCTTTATACTGCGAGAGATCTGGTAATGGAAGCCGGTCATTCTTCACATCGTCAAGAAGCCGCATGCATTCGCTCTTTATATTTGGCAGAACACCGTAATTCGGCTGATCGTTTGTTCGAGGTGGCTTTTGGAAAGTTAGCAAACGAGATATGTGCACAGCTCGGAGGATTAAGTCGGGATACCAGTTTCGCAACATCTCCAATGTTTTGCCAAGCTTCGGAGTCATGGCACGGCCCCAGGATCGAGATATTTAGCGCTCTGAGAGGGTAGGCTCTCTCTTCTTCTAATCGTCCGAAAGGCAAAACTCGCGCACGAGACTGACCCTGATTCTATTGGGGTCGTGTCTTTGGTGTGGCGGATCTGCTGTTACTGCATTCTTTTGTGATGTGCGTCTTGTCTCCGCAGAACGCGCATGCTGGTGCCTTAGGACAGACGACTATCAAGTGACTTTCGGATTTGCAATACACACAGATATTGCACTTGACACAGGTAGCCGTCGAATATCCCACTAGCCCACAACGCGTGCAGCATTTGTCGTCGCGGAATGACATTGCGCTATTGCCAGAGTGCAGCACGACTTAGCAGGAAGAAGCTGAGAATAACGGCAAAATGATTGTGCATTGTCACGCTTGAGTGGAGTCCTTCTGTTATTAGCACAGAACCGACCATAAACACCAGCAGAGGATAATTAACAACTCGGTTAGCGCCCGGGTTTGCAAACGCGAACAAAGATGGCCCGGAAAGCCAAAGTGGAAGGCGAGCCACATTTTCTAGGCTATATAAGGCTAAAACAACAACCTGATTGACAACCAACTGACACTTTGGCCGAGTGGTTAAGGCGGTGCCCTGCGTACGTTTACACAAACACTGACTTCCGACAACTCCCACGCTAACAGCCCGACTAGTAAGGCATTACGTTCGCGTGCGTAGGTTCGAATCCTGCAGGTGTCGTGACTTTTTTTGCTCTCAAGACTTCTGTTAGGCTGGCTCCCTTTTTGTCTTTTCAGTGATATAAGCGTTGCGATTCTTGGATGTAGAAGAGATACTTCCATGGTCATATTGCGGCAGTTAGAATCGATGTTCACTCGGGGCTAGTCGCACTCGCCACGCACGCTTTGCTGGCTGGGTGTCGCCTGGAAAGTAACTTGCGCGCTACCCTACACGACTCACTGTGGGAATAAAGACGCGCGCACGGCGACGTCTAGCGAATATTTCTTTATACTAGCATAGGGGACTAAGCGTTTCGGCATAATAGCTGCTAACATAGCATTTATTCAAAAGATGCTGTGCAGCCTATAGTGCCCGTTGATGGCAAAAAGTCATTTACTGCGGGTGCAGGTATGTCCTCACGTACGTTATTAGAGGGCAAGTTCACCAGAGTGCAATTATCTACAGACCAGTAAGTATAAACGCAGTTTTCTAATAGGCTTACTCTTTTAGAGTAGGAAATCAGGACAGTTTAATAAAAAATGTCTCCTAACTATAGTGCAAAAAGAAACATCCTACTCTAACGAAGAGTAGAAGAGACAGCAAAAAAAATATACCGTCACCTGCAGGATTCGAACCTACGCACGCGAACGTAATGCCTTACTGAGAGGCTGTTAGTGTTGAATGGCTGATGGACGACTGGTGAGTACGTACGCAGGGCACCGCCTTAACCACTCGGCCAAAGTGACTTGGTTGAGAACGGCGGATTTATTCACCATTATACTGACAAGCTCAACTTCCCGACTAGAGGGTCTCAGATTTGTGCCGTCATTTTCACTTTCTCTTGCCTACATTTTCACATGTAGATCGCGCGGCTTTATTACTGAAGCAGGTGCGGCAGATGAAAAAGAAACAAGGGAGCAAGCAAGTCAATCAAAATTTTCGCAGGAGAGTCAGAAAGACGCGGCGGCCGACAGTATTTATTCACGTCTGGCTGCATGATTCAGTACACAAGCTAGCTGCACTTTAGTGTGCTGGCGGAACGACGGCCAGATCCACGAGGCGAACCAAGGGTTCGCTCCAGCTGTCTCTGAACAATCCCAGACGCAGCGAATACAAATTTCCGGGCCCTGAGATATTGATGCTAGAATGACAAGGGTCGACTTGTTGGCAAACAACGCACCAAGATTGTGTGTCCAACGGCACGGGCGTAATGCCATGACTAAAATTCAGCTGGGAGAATCCGGAGCTCCTAAAATAAAAAAAATTGTTCGAACAAGCACATATTCTCATAACGGTTGAGGGAAAGTTCAATTCATACTAGAGTACGTAAATGGTATCACTACTTTTTCGTCATGTACAATACACATGTCCTCGGACACGACAATCCGCCTGCCTACCAAGTCGCAGGCCCAAACTTCTCACCATCCGCAAGAGGTCTGATGATGGCAGTGTCCTGGACATCCATGGTGTTGAGGGCGCCAACAGAACCCCACCAGGGAGTCATCTCCGTGCCCGTCAAGCTGAGGGCAAGGAATATGAGAATGGTGCTCAGCGCGAGGCCGACATCGAGGCCGGCAGAGGTGACGTAGTTGAACTGCATCCACCAACCGCGGTACTTGTTGCGGATGTACTTGTTGAACAGGAAACCGACCCAAGCCCAAGACAGGTAGTTGAGGGCCGTAGCGGGCGGAATCATACCACTGCCGCCAAAAATGATGGGCCAATTGATGAAGCGCACTATGGAGCGAGGATTGCGGCGCAGAATGACCCAGGTAATGACCGGACACACGGCGCCAACAAGGAAGAACCAGAGCATAGGCGAGTATAGAGCACCAATGCCAAACATGCGCTGGGCGCCAATGACACCCCAGATGACAGAGGCGTTGAAGTAGACCTTGGCACCGGGGCAAGTAAAGTGATTCTCCTGCTTTGCGGTGCAAATACCTTCAATGGCACCAAGAGCCCAGTTCAGGACAGCAATCTGAACTACGGAAGACCAGATCACGGCAATAGTCTGGCCCATAAAGACAGTCTTGGGTGGAACCTTCATATACATGGCCATCTTCATGTCGCTGACAAAAGCAAGACCTTGATACAATGCGTTGTATCCGTAGGCCTTGAAAAGCATGTTGGCAACGGGCTTGCCCTCGAGCATGTAACTGGCCATGAACTCGGTGAGAACGTTGAGGCCCAGTTGAACGTTGGTCGCACCCTGAATGATACCCGTGGGGAGGATAAAGAGCCAGGCAATAATCATGGCAATAATGTAGCCCCAAGCTGGCATATGAGTTTCATAGCCAAGAACCGTTCCGAGACCCATAGCAAAGATGGCCAAAAACAGAATGGCGTACCACCAAAAGGGGACGGGGTCGTACTTGGCGTACATTCTGGTGTGCACGTCTTCGTCGTCCTTGCCCATGGTAGTAAGGCGAAGCCAGATTTCCTTGCCATGGTTGAGAATGGTGTGGACTACCAGCGCAGAGATGGCGGCGAAAGAAACACCATATGCCATGGTAAAGGTGGCAGATAGGAAGAGCGGCGAATACGCCTTGTACTGGGCCATGTCGAGCTCATAGTCGGGTGTAAGCACGCGGCTGACATTGTATGGCTGGGCCGTGTTGTCGTAGCTCTCAGAGTCGCTGATGGGCAGGTAGAGGTTGTAAAAGACGTTGTTGTAATGGATGCCGATGTTGGTAATCATCATAAAGATGACGACACCTACGGTTGTGTTGGCAATGGCATGCCATGGGAAAATGAGAGGCGAGGTCGTATAACCACTAATCTGGGTCCAATCAAAAGTGATAGGGATCAGGGAGATGCCAGACCAGCCACCAAAGAGCTGGTTGACGACAGGGCTCTGGGGCTTGATCCAGGTGACAAAGGCAAAGACACTGAGGAACGGCGCGATGAAGCCGGGGAACCAGTACCACACAAAGGATCCCAGGCAAACATATGCAAACCATCTGTATCGGCCGATGGACCAGCCGTTGGTCTTGGTGGGATCGGAGGGCGAATGATCGTGGAGGGCGTAGAACAGCGACGTGTTGATCAGATTGGTGGGCCAAATCATGGCGGCCGGCTCAACTAGATAGCGACGGAAAAGGCCCGCCATGCCGAAACCGCACATGGAGATGGTGAAAGTGAGGAGAAGCTGGAAGCCCCCTGCAGTTGACAAGAGTTAGAAATCCACACCTCGTCCTGGTTCTCAATCGATGGGACGACTTACATCCGAAATCTTGCTTGTAAAACTGCTTCATAGCCAGGATGATATCAGTGCTGTAGGCAGAGCCGCCACCGAAACTGACATTGGCCATGATGACGACCAGCGTATGCTCCTTTTTGTTCCACGGCCCCGGGTTGAGGTTGAATCGGAGGCCGCATAGGCTGAGCTGGCGGTTGGGCATGACGAGCGACCAGCCGAGGCCGACGGGGTGGCAGAGCAGCTGGGCGACGTAGGTTGTGATGATGATGGAGGGCGCGCGCATGCTGAAGAGCATGTTGAGGCCGGAGCCGATGGTGGTGAAGAGCATGCCAATGACCCAGGCGCGGATCGTGTTGGCGGGCACGTCCTCGTCGTGGGGCCGCACGGCGGCGCGCACCTCGGGGTACGGCGAGTCCTCGAGCAGGTGCGAGACCTCGACAATGGCCGTCTTGGGGTCCGACGAGGCCAGCGCGCCGGCGACGTCGTCGATGAAGTCGTCGGGCAGGTTGGGGTCGTGGAGGTGGTGAAGCTGCACCTTGCGCAGCTGCTCCTGCGCCTCGAGCTGGGAGATGTCGCCGACGGCATGGCTACTGGCGCTGCCGTCGCTCGAGTGCTTCTCTCCCATGACGGCTGGGTGTTGTCACAACAAGCGAGTGTAAGGAAACCTTTGGGCAGGGTGCTGGGGCCGTTGTATGAACCCTTTGATTGCTGCACGTGTGCCTCGCAGTGATGCAGCTCTCGTCGCAGTGTGGAGGGGGTTACAAGAAAGTCCCCTGGGATGAGGATCGCAGTCTATTATGTACAAACTACGGCGAATTCCTGATGTAACATGCGAACAGCCGTAAAGAGACAAAAGACCTTACGCGGGGACACTAACGAGCAAGTTCGTTGTCCATCTCGTTATCTCTTGCCTCTGCTGATGTTACTAGCATTACTTTAGGGAACTTTTGACAACGGCGGGAATCAAAACTGCGGCCGATGCTGGAAGCGAGCAGCGCAGGCAAGGTAAAGGCTCCCCAGAAGCCCCGAATTGCCTGGATTTACACCAATTACAGGGTCTCGTGCGCCCTTGTTGTAGGTGATGCGCCCATGAATGACCCCATAACCACTGCATTGGGGGGGAGGGGCGTCGGGGATCGGCTCGAGCTATAATGGCAGGGGTTGTGTGCGCTTTTGCGGTAGCATATCTCCATCGTACGGCAATACAGGGAGATGAAGGGGCGCTGGGATTGGCTGGTTGGCTGGCTGCGTCGCCTGTGGCTCTTTCTTCAACTCCGTCCTGGGGCCAAACGGGTGGTTCCTTTCGGGGGGGACGTGCTTGGGCTTGTTCGGCGACTTTGCCCGGAAAAGGCGGCACAAGCGCTGTCGAGGCAAAGGAACTTTTGATCGAGAAGGGCGCTGCAAGCTGGAGATTTGCACATGCGCTAGTTATAGTCAGGCTGGGGGTCATTAATGGCCCGCTGCGGAGTGCGGCAGCTGATAAGCATATGCATGTTGTATACGGCTTACATTTGTCTGTACGAATTACATTGTTACGAAGGCAGTAGGCTCGCTTTCGGGCAAGGCTCTGGAAGGTGGCAAGTTCTGAGGCCAGACTTTCCAGCAGCCTTCTGCAGAGATCCTTGGAGATACTGTCGTCTCCACGCTGACTTTCAGATCCGCTAAATGATCGACCTTGCGTTCGGATCATTCTCAAAAAAAAAAGAAGAAAGGAGAGGAAAACTACAAATGTCCCACGAAGCCCTTGAGCTAGTCGTGAGCGTGCCGAGCTCCCGGCCTTGGCAGCGAGTTGAAGCTTTCAACTCTTTGAGCTGAGCCAAGGCGCTACACAAATAGACCCAACTGCCCGCCGATGATGGCGTTCCCGTCGCGCACCACCTAACTAGTAACCAGTCGGTGGCGGAAGGGCACCCTGCTGTGGCGTGTCACGATGGCGGCGGGTCGTCGGGCTCACACTCATGCCCACGCGAACAAAAGGACTGCTCTTCCGGCTTGTCATTTGCTCTCGGTTTCGGCAAGATACTGGATAAAGCTAAATGCAAGCTGCTCTGGCAGACCGTGCATGCAAAAGTTCTAATGGCATTGCAGCGCGTGCGCACTGGGCACACACATCTGATGCCGACTAAACGAGCTTCCGGCGGCGCCTTTCCCCATTGTTGGACGCCCCATCTCCTGCCGGATCGGAGCCGACCTTTCGCTCGCGAGGCGCCTTTGGGGCTACCAACCAACACCCTGGCTCAACTGCCAACTGTGCCATATCGGACTGGCTGCGTGCGAGCTTGAATACAACAACGCTTTGCGAGGGCATATCGTGAAGCCGAGGCTCACCCAAACCGTAGATTCTCGGCCGAAAGGCGTCCCTCCCATGCAGGACCAAGACATGGTATTCAAGTCCCGTCACCTTTCTTTGCAAGCAGCCAGAAAGCAGGCTCTGGCTTCTCCACTAGCACAGCTCCTATCATAGCCTGGTTTCTTATCCGTTGCAACGTGTTACTCACAAACGGTATGCAAAGACGACCGCGATACTCTATTCCTTCTATTCCCAAATCGTGACTGAGCCATACCAGTCCCGTGCGTCGTACAATTGTTATGGCATCTTCTAATACGCGTGCACCTCGGAGCTGGCGCTCACCGCGCTCATAATCTCCATGTCCTCCATCTCATCCTGGAACTCGACCCAGGTGCCCATCTTGTCGAGCACAAACTCCTCGTACCGTACCTCTTTACCGCGCTCCCCGACCATGGCGTCCACGCCTGGCTCCGAGAAGAAGGGCACGCTGAAGCGCTCCGCCGCAGCGCTGCGCACGCGGTGCATCGTCGCCACGAACCGCCCGCCGCTCATTCGCGCCAACAGGTCGCCGACGTTGACAACGACGCTGCCGGGCACGTGTGGCGCGGGAATCCAGGCGCCCTCGGCGTTGCGCACCTCGAGCCCGCCCGTCGCGTCCTGGTGCAGAAGTGTCAGCAGCCCAGAGTCGGTATGCGGCGTGCAGCTCAGCTTCTCTTCTTCATTTTTTCCTTCTTCCGGAGATGGCCTATTGGGTGACGCGTGGCCGGGATAGTGCAGAAGGCGCAGCGTCGAGACGCTGTTGCGCATGATGGAAGTGAACGACGCTGGGTTCTTGCCGAGCGACGAGGCGAGCAGCGCGAGGAGCGTGTTGGACAGGGACGAGAGCTCGGCGTAGAGAGTCTCGAGACGGTCGCGCGAGCTGAACTGCGCCGACAAGGGGAAGCAGTTGGGCTCTGTGAGGTTAAAGGGCGACGTGGATGGGCGCGACGAAGCAGGCAGCCGATGCGAAGGGCCAAGCTCGAATCCGGCCTTGAGATTCTGAGGATCAGCATCCGGCTGTACAGGAAAGTATCTATGCGTTACCAGTCTTTGTTAACAAACCGTTCGGCAATGTAGTGTGCGCATGCAGGGATAACTTGCCCCCTGTAAGTATTGGAATTAGCCTTGCGAAACGTCTTCTTGGCTACGCTCATTTTGACCTCCTCGGGGAGGCGGAAGAAGTCCTTTGCCATGTCGAAAACGGCATCGTGGTCAAAAGACAGCGGCGCATTGACTAAGTAGGCGAAGCCGACCGTCGCAAAGACCTCGTGCAGTCTTGTCGACAGCTGCACCAGATCGTCCTCGGTCGCACAGTCGCTCGACAGCGGCGCGAGATCTACAATCGGGAGCGATGTAAACGAGGTCGTCATTGTGCTTGATTGATCTACTGCAGTGACAGAGAAAGGAGTGTCGGCCCTTCTCATTCAAGGAAGGAGAGAGGCGAGAGCAGCCGAGTCGGGGAAGCAGCCGCACATTTTACACTTGTTCCACTAGGTCATGGACCCGAATATCTCACCCTCCATCCCATTGTCTCGCGGAAGGGCATCATTGACCCCCAAGTCATCATGGCCAAGCAATTAGCACACTCGCGTGACCATATTCAAGACATGGGCAAATAAGTTCCGAGCCTTCCATTGCTAGCGCCGTGGGGAACTGCGCCAGGACCATCATCGTAGCCTAACATCGTCCTCGTCAATTGTGAGCTGATTTAGGCCAGATGCCGCAAATATGAAGAATCATGACATGCTGAGTTTTGCTTCTGCCCTTTGACAAATTGGAACGAAAGTCGCGGCTGTTTTTGTTTCCTTGTGAGGACAAAATGACAATACTGCGACCGATGGCGTAGCTAGCCAGGTCCGATGACGGCTAACGGACAATCGACGTTAGTTATCCACTTGGATTCAGACCGCTTACCGACCACGGGTGTGATTACTTTCCAACCGGTGTGAGAATGGGCATCTGATCACCCACTGTCCGACGTAATGGCGGCGCTCGGCTCCTTGTCTGGCATATTTGGTGCAGTCTGCATGGAAGAGATGAAATATCCTTCAAACTATGCTTGTGGCTGCCGATTGGGATCCTGCAATCGCGCAAGTTCCAGCATGAGTCTATACACATAAATTGCCATGTCCTCTTTCCGCATGGCTTTTCCGTACCATTCGCGGCCTTTGTCCGCCATCTCTTTGGCTTTATTCTGCCCTGAATCCGTCGTCGTGAGATACAGGACGAGCTCCGGAAGTTCCTCTAGGCTCTGGCTTACAGGCACATAGTGTACCCAGGGAATGAGGCGCTCGTCATGCCACTCCCGGATTAAAGTCTGCTTCAACGGCAAAGACTTGGATGCCAAGAGTTTGTAGTAGCGGCCGCTGATGCCGTTTCCATCAAGATCAAATACCAACCGAGACTTTAAAGCGGCGTCCTTGTCGGCCCAGCCGCCCGGTGGAAAAAATGCTCGTTGCGCCCGGCATTGTCGGGTAATGCACTGAAATATGCGCGTAAAGGCCACATCATAAAGTCTGCCGTTCAAAAAGGATGATGGTACACGCTCTACTGTATCGTCCTTTTGTTCCAGATAATAATATTGTTCTCTGCCAAGATTTTGCGCAAACTGGACGAAGCGCTGTCTGTGGTAGGACCGCCACCCGTCATCATGGGCAAAAGCACCTGAAGTTGAACCCGCCCAGTATAGGTTGTTGGTTTTCTTGTAAAAGTCTAGCTCCGCGTCTGAGTCGTAAACAAACTCGGCTTCCATATAAGCCGGGCTGGGCATCAAAATGTCACCCATCGTGGAGGGTGCTCCAGTGGAAAGTATAGGCACCATTGCTTCGGTAAGTCTGAAGGACACTGGGCTAAGGAAAAGCCCATGCAAGTGCTCGTACTCTGGGTGCCGGCAGATATCCATGGCTGAAGTCGCATCCCTGATAAAGGGCAATGCATATGACTCCCTCTCATCCTTTGCATGTGAGTTTTCGACTTGACGAGCAGCGCACTCTCGCGTAATATTCGCCCAAGTCGGCTGACGAGATAGATTGGTCACACGTACTTCTGTCGTCTTGACGCTTGGAAGTATGACGGTTGGTTCGTCGAGATGATTGACCAGAAATTTGACGTCGGGGAGCTCGGCGCCGGGAAATTTGCCCACCGTTTCAAAGAGATAGGAAATATGCCGGTCGTAGGAACGATGCGGGTGATTGCATCGAGCATTCGCCTCTTTGCGACTGTATTGGCATGACCAAATCTCGCTTCCCTCTGCGTAGAACGTGGCGTCCATGATTCTCTGAAGCTCTACGCCACTCAACTTGAGAAATGGTGCGACCTGCTTGTGAATGATGTCGAACTCGTCAATAATCGGCGACTTATTCATGACAGCGAATTTATACCAGGCCTCAAATCCTGGAGGAGGATCGATCTTGTACCTTCGACGGTACTCAGTCTGGGCGTCCTCGAGAGATTTCGACTGTCTATGTAGTAGACCACTGAATTGCGCATTCGCGCCACGCATCAGAGTATCCACTGGATGCTCGCGGTTTCCACCGAATGTATGCTGCACAGCACTTTCAGCGCGTCGAATGGCAAACGTGTTTGCAGCGTAGGGGATCAGCGTCACAAGCATGAAAACCCAGAGAGATGACCGTGACTTTGCGCGACTGGGAAGTTTGTGTATTACTTGGCCGAGAGATAGGCCGGACAAGGAAATGTGTAGCAAGGGTCGAAAGGAAGATGACTGAAAGAACGGACTTTGCCCTGCCATAAGACTGAACACCCCCATCGATGGAAGAACTGTCCACGGCGCATCCCGAGTCTACGCAGGTCGTTAGTAAAGTACAGAAAACTCGTAGATGGTCGGGCGTACCAGTTGTATGGCGAAAAACCAAGCCAAGCACTTGAATAAAGCGGCAGCGAGGATCCGTGGAAATGAGCCCGTGGTGAGGCCAAACACCACAGTCTGGATAATGAATACGAGGCCCACGCTGAAAACAACGTATTTCGACAGCTGCTCAATGTTTTCTTCCATCCTGACGGGCGGGATAATGACTGCTTTCCGCCGTTGCTGTGGTAGAAGCGCCATGTATACGACAGAGGCCGATACCAACGCCACGACAGCATATATGACCTTTTCTAGATTCCAGACAAAGAGGTCCAGAATGGCGACAGCGGCAACAACACAAGTGACACCAAGAGAGGTGAAAATGGGCGTTGCGGAGCCTGAATCGCCTCGCACAGTATTCGCAACATCTAATTGTATATATCGCTGCGCCGCCAGTAGAATAGGAACCAATGCAGGCTGCAGCTTTGTAAGTATCACCGAGGCACTGGGCATTTAGGCGGGTATACTTACATAGAAGCGGGAGGTGCCGTTTTCTGCCTTACAGAACGAGCTGATGGCGATGCCTGCGGCGAACATCACAAGGCCGAGATTGTTACCTGGAGTTATCGCTGTACTTGCTGCGACTGGGGGCGCAATCTCATGCTGGCCTCGGCCCCGGCCTGCTCTCACGAGGAGTGGCAGAAGGATCCAGGCCAGAGCTTCGGACATGATCTCCGTCTGGCGGGTAAGCAGCCGCTGGACGAGCAGCTCGCAGAACAGCGTCGCCGCCGCAAACGCGACTGCATGGTCCTGAGGTTTTGGCGTCAATTGAGCCATGACCGCAAACCGCTGGTAGGTTTCGGGAGCGATGCAATATGCGATGACAATTAAGGTTGATTGCCTGCACAGTCGATCAGTCAGCTGCCTCGTCGCGCTGTCATGTGACTCCCCTACAGGAGCCCCTGTCGATCCATTTAAGCTTCGCTACAGGGCGTAGCGCGGGTGCTTACAGGCGCCTTGGCGTTCCATTGCCCGCTACTGACGGACGTGCTTAGTGCGCTGGTCGCTATATTTTAGCGCTCTTCAGCTCAAAGGTATGCTGGCGGACAGGATTGCTTCGCCGTTTACTTTTATGAGCTGCAATCGACTTATCTAGGACCTACGTGATGAAACTCAAAGCAAATATGACAGGGGCAGCCTCAGCATGGAGGTCGTTGATCGGTAGTTGCCAAGAGAGTAAGGAATGAGTCGTTGGTTGGTCGACCACATACGAAAACACTACAATAACCAAAGTGAGCCAGCGAAAGGAAAGCAGGACAAATAACAGCATAAAGCATAAAGGATTCCCGAGAATTGTCCAACTTGGGGTTTCTGCTCTGAATTGCCGGAAGATTCTACTCTGTGACCCATTCCCATTCAAGGTCAGCCCCTTGGCTACGGCACGCCACGATCCTGGTAGAGTTTCAATCACCTACTACGCAGTGTCGACGTTAATTCTAAAACCCCATGACGAGCATGGGCCGTTTCTCAAGATCGCCCCGCGAGGATTGAGAAAGTGCAATTGACCCAAAATGCCCATGCCGCACCGAAGTTAGCTTTATCGTTGGTCACTGCCTCGGGACCGAGCCCGGCCTCGCTCGGTGCCGGCTGCACTACAGGCTACCCGGATGAGCGACATGGCGCGGCCAATCCAAAATATCTACACTGAAAAAGTATAAAATGATAGCTTGCTGCCTTTACAAGATGGACATTCTAATTTCACCCCTCATTAGCACGCTGGTCTCGGACGCCCCTCCAAAAGCACCCACGGAAAACACTAATCCTTCGACTTACACCACCTTCTCTTCTACAACATGTCTCAGCGAATACTCATCGTCGGGGGCGGGCTCTCTGGCCTCGCACTGGCCCAGGGCTTAAAAAAAGCTACGCCACCCATCTCCTTTCGCATTTTCGAGCGCGACTCCTCTGCCGCCCACCGCGCCCAAGGCTACCGCATACGCATCTCCGGCGCCGCCCTACAGGCTCTCCTCCCAGCACCCGTCTTTTCCGCTTTTGAAGCCACGTCCAACAGCTCGATAGAGCCCGGACATGCTATTGACGCACTGACCGGGACACCAGACCCCGCGGCCTCGATGCCCGGCCCCCCTCCGGGCACCAGCACGGGCACCGACACCGCAAAGACGTACAACGTGGACCGCGCGGTGCTGCGCAACGTCCTCCTGCAAGGTCTGGAGGAGCACATTTCGTACGACAAGAAGTTTGAAGCGTACAAAGTCCTAGGCAACGATGGCACTGTGCAGGTGCGCTTCGCGGACGGCACGGTAGAGCGAGGCACGCTGCTGGTCGGCGCCGACGGCGTGCGCTCGGGAGTCCGCAGACAGCTGCTACCAGGTTTTCCCATCCTGGACACCGAAGGCCGATCAATCTTTGGAAAGACGGATCTTACGACTCAAGTCGCCTCCAAGTTGCCCAAGGAGTTTCAGAGTGGCATGTGCCTCGCCAGCGTGCCAGGACCGGCGTCTGAGCACCCGTCCAAGCTTCTCTTCGAGGTGATGCGGTTCGACCCCGCCGCGAGGGCCCTCGGCCTCGGCGTCCCGGACGACTACATCTACTGGGTCTTTTGCACCCGCCAAGACGTCACCGACACTCAAGTCGCCGGCCTCTCGGAGCTGCTATCCCTCTCCAGCGCCGAGTCGGCGGGCATGGCGCAGGCGCTTATGCGGGACTGGCACAAGTCTCTGCGCGCCATTGTCGACACCGCGAATGAGGAATCGACTGCAACTTTGGCGTTCTTTGCTTGCACCAAGGAGGGGCTGCCTCGGAGCTGGGCGCAGCTTCGAAAGGAGCATGCAGATATGCCGGTGACCCTCATTGGCGACGCGGCGCATCCAATGCCGCCGGTCGGTGGCGTCGGCGCCAACTCGGCGTTCCAGGATGCTTTGGAGCTGTTTGAAGCATTAAAATCGTCTGAAGGAGAGACGACCTCACAGATCGCAGCATTAGCGAGGTATGAGCAGTCGATGGTGGAGAGAGTGGTGGAAGCTGTCCAGAGAAGTAGCTCCGGCGCAGTCCGGTTCTTCGGCATGAAGCCACAGGACGAACTGAAGCCAGCTCAAATTTGAGGACATGGCTCATTGAAAACAGCAGGAGAAGAGGTGCCATGTTTACTCATCTAACAAATCATCATATCAGCTCAATTCTAACTATTCAACAACACTCTACCATATTTCACATTGTCGTGCCATGTATCACTGAGAATTACCAACCGTCTGCTTTCTTATCCAACAGTTGCACAATCGCCTCGCATCTCTCTGCACGCAAACTCTCATCCTGCCCGGTCACGGTCTGGAACCCGTCACTCGTCACATTCATCCACGACGGCGTCTGCGGACCCGTGCTGCCAAACTCAGGCCAGTCCTCCAAGTCTCGCCTGAGAATAAACCGCCGCACATAGTGCTGAAACTTGCGCGCCACGTCCGGAATCACCGTCCCGTCTACCGCAGCAATGGCGTCATCGAAGAAGTAATAGCTGAGATCGCCGCCATGGAGCGCAGGCAGTATCGACTGGTCGTAGCGGTAGGATGCGTAGCGCTTCTGTGGTGGCGCGCAAGGACTGGAGTGCGTCTTTTGAGTGGCGGCGGACCACAGCTTGGCGGCAAAGTAGGAATGACACTCATAGATGATGTCATCGTAGAACTTGTCAAAGACAGTCGGTGCTGGAGTTCCGCCTGGAAGACTATCTGCAGTGGAGTTACTAGGTTGTCCATATAGACTGGCAATTCTTTGTACCGTGGCATTGCTCGGAGTGCGCGCAAATTGGGCCAGTATGGCCTCCCACGTCGTGTTCACGTTGCCAATGCCGTCATTCTTCATGCCGCCGCCAATGACTCTCGTGACACGGCCCTTGGTGCCACCATTCTCCGCTGTCTGAGCCAGGATTCGCTCCGGCACATCTTTGACCAGATCGCCGTCGATGACGGGGCCAAAGCCAATACTCGGACCTCCAAACGGACCCGGCGGCGCATCGAGCATCATGTACCGGTTCGCCTCCACCAAAGTTTCCATGGGGGCCTTGCGCAGGCACTCTACATCGCTGCAACTCGTTGCGTTGAGAAATTGTTGATAAATATCCGTCATCTCTTGAGAGCGGTCGACATGGGGCCGGTATCCCGGCGACGAGATGAAAGCCTGCGAAAACGGCGCCGGCGTGCCTTGCGCATCGGCGCCGAGAATCTGAAACAAGTTGCCGCCGCCTGCCGACTGCCCCATGGCCGTCACTTTGTCAGGGTCGCCGCCAAATCGGTAAATATACTCTTGCGACCATCTGAGCCCCTCTAGCACATCATACAAGCCTACATTCTTGTCCAGCGATGGCTGCGTGTTTGAGCTGAGCCAGCCAAGCGGCCCTAGACGGTAATTCGATGCCACGATGATAAACTGTTCATCCGCACCCATCTCTTCAAACAGCGAAGACGGGTCATATCCGGTGTCCTTGGCTCCGAAAAAGTAGCCGCCGCCGTAGATCCAGTGCATCACAGGAAGACCAGTCCCTGCAGACGCCATCGACACGCCACCAGGCACGTAGACGTCGAGAAACAGACAGTCCTCGCTGCCCCACGTCGAGCCGTTGAGGCCGGGCGTCGACGCCAGCCAGTGAGGCACCGTCTGAATGCAGTTCGTGCTGTTGAGCGGCACCACGCCGTCTTGGACGCCGCTGGACGCGGGCGGCGGCGTCACCGGCCGTCGAAAGCGGAGATTTCCCACGGGCGGCTGCGCGAAGCGAATGTTGCGATACGTGGCGTATGTGATGTTGGTTTTGGTGGTGTTGAGGGACGTCGGCGCATGGCGCGCATAGCCTAGATCAACGACCGGAAAGGCGGGCGAGGAGAGTGCGGCAGCCGCAGCGCAACAAGCGCTCCAGACAAGAAAGACCGAAGTAAGTGAAAACAGCATCATGACGGAGAGCGATATTTCGGCAGTCTCATGCTACTGCGACTTTTCGAGGGCTCTGCAATTGGGTCGGAAAGCTGCGGGAAATTGGATGGTGAGTGTTGACTTATAAGCTTTTCCGGAGACGGCTGCCATTACTGGACGATGCCGATCGGCGCTAGAGTTACCTATTTTATGGCTCAGCGATCGCTATTATTACGATTATGGACCTCTGCTGTTCAAGGCCCTATTCTGCCAGCTTGTCAAGGCTTGCGTTATGTCGGAAGCATTGCGGTATGAATTAGGCTCATACGGTAAAGCTCGAGAATTTGCCTGAATCCGAAAAGTCAATATTCGCGTATTTCCACCGTTGGCCGTGAGGGCGATCGGGCTGTGTAGCCGACAGACGTCATGGGCGGGGGCGTAGCCTCTTCGTATACATCGTATTGATGGCGCTGCGATGGTCAATGGATGCAATACGCGACAAGCGAGACAAACTGCCTTTGAATCCACGCTAGCACGCCGATAAGAGAAAAAAAACCCAAGAATCAATACGTAGTTGTGGTTGTAACTCTTCACAGCCAAACTCAGAATGGCGCGATTTAACTTGCGAGCATGGAAACGTTAGGATCCGGTAACTGTAGTGATGAGAGTGTTATGCGACGACTTGGGAACGTGCAGAGTCATAAGTAGCTTCATTTGTTTCTAGTAGATAGATACTTTCCGCGCCAATTTATTTCATCATATACACATAAAACCACGTCCCATTATGTACGCTCGAATTTTGGATTCGCATTGCCTTAATGTCGGGTGCGAGACTTGCCGCTTCGCTGCACATATTTGCGCGATAGCGGTGCGCAAGCACTACACGGTATGGCGAGCCTTGAGCAGAGCTCGAGCAGGAAATCCCTACACCATAATTTCCTTCTCTACGAGGGTGCAAGCGTCTCATAATGCTGCAGTCTTTGAGTAAGTCGCACTCAAAGGCAGACTTGATATCGACCGCTTCAGAATCAGCCGTCTCGAGGCTCCTTGGACAACAGATCCCAATCTCACTTGTCTAACCGGAAGACAGCCAGTCTCTCCAAAGACATCCGCATTATAGCACTATTGAAAGCGACGACGAAAACCGCCGCCTCAATAAGTGATGGTTACGACCTGACCCTCTGAGCTTATAGCCATATCGTGCAGTGTCTTCATGACTGCCGTGGCGGCTCTGTCGGGGAGAAACTCAATGTCCATGAAGAATACGCGATGGGTGTTGCAAATGTACACGCCAGGGATGCAGCCGCATCCGACACCAGCAGCCATTGTCGCCATGTCGACCGACGCCACGCCGCGCTCCTCAATCAGCATCTTGGCCTCGGCAATCGCCGCCATGAGCTTGGCGTCCCAGATGCCCTCCCTGCGCGGCCGTTGTCGCAGAAGTGACATGGCTTTGCGGCGCAGCGCGCCGTCACGACAACTGCTCGCTACCATGAAGAGGGGCTCGCAGACCGACGGCGAGAACGAGTACACGGGTCTCCCGCGTTGCTCTTCTAGCAATGCTTCCTCGGCGACCAGTTTCTGCGTCAACTTGACGATGCGCTTGAATTTGGCGGCAAACTTGTCCCATGCCAACTCAAACAGGCTGAGATCGATGCTGGACGCAATTTCGGCGCCACACAGCCAAATGTCCAGCACAAGGGCACAGTCGAGATCTGTTTGACGCAGCCTCTGAGACCATTTGAGGTGCGAGAATTTGACTTTCCAAGCTGAGAGAGCATGGCGATAAGGCTGGCGCAGGTCTGGTACTGGTAGCGGCTGTTCCGTTGTGCGTCGAATCTTTTCGTTTCGTACTGCCATGAGCAGGCCGCCAACGAGGCGCTGCAGCTCAAAACAGGCTTCTGTGGCAGAGCTAAAGGGAGCTACGGGAACCTCCCGCGGTATGTTGCCACGCTGCAAGATGGGCTGTCGAGCGCCAGTCCACATGTATTGGACCTCGAATCCGTCCACAAGGCCGACGAGAGCCTTGGTAGGAAGCATATGATCCGATCGGCCTCCATCCGGTGACTCTGTCTTTTCTAAAAAGTTCCACTGTTGCGCAACGTGCAAGCCATGGCTCGCATGCATCATGGCCTCTTTGGGGTCGCCGCGCAGGCTGCTTAGGCCGGTGAACAGCACGCTAGCCATGAGCAGCACCTCGGCCGACTTGGCGTCCTTCTGGTGAGCCAGCTCTACCAGATGCGCAATGGCCTCGTTGTACTGCTTGAGGGCGAATTTATAATGGTCTTGCCGGATGATTTGGCCTTGTGGGTCGTCTGATGGTATCTTGAACCACGAGTACATGGCGGCCATGGAGAGACTGGCGTGCCAAATGGCGGGCTGTGACTGCGCGGCCAGCAAAACGTCAACATGCCAAAATGGCTGATAAAAAGCGCCGGCGACTTGTGTGACGGTTCTTGTTCGGAACAGGTTGAACATTTCCTTTTCTAGAGAGGTCGCTTTGCCGTAGATGGGGGTGAGGGCGTGGAGGCATTGTGTCGCGACGGGCGAGGCGCATTGAGCAGGCTCTGGGGCGATTTCAAAGCCGTCGCACTTTCGGCCTGTTGAAATGCATTTTTTACACTCGGGGCGACCCTCGTCGCACTTGACACGACGGATGCTGCAAAGAAGAGTTGTCAGTAAGACGAAGGCGTATAAAAGTGTGTTTCTTGGCCGAGCCGGGAGCTCATGTGTCAGTCGCGCGGCGGCGACACCAGCAGCAATACTTACCGGCAAGTGATGCAACCAGTCTTGACCTTGGGAGTCCAGCGACGTTGGCGAGGTTTCTGAGCCGTCGTGCTGGCCACGTCCGTGGTGAAGCTAGCGTCGGGCGGACCGCCGCCAATCCTCTCGACGACGCGGTATACTCGTTGACGCTCCATCTTCAGACGATTACATAGGTGCAATGACGAAAGTTGTAGATGGGGAGGAATAGATGTGGCGGGGGTCTTGGCGGCGATTCGGGAAAGAGGAGCGACCCTGGTATATCACCAGCCCGGAGAATGGACCAACTGGGTTCAAGCGGCTTTCGGGCGGAGACGCGCTGTGCTGAGCTGACTGGGCTGAAGGGTCTAACTAGTCGAGGCACTTTTTTCTTGGCAGTTGCCTCGGGATGATTCTTCGTTGAGGTGCAGCGACCAAGTGGTGTAGTGCAGCAGCTACAGGGCTGTGCAGAGGAGCCAGGTCCAGCGTGATGACGAATGGGAGAACGGAAGAGAGGGAGAGTACCCCGGGCGCGCAAGGAGTCGAAATATCAGCAAATACGTTGGTGGGAGCCAGGGTTCAGGGCCGCATGCCTGGCTCGCGCTGGGCTGATGGCTGCAGAAGACGGAGTGGGGGACGACGGCCGATCACCAGTTTGCAACGCTGAACGGAAAGCAAGACGCAGCCAATCAACAGATCAAGGGATACTATTGTGGAGTGGGGACTCTCGATTGTCCCAAACAGGAATATATTCTGACGTGAAGCCAGCGGCGCACTGCAGTCCCGGATTGGAATCTCACCTGGACCAGTGCCGCAAAAGCGAGTCGTTGATGCAGCCTGTGATTTCCCTCATGCCTCACCTCGTTTCAATTACGCGTAGCTATAAACTCGCGACCCGAGACCTCACTCTGTTTCTGGAGTTCTCCCGGTCCGTGTTTATCCCCGCCTTGTATGCGAGAGTTTGTGGCTTGATGCTGCACCACACAGTCCTCACTAGTTCGAGGACACCATCTTGTACACTGGTGCAACAATACAGTAAGCAGTAATCTGACGAGCAGGGCCAGGCTCCGCACTCGATAACCGATCAGGGCTTAGTTATGCTGGCTCACATTCACGTACTTGTGCTGGGCGATTTAACAATGTTTCTGATAAACTCTTTCGTGTATGAGAATTGAATGACTATTAGGAGTATTGGCCAAGTGCGATGCATGGCAAAGAACCTCCAACCTGGAGTGGGTAGAATAAATGCACTACCAAACCTGTGGTGCGCCCAACAGAATAAGCTGCCAGAGCCGAAGCGAAACAAACGCAAGTGAAGACCAAAAAACCCGTCCAAATTAACACCTGTTGCGGACCCGACAGCCTCGCTGTAATAACCCGAATACCCATCCGTAAACGCCGATCTGATGCAGATAGTAGAGCAAGCCCAGGCCGAAAAAGGCCGACAGTTGAATCCCCATAACGCCCTGGAATCCCATTGAAGCCAGTAATCCCGGCCTTCCGGAAACAGACAACCCCGGTCCCAAAAGCCCCCCCTCCCAAAAAACGCCATCGATATGCAGAACACACGCGCTCAAGCAGGGGCATGTTCCCCTTGAGCAATGACCCAAAGATGATGCCAGAAATGACCCAAATCACTCCTCATCAGGAAGCACAAAGCGAACTCTCTTGATCGGCTTGGCCCGCTGGGACGCCGTGGTGGTGGCCACTGCGCCGGCGCGACCTCGCGTCTCGCTCATCATCAGCTCCTCCTCCGTCTCCTCCTCGATGGACCAGACATCCGCGCTCGGCTGGCGCCAGAGATGGCCTGGCCTGCTCAGACGAGCCGAGGCACCGCCAGTGGCAAACGATCGGCCGCGGCGCGATGCCAAGGTGGCCCATCCGCGCGCAGCAGCAGCAGCCGCCGCCGCGGACGACGGTGCCGGTGCCGGGAATGAGGATGACGCGGGGGACGACGCAAACCCGCCCAGGACGGGGCTGCGCGAGCGAAACCCGGCGAAGCTGTGCCGAGGCATGGCGCCGAGCAGGCTGCCGGGGCTGCTGCGGGTGCGAAACGGCGGGGGCGACGCGGGCGGCGACGAGGGCGACGAGGAGAAGAAGCGAATGTAGTCCTCGCCGTCGTCGTCGTCCTCGGACGTCAGGCCGTCCGAGTCAAAGTCTGGGGACGCGGCGCGGCGGAGGCGCAGGCCGCCGCCGCCGCTGCCCAGGCCCTTGCGCAGGCCGTCGAGGGTCGATGGGCTCACGCTGCGGACCAGGTCCTTGGGTCGGCCGGCGACCTCGATGCCGGCGTCAAAGTCGAGGACGTCGTCGGGGTCGTCCGAGTCGGAAAAGTGCTGCAGGTCTTGGTCGTCGGCGTTGGGGGTGAGAAAGTAAGTGAGGGGATCCTCGTCAATGTCCTCGAGGAGCGGGCGCGGCTCGTTGCTCTTGGCGGAGCCGGAGCGCACCAGGCGCAGCTGCGTCGGCGGCCACGACTCGCGGCGAGAACCCATGTTGGTGCGAGAAGGCATTCCGGAAAATTTGAGAAGTGGAAAGAATAAGAGATTGGGGCGGAATACAAGGTTGTGATGGCTCGAGTGCGGTGTCCGAGGTGGTGTAAGTGGGTGGTGGCTGAAAGGGGCGAGTGATGCCCCCGTGTAAGAAACAGCAGCACGAGACGAGGTTTGGGCAGAGCACCACACAATGCATGTACTGTTGACAAATATAGTATTTCTCTTTCTGTGGTCCGAGAAGAAACAGTTTATGTCTTAAAAGAACAGGAGAGATGGGGGAAAGAGAGCGGGAGCCAACGAGGTCATATATACTGGTAGGCGATGGGGGCGCGGAGCAAGGCAACCGTTTTGTGTGTCACCCTTTTTGGGGTATATCAAGATGTGGCACATGCAAGCCTCCTCCAGACTAGTTAATCAGCACCAAACCCCTGTTCCCGCCACAAACTGATGGTGCTTGCTCACAAAAGCTGGCAGTGAGTGTGGAGTGGGACAAAGCCCGGCCTGACCAGTCAATGTGAGGGCACGGCGAGGACAGAAAGGCAACCCTCGAGATAATCGGCTGGCGCGCCAGTCACAATCAGCAGCTCCCTCCGCAAGCCTCTCAGGGTGGGCAGTACATGGTCATGTTACCCCCCAAACGTCCCCCCCCCAGATAACTAGAGGGCCCGCCACCACCACCACGCTACTGGTAAAATGTCTTGGGTCAAGAATCGAACCCGCGGCGGCACTAGCTGCGGGCAGGAGAAACGTGGGACAGCCCGGCCGTGCCGTGTGTGCGCAAGCCCGGACGGAGCTGAGAGTTGCTGAACAGAGGAATAAGACATGGGCGCCGCCAAGACAGATAACGCAGTTGAGCAGAAGCGAGATAAAGTGAGAGATATAGAGAGAGAGAGGTAAGAGAGCATAGGTAACTACTTGGCCATTGCATAACGTGCGGTCAAGTCACCGGCCCTCTCTTTACTTGGCTCCGAGCGGCAGGTACCCGCTGCGAGTGCAACTGCAGGACAATCGGCCGGGAAGCGATGGGTGATCCCTTTTGGGTACGGGCGATAACACCGTAAATCATGCTCAGCTAGTCAATGAGTTTCCCATCTATCTACTGACTAGCGTGTGGCGACCAGAGGCAGGCACGCAGGCTGTTAGTTGAGAAGAAGAGAGAGCAATGGCGCAACTGCCGACCTGTCACATTGCCTCTTGGTCGCGGCGTCGGGGTTGACGAGGGCTGAAGCCTGGGGCTGGCCGGCTGGCTGGCTGGCTGGCTGGCTGAGCGTTGGCTGCCTTCGAGGCCGCGCGGGCATTTTTGCGCCTTTGTGCTCGTGTCTTTTGCAGAGCAGATTAGACCATTGCACTGCCAAGGTAGTCGACTAATCCCGTACACAAATGTGTCCTCGTGTATCAGTAGAAGCAGTGAGAATAGAAACTCGGCTGCCTAGTACAACAGCAGGTGGTATGTGTCCGTACACACTGCCTGGTAACTCATACGCGAGATGACGTTTGTCCTTCTCCACGGGAGCCGACTCTGCTTCTCCTATTTCCGCACGCGTGATGATTTTTATCAAAATTGACATCTATACGGAAGGGCAGAAAAAGGACAAATACGCAACAGCGTTGAAAGAGGCACGCCTCGACTGCGCCACGAGCTGGACAGGATGACCTCGCCTCATGCAAGGCACAGAGACGGCTGTCTAACCGTGACAGCTGAGCAACACAAGACGGTATCCGAACCGAAGCACCCGGTTCGTCATTCCCCCCGTTCCCCCCCAGGAGGCGGACACAATGTTCCGATCAAGCAGGAAAGACTTCGATCGCAGATATGCATCATGCAGAACGCAGCATGTTCAAAAGGCCATGCTGCGTGACCCTATGGCCGTGGCTTCCCCCCCGCATGGCAGGCACGGGTTTAGCGAAGAGGGGGGAAATGCTAGGAGGGGATTCCCATCATGCAGGTGGGAAGAAAGGTGATCATCTGGTACATGGGGAAGTTGCAGAAGGGTACGGAGAACAAGGACAAAGGAAAGATGGTGGTTTGTCTCAAAGTTGGTTGATACGAGGAGCAGCCAGTCAGGATGCAGAAGAGGGCTGCGCGGCCGTTTTAGCGGCTCGGCTAGCCTGAAGCTACCAGCTGCAGGTGCTGGAAAACGTGCTATAAAAAGGCGTGCGGGCGAGGACCTGCTTCTGCCTTTTTAGCGTGCCAAGCCCTGAGCAGCCACTGACTGTGCCACTCACTGCCAAACTGGCATGACTGACTCCCCCAGACGGCCGCCATGAAGCCCGGTGGTTAGCACCGACATTGGCCCATGGCCCGCCACACCCGCTAACAACGAGAAAATCAACTAAATCGTACATGCGATGCGCTAAAACGAGTGCCGTCTGTCATCTGCATGCTGCGAGGCGGGCCACCCACCGCTGCCCGTCCACTAACCGGTGGGGGGGGGGGATGGTCCGCCGTAGCTCCCGTCACAATCCCATAGCCAGAGTGGCATGGCAAGCTGAATCGTCAATGCATGCCAAATCTTTGTCTGCGAAGCGAAAAGTATAAAACCAGCTTGATTGAGAGTTCACGGCCCGCTGCCGTACTCCATCTGCAGCAAGGGGTGGCTGAATGAGCGCGGTAGGACCACGATGGTACGACGACGACGGCCCTCGCACATCATGTCGCCGTCGCCCAAGTATCACCCATCACTTACACCGCGCGGCTTCGCTGCAACGCAACCACCACCACCACCACTCTGAACCGTTCATGCAGAGACATGGCGACATAAATGCAAGACACACTTCTTCGGTGGCTTGACCTTCTTGAGCCTAGCAACACAAGACTAGCGAAAATCCCATGAGCAGCATGGCACTTTGCTGTGACTCTCTTTGTTACGCCGTGCTGCTCCCCTCCCCACTCACCCATCCCACCCACTCCAACCGCGCGAACCCCATGACTGATCTTTGTCGCATTTGGCCGCGTCGGTTTCGGGCCCTATTGGACTGGAGACCCCTCCTCTCAATTCGCCGGATACAAGACTTGCCTTGCGTATGATTCCATGGGGGACGCGGCGAAAATGTCGTCATGTCTGCTGCCAGGTTCGCTCCCCCAAAATTTGGAGGCGAAAACCAGTCCGAGTTGCCTGCAGAGGGCGCAGCTCGTCTCGGTGGTGGGTTGCGTAAGCAGAGGGCACTTGGTCGGCTGCGCCATCTTGGCGTGCGTATAAGCTTGTTGATGGATGCGGCGAGTGATTCGTTTTGACTTACGTTGCCTCTGGTCGGTAATGAGGTCGGAGGAGTTGATGTCATGCAGCTCGTGTCGTATATGGTAGGCATCTGAGCAAACTCGAACAAACTTGTTTCCTATTTTTCAAAGTCTTCTAGTATCGAATTTTGACAAGTTCGTGCGCGGATTAATCAATGTAGCCCTTGCAGTCGAGTTTCCAGTCATCTTTATAAAGCGGCCTCCGCCATTATCCCATAGTACTCGCAAAAGCAACAACGCTGACGCTGGTGAGCCACGTCTCTTTAGTAGGCCTAAGACCAGGTATTCTCATACACGCTGTGAGAGTCTTGAAGCGTTGCAGGAGGCTCTAATGTTCGGACGAGGCAAATATTTTCCAGCACGCGGCGGAGTGCGTCCTCGCCGCCGTCCAGACGAACCGCACCAAGAATAGCCTCGACGGCCGTCACCATCATATTTTTCGAAACGCAAGGAGTTCCTGCCGCCATCTTTAAGCAGAAATAGAGACCAAAGGAGAAGCCCGTCTCGGCGAGGGAGTCGTGGCTGAGGACCCTTTTGCGAATCAAGTCCCATGTAGCTATGCCAACGCTCGTTAGTGGCTGAGCGGCACACGCCAAATACAACTCTGAATGCACAAAAGAACAGTACCTTTTTCCCAGCCACCTGCGAACCAGTCCTGGGCGAGCAAGCAGTACAAAGCTGCATTGCCGTATAGAGCAAGTCGGTCGTTTTTCGGAATCGACTTGCGCTCACCGGAGAGGAGATACCAGGATTCGTCAGGGCCACCATGATTGAGGGACTGTGCCGCGAGCGTCACGTCGAGGAAAGCATAGCCGATTCTTGACTCGAGTTCCGTGATGAAATTTCCGAACCGTGATTCAAAATCCATTATGCCGTGTCGATTGTAACTGTCCCTTCTTTGAGAGTCGTCAAGCGTATAGCATAGGCAGCGTCCGTTTGCCGTGACCCTTCTATAAATAGACTGCGGAAACTTTTCACGTGATTCTCGCCTTGCTGGACTTTGAACCACAAGTTGGATTCGATTTGCAGTAATTTGCACATTTTTGAATGATTGAACTGGCGTAAGCCGTTATCACTTCTGCGCAGCCAGGTCTGGCAACGCTGTTGGATGGACGACAGGGGCACCCGGTCGCCCTAGTCGCCAGACGGGCCTCAACAGACGGGCCTGAACATGCCGTCAAGACCGGACAAGACAGAATCTTCATTCGCTCGTGCTGCAGAAAGTAGGTGAAAATGTCTAATCGATTTCGGCAGTTCTACACCTTTGACACGAACCTTGGGTCATGGCGAGTGCACCACACGATATAGCACTTACACCCACTGCCAATGTGTACACAAAACGCCACCACCCGCGACGGCCCGTTTTCACAAAAGCAATCATGGCGCATTGCCTTGGAGCGCTCACGTAACATTTCTCTGCAAATGCACGTTTCATCACCGAGCCGTCGACAGCAGCGCCTACCAGACTCGTCTGAAGTATCGCAATCAGAATGCTCCCCCCCAGTCGTTCCACCTTGAGGGACTAGAGAACGGGTCTCACATTTCTCGGCAAGCCAAGGGAGCCAAGCGGGGATGATCGGAACCATGAGCTGTTTCTGCCTGCGCAGATTTTCAACCCAACTCTCTCCTACATTCACCACCATCATCTGTGACCTGGAATTCTGTGTCGATTTCCCTGCAAAAGCTCTCCTTGCGACGGGCGTCCCAGCCAAAACTAGCCCCGTCGTTCGCGATCGCCGCCGCCGCAGCCAACTAGTCCATCCCGCGCGCTGCTTTTCCCCGCAGCCCAGCCCGAACCACCATCTCTGCGTCCATCTCCACTGCGGCCTCCCGCCTGCGACGCCCAACGTCAAGCCAGCCAAAAGTGCACACGTGACGGTCCTTTGCAAAGAAATAATCTGGGGAATGACACTGAGGGGAACGGCTCCAGAGCTCTGGAGCCCTTTCCTCCTCTCTTCTTCCTAGTCTTTTGCTTCTGATGCCCGTTTCGTCGCTCGCAGCCAAGAGACGGTCGGCACGCAACTCGTATCCTTTCCAATTGGCCCTCACAACCATCCTCGCCTTCTTTGCCGCCCTCTCCTGGCACCTCTACACAACACAGCGTCCCTCCTCAGCCGCCAGCATGACGTCGCAGCACGAGGGCAAGCCCAGCACATTTACCTACGTCCCGCCAGTCGGCGGCGAAACGCCAGGACAGCAGCAGCAGCAGCAGC